>JBCFYV010009890.1:0-29136 GCA_039000515.1 Timema cristinae
ACTTATTTGGGGGGGACAATACACTAAATCAAAATTTAAAATCGCTAAAAGGATTTTAATTTTAATTTTGGCAGAGGCACACAAAAAAAAAAATAGAATATTTTAAAATTTTTTTTTGTAAATTTTCAAACCTATATCCTAACCTTTTAAATTTAAAACATCTTGTTTTTATTATCATGAGTTTAGTCAACCATTTAACTTTTTTTTAAAATAAATTAAAATATACAAATAATTTTTTTTAGAAGAGTGAATAAATAAAAAAAAGTACAAAAAAAATATATTATTTTTTTTATCTCTTCAAGGAAAACTTTTTTTCGCGGTTTTTTGTTTTTTATATTTGGAATAAGTTACAGAAAGGTGGTAAAAAGGGGACGGGGGCCAGTTGCCAAAAAGGGCGTTTGGCCTAAAGCTTTTTGGCCCTAAAAGGCGTTTGGCCAAAAGGGCAGGCCAAAAAGGCATTTGGGCCCTAAATCATTTGGCCTAAAAAGGCAGTTGGCCAAAAAGTCTTTTGGGCCTAAAATTAAATTTAAAACTTCGGTTATTTTGGGAAAGTAAAAGGTACTGTTGTTGTTTCATTGAATATAGATAGCACAACTGATGCAAGGTAGTTAAAAATTTCAAAAAAACATTGACAATATTACATACAACTAGATCATATTCACAAAACACTATACACCCTTTTTTATATTAGATTTCCGTATTATTTCCCTTGTTAATAATCTCACGGTCATAAAGTTAACGAAAACAATAAAAAATCCCATTCTCACATCTTTTACGCCGGAAAAAATTATTGCGTACATTCAAATTTTGGGGACTTTGACAACTTATCCAAAAGGGCAAAATGAAAGTGGAAACCAATTTAAACCCCACCCATTTTAAAATTTTGTCTGAAGTACGCCTGTTTTTTCTTTTTACGCTACTAATTATATGAACATATTTTTTTTATTGTATTAAAATTTAAATATAAAAATGACGCTTAAAAAAAATTTTTTTGCCAGTAAAAAATTACAATGGTTATATATTATTTATATTATATATTATAATTTAAAAATATAAAAATTATAAAAAAATTTAATTTATTATATATATACCTTTTAAATTTATATTTAAAAAATTTTTATTTAAAAATATAAAAAATAAACTAAATTATGTTTTGACTAGCCCTTTAACTCTATTATTATTTTTTGTTAGAATTATATAACTATTATTAATAAAATTAGAAAAGTTTTTTTTTTTTCAAACATGTAACTATTTTATTAGGGGTGAATTATTAACACAGGGCTATGTTAACACAATAGGTCCTTTTTTTAAAAACTTATACAAATTTTCCCCCCTATAATTTGAAAACTTTTCTAGGAATTATTTCAATTTGGGAAAAAAATACAAAAATTTTATGGAATGTCTTTGGGTTTTTTTTTAATCTTCAAAAAAACGAAAAAACAAAATGTGGTAGCCTTTACAGGAGAAATTTCCTTGGGCAAGAAAAACGTACGATGTAAGCAAGTCCCTCCAAAAATGCCAAGGCTGCACGGGGCCAGAGGGAAAAATCTGAGATTTTTGGAGGGGAAAAAAATTTCCACCGCTAGGATGCTTGTTTTCCCCCTTCCAAAAAGTACACTTTATGCCTAGATAAAACAAGTGACTAAAGTTGGCCCCCCACATTGCCGAAAAAAAATTTTTTTTTTTTTTCAAATCTTTTTGTGCTCTTTTTATGCTCTAGTGCCCGAAATGAACATTTGTGCTTTAAAAAGGCCAATTTAAAAATATTTAATGTGGGGGGGCCAATTGAGCTCAAGCTAGCCCGCCACATATTAAAAAAACACAACAAAACCAAATTTATTAAGCAACCCATTGTTTTCCTTTTTGGGGGTCTATGTGCCCAAAAATGCATTTGTGTTTTAAAAAATTAGAAAATCAGAGAACTTTTAATGTGGGGGCAAACTTGAACCTTCCCCTTATCAAAAATTGTAGAAAAATATGTTCAAGTGGCCACACTTTTTTAAATATCAAGTAACAAAATTCTGTTTCACCTTTGTTTTTTCTTAGTTTGTGCCATATGTGCCCGAAAATTAACGAGGGGGAATCAAGGCCTTTTGATAACATTTTAATAAAGGCGATCCAACTAAGCTCAAGTAGCCACCACTTTAACTGTTTTCTAAATTTTCTAATTATAGAGCACAAATTTTTTTTTGGGGCCAATTGAGCACAAACGAAAAACAAACGAAGGGTGAAAACAAATTTTTGTTACTTGTTTTTAAAAAAATTTTTGCGGCCTGTTTGAATTAAATTTTTTTAACGGGTTATGTATAAGGAAGACTAATTAGCCCCCCCCATTAATTGTTCTTTAGTTTTTTAAATTTTAAAGCAAAAATTTCTTTTTCGATAACATAGAGCACAAATGGAGCACAATGGATTGACTTAAATAAATTTTGTTATTTGTTTTTTAAATATGTGGTGGGCTAGCTTGAGCCAATTTGGGCCACCAAAATTAAATTTTTTCAAAATTTGGGCCAGTTTCCAGCACAAAGTTCAGTTCGGGCATTTTGAGCACAAATGGCACAAACGATTAGAAAAAAAAGGGTTTTTTTTCACAATGTGGCGGGCCAATTTGAGTTACGTGGAAACAGGGCAAATTTCTCTTTCTCTCTTCTCCGTCGCACTCTACAAGAAAATTTGAAGGTGGGATTAGGCAGAGCCCTTTCCTCCCTCCTTTCCCTAATAATAGCAAACCCCCTTGAAGTAAAGCAGACAAAATTCATTGTTCCCCGGGAAAACTTTCTTGGTTTTTTTTAAAACCCCACAAACATAATTTTTTTTTGATTTCACAGTTGTTGGCGGGTACCTCTGTCTTGCTTCATCCTTTGCTTTATATAGTTTAAATAATGTATTGTTTGTATTTTTTTTGTGTAAAGTTTTTATATCAATTTTTTTTTAAATATGTATTTCATTTCATTTTTGAAAGAAAGATTTTTACTATAAAATAATAAATCGAGGAAAAAAAAAGTGCATACCCGCCTGCTAAATTTACCATGTACTTAAGGAAATTTTCCTAAATGGTTTCCCGTTTTTTTCCACGCAAACGAGGGTATTCCATAATTCTATCTTCCTCATACCTCCCTTCAAATTGCTATTAAATGTGGAAAGCATTGCTGGCGTAAAAAATACAAGAAAAAACAACACTACTAGAGTTTACTCTATTTACTTGAAAAACATATTTTAGCAGAAAAAATAATCATTTTCAAATATAACAATGTACATTTTTGTAAATTATAATTACATTTAACTTTTTTTAACTTTTTAAGATAAATAATACTACTATGTTGTTTAATAAATAAATGAGAACCCTTTAACACCTGGCTAAAAAAGATTCATTTTTAACTATATATAAAATAATCAAAAACCTTTTTTTAAAGGGTTTTGAACAAAAATTTTTGTACCCTTTAAAAAATAAAACAATGGAATATTTTTTGTTTTTTTTCTTTGACGAAAAAAAGGGGGCATTATAATTTCATAAAAACCTTTTTAATAACTAAAATTTTTTATAAATTAATTAATCATGATAAAATACCTCTAACTAAGGTTTACTTAAACCAGGGACACTCATTGGGTAGAAAAACGGGGCACCTTCCCCCAAAACCCCTAATAATTTCAATAAAAACAAAAATTATTTACTTTATAACTAAAACTTTTAGACACAGAAGATGGGGTCGTATACAAGGCTCCTTTTTAAATTTTGGTTTAAGACTTTAATTTCAAAAACACACATAAAAAAGTCCCATTTATTTCTCATTAAAAAAAAAAGCCACCATAGAGCTTCCATACATTGTATACAAAAAAATGAAATTTAACAAGTACCACCATTCTGGAATTAAGTTCGTTTTGTTTTTAATTTTTCTTACACAAGAAAAGGGGTTATTACCCCGAGGACCTCGCTTAATAGAGACTTGAAAAATCACTCCACCCCACCCAATTTCGGGTTAAAATTTAATACTAAAGTACTTCGAACGACAAAGCTACCAGAGCGGTTATTCAACACTTTAAAATTATATTACTTAGACCGGGGGTTCCACATTTTAGACCGAAGGACCCTTTGTACCAAAAAAAAATGAATGGCCGAACCTCAAAAAAATATTTACACTAGTTTTAGATCATTCAATAAAACTTTTAAATTCCAAGTCTTTTATAATTTAATCTTGAATAAATAAAAAAAGAACACACACCCCCCCGACATCCGCGTCACTAAAAAACAAGTTATATTTTGATTGCGATGACTTAGAATCGGGTTTTTATAGCGTTAATCCAACGTACCATTTTTTTTTATTTTTTACAGAGGGAATTTTTTTTATCAGAAATTTTAAAAAAAATTTTGCTAAAACACTAAACCGTACAAAATTTTGGGATTTCAAACACAGCCCACACTTTTATCTCGTTGGTGCGTGTTTTTATACGGCTAAATTCCCGGGTTCGATTCCCCAATGTCCGAAAAAAGATCATTGGTTGACGTGCTTTTCCCCTTTTTTACAATGATGAATTAACTGTCAGGGGGTGGATGTTGTATTTGTTCTAGATTTAAGTTATTTGTCAACTCTGAGGGAAAAAATCAATTTACGGTGTGTCTGTCAAGTTTTATATCGATTTTCACTCATTGACGTGAACTGGGAAAGAGGGGAAGGGGTTGGGGGTGGGTATTACCAAAAATTTTCTCCCCCCCATCGAAATGGCCCCCCCCATTTTGTTTAAAATTCCCTCTGAATACTTTAATTTGAACTGAAAGATGGTTTGAATCAAACTCAAAAAGATTATATAACAATCTAATTTTATTTCTAAATGCTTAAGGAACACCCCAAAAGCTTTTTGTGGGATTCCTTTTCAAAAAATTTCCCTGGGTTTGGGGTCAAACCTAAAAACTCTTAAAAAAGTGTTTTTAAAATACCTCGCCCAACACATAAAGCTTCGCCGATATCTTTTATAGCCATCACAAAAAGGGGTTTTTTTTTATTGTGACTTACACCCGTTTGAGTTGTACACATACACAATTTCCCTAATGAACAGGAATGGGAATTTCATTTTAGATTGAATTCAAAATTTGGTTATTGGAGTGGGGTACATTTTAGGGAAAAATACCCTTTTTACACCCGCCCGGGATTTGAACCAATCTTTGGGGGACAACTTTTTTCCCAACGAGGGGGGGGGGGGGGGGGGGGGGGTGGGGGGGGGGAGGACACATATTATCTCCACTTTGAGGGGGAAAAAATTATTACCAACTTATATAACACAAATTCTGAACTAATATTACCCTTAAATATAAGTTTGACACACTCGTTGAACATTTAAAATAAATTCAAGTTTTCACATACTACAAAATTGGTTTATGAATAGGCCTACTTACAAGAGGGTTTAAAATTTAATTTAAAGTTAACACATAATTTTAAGGAAAAATTTTCGTAACCCAAAAACCTTAAGTTTTTATTACTTGCGTACTATAACATTTTTTCATGTATACAATAAAAATTTTTCTTGTAAAAAAAATATTATGGTGTCATACAGCCCGTGTTTTATTAAATTTAGAAATAATTTTCTAAAGTATTTTTAAGATGGCACGGATAAATAAAACATACCACCTTGAGGGGAGATTTTTCTTACAGCTACGTCCACATAATGAAGCAAGATCGATTTGTTTAAAAAGGTTATAAAATGCATATGTAAATCTTGCATTAATAAAATATTTAAACAAATCATTAAAACACTTAGAAGGGGATTTTCCTAAAGTAAAACTAGGGGGGGACATTTTTCCGCCCTGAAACCACTTACATTTTTTCGTAAACTAATACAATGCCTAGAAATTTACGGGGATATATTTTCCCCTTGGAAACATTTTCGGAGACATCACAAATAAGGGGGATTTTAATTTGCTTTTTTAAAGGGAATTACAGCATTAGACTGAAGGTCTTGTTTAATTCATTAGGTGAAAAATGTTTTTGAGCAAAAAAAATATGAATCATGATCCCTTTTCCTCTCGTTCAGAAAGGGAAAACATCTTCATCTGACTCAGAAACTTTGGGGAAATCGGTGTTAACACCATTCTCTTAGATTACTTTTATTCATCGGCAACGATAAAAGTTACCGGCATTTTTTTTAGTATTGGTATGACACTTTTCGTAACCCCCCACGCATAAATAATAAGAAAGCTTTCAATAAACATACAAACATTTACTATTCACAGATTTGGGAAACATACTTGACATAAATAAAAGTTGTAACGAGGCACCGCCCGTGGCGTAATAGCTAACGCGCTAGTCGGTTGAGACTACTCTGAGAGGGAATGAGGTTTGAATCTCGTTTGGGTGAACTTGGGGGGGGGGGGGGCTCAATGGTTTTCCCCTCTCCCTCCCCGCAAATCGGGGAACTTTCACTAATTCAACCTTTCCCCAAATTCCCAACCATTTGCGTAATTAGTATTGGCGTATAACCCCCAAAGGGGAGTAAGACGTGGGGCTGAAAAAAAATTTAAAAAAGTGTGCACACACGTCACATATCTAACAGAAGCAAAATTGGCTAGTTCACGACAACTTACAGCAGCGCGCGTGGGTAGAGCTGAACGGCCGGAAAAATGAACGGCCTTTCCCCCCCCCAAATCTGTAGCCTTTTGATAAGGAAGGGCCCATCAAAATAAAATAAACCCTTTAAAAATTTTAAATTTCTAGTGAGTTTTGTAAATTTCAGAGGAGGGGAGCTTGGGGGTCAAAATTTTCAAAAAATAATATATTTAATTTCTTCTCTGTATTTTAAAGAATTTAAATTTATTAATTAGGTAGGAAACAATAAAAAGACATTTACAAAAATAATTTTTTATTATTATTTAATATTGCATTCGAGAAATAGTGGGGGATGGATAAATGAGAAAAAAACTTTTTGAATTTGGAAAAAAATAAAATTTTGACAGTAAAAAAAGAAAAACAAATCCCCAAAAGCCGAATTCATTTTAAAATAAATTTTCAAAGTGGGTTGGGGAATAAGGGGTCCAAAACTACCAAATTTTAAAAGAAACATACTTCATGCAGTGTCGTTAAAAATTAATTTTTGGGATGCCCCCTAAATGCACCATCCAAAAACTAATAAGTCTGAGATTTTAAAATGTAAAATCCATGAAAACAAGGAGGGGCGGGGGAGTTAAAAAAACCTTTTATTATAGTTTAAAAACAAATTTGGCTGGAGTAGAAGAACAACTATAAATAAAGAAAATATTCTTAAAAATATGTGTTTAAATGGAGTAAGAAATTATGATTTTGGGGGGAAGGGAAAATTTCAAAACCAATAGAAACAATTACTAACAGAACAATTTTTTTTGATAAGCTGAGGTCTTAGTACAGAGTGATTCTTTTAAATTAATTCATGTTTAGTTAGTAAATTTAAACTTTTTCTTTTTGGGGTTCAATTTTAACAAGTCTCTGCGTAAGCGGCAAATATTTAGCAAAGACCAAAATAATAAAAAAAGATTACCCCTTTTTTATATATTTATTTTTAAAAAAGTTTTACTTTTTTATAGTTTAGTTTAAATTTTTGGCTTCATCAAAAACAAAGTTTTTGCCTATACGTGTCGAAATTTTTATTTTTTGGTAGTTTAGATCAGGGGTTTTTCAAAATGCGAGGCGGGAAAGGGATTTTAAAGGGTGTGAACCAATTTCCACTTTTTCGACTGCCTAATTATGATTATTAAAAAAATTTAAAATTCTGTTTTTGGCCCATAAAGCATAAAATTAATTATACTTACAAAACCTTACTATTTTTATAAATTTACAAAGCTCTTTTCAGAAAATAATTAAAACAATTAAATAATAAATGTCTCATTTTTGTATTTTAAGAAACAATTATTTTTTTCAAAATAAAGGGTTTTAAAAATTAATTTTATGTTCATATAGGTCAAGATAAGATTTGAGAAAACCGGGTTTAGATGATTTGTTAAAAATAAGATAATTTCCCCAACAAAAATGTGAGCGAAGCCGGGGGCAAACTCGAGTAATTTTAAAAATTGATTATAAAAAAAAAAAAATGATTGTTTAAAATTAATTTAGAAAAAAATTAATAAACAAATATACTTAGAAAGACTGATAAAAAAAATTTTTGGGGAACTTAAAAAAAATAATTAAAAAAATTAAAAAATAAAAAAAAATTTTATTAAAATGGTTGAAAAACCAAAATTGTATGTCTAATTAAAAAAAAAACGGTGGGGGAAACAAAACTTTTTTTGGGGTACAAAACGGAAACAAAAATTATTTTTATTAGCCCCCACGTTTATACCCTTTTGGGGTTTTAACGCATTTTCGCTAATTTTTAAATGGTAGGGGGTAAATTGTGAGATGAAATGAAGGACCTACAGTTTAACTTTGGAACCCCAAACCCACGGTGGGGGCCCTTGGCACTCCCCCAAAATTAAACAAGTTTGGCTTTAAAAAAATTAGTAAAAAAACCTTTGGCAAGGGTAAAAAGTTAAAACATACAAAAGTGGCCCTACGGGTTTAAAATGGACGTGCGGCAAACCCTTGGGAAAGTGTAAATTGAAAAAAGGGCTTATATATTTAGAAACGGAAAGTTAAACTATTTAACCTAAAAAACTCCCAAACCTCGCCATCTATTAGCATCACTAAAAAATTTTTTGCAGTCGCCGGTCGGGTTTTTTTATCGTTCGGGGGCCCCTTGTTTTCCTTTTCTTTCGGGAGTTTTTCCCCGGCACGGAGTCGAAGGTCGCCTTATTTTCCCTCTTTAACCTTTTGGCCTTAGTTTGGGGCCCCCATGGGGCGTGGGGTAGTGGGCCCACTCGGGGGTCTCAAAGGGCCCGGCAAAGGGGGGGGTGGAGGTGGGGGGAAAAAGGAGTAAGGGCGGGGCGGTTGGCGGGGGGTTTTGGGGGCCCCCGGTGGGACGATGGGGAGTTTGGGGGGGTTGGGGGGGAGCACGTACGGGGGTGGGGTCGGGGGAAAGTATGGGGAAAGGGGGGCCCGGGGGGATAAGGGGGTGGGGGGGGAAAAAGAGTGGTTGTGTGGTAAACCCGGGGAAATGGGGTGGCCGGGTTCCCCTTGGGTATTTGGGTTTTCCCCTTGTGTGGGGGAAATTCCCGCCCGCGAGGTGCGGGGCCCCCAGCGGGGCGGGGCCCGGTGTTGTTTGGCCCGGGTTTTTGGCCCGTTTGTGCTGTCTTGTCTGCGGGCCTTTCCCGGCGCGATTCTTAAAACCCCATTTTCGACCCGCGATGGTTACCCGAGTACTTGCCGGGGCTTTGGTGAAAAGGGGCGAAAAAGGGGGGGGAAAGCTCGGTGATAAAGGGAATGGTCGAGGGGATGGTTAGGGGGGTTGGAAGAGGGGGGGGAGAGAGCCCGGGGTTTTGGGGGAAAGGGGGGGGTTTGGGGGAGAAGAGGAGAGAAGGGAGGGGGAAAAAGAGAGAGAGAGGGGAAGGGGGCGTGGGAAAAGGAAGGGGGGGAAGGGAACCTGGGCCCCAAAGTGGGGGGTTGGGGTTTGGGAAAAGGGGGAAACCACCACCAAAAAGGGGGGTGGGGAAAAAAACCCCCCCGGCACTCAAGAGGGCGGGGTGGGGTTTGGGAAAGGGGGGGGGAACCTCGGAAATCAAGAGGGCGCGGGGGGTTTTGGAAAAGGGGGGGAGACCTGGGAAAATCAAGATGGGCGGTGGGTTGGAAAGGGGGGGGGGAAACCTCGGCCTCAAGATGGGCGGTGGGGTTGGAAAGGGGGGGGGGAAGACCTCGGCACTCAAGAGGGCGCGGTGAGGCAGGGAGAGGCAAGGGGGAGGGTTCAGGGGGGAACTTGCAGTTGCCCGTTCATATCCCTTTATGTATTTGAATATTCTTTATTACCATTAGCGAGGTAACTACAAAGGAGCACTGACCGTGGGGCCCGGCCTTACCACCGGTTTTACGGGATGATCCGGGGTTTTTGGGGAGACGCTTTTTTTCCCCCCCAGACCGCCCGTAAAATGGGGGGGGGGGTCGTTTGGCGCTGCGCGGAAACCCCCTTTTCCCCTTTTTGAAAAGCTTTTGGAAGGAAAGGGGGAAAAAGTGTGTGCAAAGCGCCCTAAATTTTAAAATTTTGCGGGTCCGTGCAAGGCCCGGCTATGTTTAAATTTGGTTTGGGGGTATAACAACCCCCCCTTACTTGGGGAAAGCTCTTGCCGGGGTTTGGCCCCCAATCCCCGATCCCCCCGTAATAAAAAGTACAACTGATTTTCTTAAACATAGTTTACAGGGTTAGCTTTTCAGGGCCCAAAAGTTTGTACAATTCCTTAAGTCTAGATTTTAAAAATTTTAGAGGGAAACGGGCCCCTTTTTTAAAATTAAAATTTTCCTTAAGTCTAAGTTTTTAAAAAGTTAGAATGGACGGGGTTTTTTGATGCCATTCCTTAAGTCTACACAAAAATGATTAACAAATTACCCCTTATTTTAAGACCTAGTTCTTCACGGGGTTGGGAGGGGTCATAGTCAATTTTTCCCCCCCTTCGCATCAGATGTTCAGGTTTATGGTAGGGGTTTGCCAAAGTGGCCCTTTAGGTTTAGTGCCACTCCAAATTTTCACTCAACTGGGCACAAATTTTGGGGTTTGCCCACGCCTATTGTTTATTAAATTCGCGGCACTTTTAAATTCCCCTTGATGGTGGGGTCCGGACCTTGGGGCCCCTAGTCCTGCTTTGCCCGGGTTTTCCGGGGGTCGTGGGCCTTCCTCCATCCCCGATCTTTTTGACCCGGAGGGGAACATGGCTGGAAACTTTGTCCGTGGAGATTTCTGGACCCGCTAGGGGGGGTGGGTTTCTTGATCTTTCTTCCCGATGGGGGTTTTTTCCCACTGCGGGGTATCTTGGTGGGGGGGGGCCCGTAGTTGCCCCCTTAGGCCCCCTTACGATGGTTTTCCTTTAGGGTAGGGGAAACCCGTAAAACTTTCCCCCCTTCTTTTTCTGGATTCGGTGTGGGACCTTCCCATTTGGGGCCCAAACCCCCTGGGGTGAAACCCTTCTTGGGTTTGAAAAGTGGGGGGGTTTCGGACTAACAGAACGGCCTTTCTCCTGGAGGGTTTTGGCCCCATCTTCGGGGGGGTTTAAAGCGTATCTTTGCTGATATTTGGCTTGGCTGGCAAGGGCTCTAATCTGCCCTCTCCTTGGTCCGGGTTGACGGGTCCCTCTCTTTCTGTTGCCCCGGGGGGCCCGGGGTTTTAAAAATTCCCCATTTTTCCTGGCCCGGTAAAAGGTTTTTTCCGAAGATTTTAGCCGCGGGGAGTCTCGCTGGGGCCTTTTTTTTTCCCCGGCTTCGGTTTTTTTGAAGAGGATCTTTTGGGAAAGGTGTTTTTTCCTTTTTCCCCGGGTTAAATTTTGGGTGAGGGTAGCCTGATCCCTTTTTGATCTTTTGGGTTTTTTTTCGTTTGGGTTTAGGTTTGGGTTTTTGGGGTTTGCTCGGTGTGGCCCCGGGGTCGACGTCCCTTTTTATGGCATGTTGGCCCCACGTCCCTGGGGAAATTTTGGGGCCCATTGTCTGACGGGGTGTTTTCTTGGGTCCCCCCAACGGGGGGAATATTGCGTTCGGGGGTTTTTCGGAGATCTGGGTGGACCTCTGACAGGGGGAAAGGGCTTGACTTTTTTCCCAAATGGGGAAAAAACGGGTTTCCGTGATTTACCAGGATGAATCGCTTTTTTTCCCCCTTACTAAAGGGGATATGGCCCCCTTGGAAAGGCCCACCACCTCCCACGGTGGGCGGGGTTGGGGCCAAAGGGGCCCTCGGTCCCTTTTAAAGGGCCCCCTGTTTTTTGAAAAGCGCTTTGTCTACAACTGCGGAGTAGCGTGGATTTCCCTCCGGAGGCCTTTCCAGTGAAACCCCTCGTTGGGATGGGCTTTTGTAGTTTCCCCCCTCTCCGGGGTTTTGGGTTTCCGGGCATGGGGGTTTGTCGGGGGGTTATACCCAAAGGATCCGTTGGGGGGTTGTCTTTGGGGACTACCTTTTCCCAGGGGTTTGCCCTTGGTTTCTCTGTGCCAGAGGACTCATTTTCCCAAACGGGGTTTTTTCGGGAAAAAGGGGGAGATGGGCCCTTCTTGGGGGGGGCCCTTGGGCCCGGGTTTGTTAAGAAACCCTCCTGCGTTTGAACCCCTTTTTGGATTTCTGAGTCGTGTCGCGGGGTTCGTCCTTGCGATGTCATGAAAAGGGTTTTCTGTCTCATTTTTTAAAGGGGTCTGGAGTGCTTCTGGTTCCCCCTCGGTGGTGTCTTGGCCCAAGGTGTATTAACAAATCCAGTCTTGTACTTCCTCCCCAGTGTTTCCCCTCGGGGGGTTTGGGTGGGAAAAGGGCGTGGGGAAATTGTTGTTTTTTGGAAGTGTTCCAAAAAAAATTTGGGAAAAACCTCTTGCAAAATTTTAGGGCCCACTGTGAACTTTGCTCTCTGGTCCTTCATGGTGTTTAGCCAAGTCAGCGCCGGTTGTTTTCCGAAAAAATTGAAGGGCTTATTAAAAGTTAAGCCGGAACGATTTTTTTGGGCCCTTTTAACATGGCGAACTTTTCCTTTCGTTACTGTGAAAACGCTGATCGGTGGGTGTCATTTTGGGGCCCACGGGCCGTGATGATGATTTGTTTCCTTGGTCGTTTCCCTTGATATAGTACCGCACCCAGGCCTACCCCGCTGGCATCCGTCTGCAAAAATGAAGGTTTTTACTTGGGCCCCTGGGGGGTTTTTAGGGTTTGATTGGGGTAAAGGGGCCATTTTTGAGGTTTTCGGGGGGCGGTGTCGAGGCCTGGGGTCCATCCCCAAAGGGGGTTACTTTTTTTTCCCGAGTGGGAAAGTGAGGGGTGAGGGTTAAATTCGGCCCAAATTCCGAGGGACAAAATTCGCGCAACCAGTTGCAAAAGGCCAAGGGAACTGGCGAAGCTTTTTTCTTGTTTGGGGGAAAAACCGGAGCCGGTGTTTGCCTTGATGTTGGTGGTTGTGGGGCTTTCCCCATGGGCGGGGGGGGGGGGGGGGGGGGCCCCCGCGGTGGGCCCGGGGGGTAGTCTATTTTCGGTTTTTCCAAACTGGCATTTCTTCAAGGTTGCGGGTTTTTAAATTGGTGAAACCCGGAACCTTTTTTAACC
Source organism: Timema cristinae (assembly GCA_039000515.1). Lineage (NCBI taxonomy): Eukaryota > Metazoa > Arthropoda > Insecta > Phasmatodea > Timematidae > Timema > Timema cristinae. Next base: position 13,105 of record JBCFYV010009890.1, read on the forward strand.
CCTTTACTCAGGGGGGGTGAGATGTTCGGCCCCAGGTTTTTGGGTAGATAAATCACATCTTAAGATAGGCGAACCCAGAACTTCCGGGGGTATCCCATAAAGTACCTCTTGACTCATGGGCTTTGGAAGGTGCTGGGTGCCCCCTTGAGTCCGAAAGGCATAACCGGAACGTAATGTCCCCTCCAGAGGGTGAAAGTAAAGGGTTTGTCACGGTTTTGATTCTTTTGTCTAGGGGTTTATTGCCAGTTCTGGACCGCATGTCGACGGGGTTGAAGATCTTGGCTTCCCCCAAGCCCCTTGAGGGTGTCGTGTAAGTTCACGGGATGGTGGGGGGGACGTCCCGGGTTGCTTTAAATTGGGACTGCCGGTATTTCCGCAAAAGCGGGGGGTGGGGCCCTTTTTTCCCCCCACGTTTTTTACGATGGGGGATTGAAATTTGGGTTTTTCCCCGGGGTTCTATTTTTCCCTTGTTTTTTTTCATTCTTGCACTTTTCCTCGATGATGGCACTTTTTTCGAAAGGAAAAACCGGTAGGGTCGGACCATAAATTCTTCTTTTTCCTTTTATTTGAATTCGGTGGGTGATGCTAGTGCCCTTCTCAAGGGGCCTTGATTTGTAAAGAGGTGGGCGATTTTGGCCCAAGGAGTTGTAGCATTGGGTTTTGGTAATCCGGAGGGGCGGGTCCTGGATGCCCCCCTTCCCAGGTTGGGGGCTGTTGTTCTTGGGGGGTTTTTTTTGGGCTCCTAATAAGCGGAGGGCTTTGGGCCCAAAAGAGGACTCTTGGTGTTCGTATCTATAACGGCCTTGTTTTCGGTGAACCAAGGCGTCCTAAGATTAGGGATTCGGGGAAACCCTCCGAACGAGAAAAGGTATGTTGAGGGTGAGTGTTGCTTTGGAAACCCGGGTTATTTGGACCTCCCCGGGGTTTTTAAAAGTACTCCCGCCCTTTGGGCTAGGTGGATGGGGGGGAAAAGGGACCCGGGCTCCGTTGCTGGGGGAGGAGAGGTGCCTGGGATAAAAGAAGTTGGGGTTTGCTCCGGTTTTAAAAGTAGGGCGAGGAGCTTTCCCCTGGGAAATCTCGCAGAGCACCCCGGGTAGAGTTTGGGCCTTCGCTTGGCTGACCCCTCGGGATCTTTGGGTTTTGTAGCCCGGGGATCTTTTTGGCCGGAGGTGGGGCTGGTTTTTTCCTCCGGCCTCCCTTTTCCCCCGCATTTCCCTGATTTTGGCGCCCGCTGGTCCAGGGTGGGGCAGTCTCGATAAAATTTGACGCCCCCGGGGGAGTAGTGACATTTGGGGGGTGGGGGGCTCAGACGGGGCGCCGGAGTCTTGGCGGTCTGACGTTTCCCTGCGGAGAAAGGGGAAAGCTTTTGGGGCCAGGTCTCGTTCCACGTCGATGGCTTTTTGGGTAATTAGCTTTTTTCTGGGTTTCTTGGGGCAAGGTCCCCAAAGGGAAGGGTCTAACCCCGGGGAAAACCAGTTCGTTTTTTTTGGGGGAAATTGGGTTTTTGCCCCCTTTGGGGGAGGTCGGGGGCCAGGCGTTGGAATAGTCGAACTTTGTTTCAAAGGGAAAAGGTTTTTCCACCTTTTCTGTTTGCTTTTTGCCTTTCCCTTGGGTAAACTCGGGCTTGAAAGAGCTGCGGGGATGGTGGGAAACAACGAAAAGGGGCGGGTTTCAGGCGTTTCGGGAAATTTCCTCCCGGTGGTTATGTTTTCCCCTTTGTTTTTGCCACCAGTTTGCAGCGGCATCCTTGAGTTGCGTTGGGTGGGGGTAACTATTCGATTGGGTCGATTTGTCCGTCCTAAATTGGCTTTCGCAACTTTGGGGGTAAAAGGTTTGCTTGGGCCCCTTTTCCCTTTCTCCCGTAAAATTTCCCGGGGAGTGTTACGGGGAGGAAAAGGGTTTTTTGGTACCTTTTTGGATGGGTCGGGAGGGGGGGGTTTGGGTTTTTGTAATGAGTTAGGTTGAAGCGTTGCCGCGTCGGAAATGGGGGACACCGGGAAGGAAGAGGCCGTTCAGGTTTTCGGTTTTCCCTTTTTGCCCCCCCAAAGGGGGGCCCCCACCCAAGGGTTTTATTTCGGGGCCCATTTTCCCCCGGTGCAGGGGGGAGTCCGGGGCTCCCGTGGTGTTGGAGGGGCCCCCATGCGGGTAAATTGCACTGGTAGGGTGACGCGTTGGGGTCTCGGGGCTCGTCGACCCATCCGGGGGAAAAGGGTGGTGGAAAGGGTTTTTTTTGACAACCTATGCAGGGGGTTTAGTGTTGTTCCCCCCTGGGCTACTGCCGGGATTTTGCTTTTCTGCCCTCTTGTAAACACCACTTTTTTGGTTTTTGGGGGTTTTTTTGGGCGCCACCGGTTGTTTCACTTCCGGAAGTGTTGAGGGTTGCGTTTGGGGGTCGCTTTTGGTGGTGGGTTTAAAGGGAAAATTCAATTCCTCTTCTTTGTCGTAGGCCCCACGTTGGGCGCCAAACTGACAGTCGCCGGGCGGGTTTCTTATCGGGCGGCCGGCCCCTTGTTTACCTTTTCGTCTGGAGTTTTTACCCGGGACGGAGTCGAAAGGTCGCCCGTAAATTTTTTTTATGACCTTTTGGCCTTAGGTTGAGGTTTCCCTGTGGGGGTGGGGGAGCCCGGGCCCCCTCGGGGGGTTTTCGATGGCTGGCGAAAAGGGGGGGGAGGTAGGGGGGAAGGGGGTAAGGGCGGGGGCGGTGTGGCGGGGGGGTCTCAGGTGGTACCCGGGGGGACTGAGTGGGGAGGGTTGGGGTTGGGGGAGCAACGTACGGTGGGTGGGTCGCGGGGGTTTTGGGGAAAAGGTTTGGGGGGGGATGAAAATGGGTGAGCGGGGGGGGAGTGTTTTTTGTGGTTTAACCCGGGAATTTGGGGTGGCCGGTGTGCCCTCCTTGGGAGTTTGGGTTTGGGCCCCTTTTGTGGAGTATCCCTCCGCGAGGTGCTGGGCCCCCCCGGGGGGGTCGGTTTTTCTGGACCGGGTTTTTCGCTTGTGCTGTCCCTTTTCTGCTGGGCCTTTCCGGGGCGATTCGTATATCCCAGTGTTCCCGGGATGGTTTCCCGAAATTTCTGCGGAGGCTTTTGGGGATAAGGGGGAGAAAGGGGGGGGAATGCCGGTGATAAAAGGGGAAGGTCGAGTGGGTGGTTAGGTGGGTAGAGGGAAAGGAGAGAGGACCGGGTTGGTTGGGAAAAGGGGTTGGGGGGAAGAGAGAGAAGGGAGGGGGGGAAAGAGAGGGGGGAAAAAGGGGGGAAAACCCCGGGTCGTGGGGGGAGGGTTGGGGGGGGGGGAAAAACCTCGGCACACAAGATGGCGCTGGGTTTTAAAGGGGGGGTTGGAAAGGAAAGGGGGGGGGGAAAAGACCCCGGCACTCAAGATGGGCGGTAGGTTGGAAAAAGGGGGGGGGGACCCCGGCACTCAAGATGGCGCGGGGGGGGGTTGGAAAGGGGGGGGGGGGATGAGGCCAAGGGGGGGAGGGGATGGGGGGGGAACTTGAAATTGACCGTTCAATTTCTCGTATGGGACTTTGAAAATTCTTTTTACCATTTAACGAGGTAACTACAAAGGGACTGACCGTGTGGCCCGGCCTTACCACCGGGTTTAGGAAACTGGGGTTTTTAGCCAGCCGCTTTTATTTTCCCCCCCAAACCCCCCGTTTTAAACAGGGCGGAGGGGACGCTGGCGCGCGCGCGCTCCCCTTTTCCTTTGCAGCGTTTGGGGCGGCAGGGGGATGTGTGCAAGAGCGTCCAACTTTGAAATGTAGCGGGTCCGGCAAAGGGAGGGTGGGGTTTGGGGGATAACATCTTTAAAGAATGTTTCCGGAAAACAGAAAAAATATTTTTTAAAAAATTTGGGCTAAAAAATTTAAATTTACAAAAAATTTTGTTTTTGGCCCCCAAAAAGGGGAAATTTTGGGTAAAAGGCGTTTTTGGCCCCAAAGCCATTTGGCCCAAAGGCATTTGGCCTAAAAAAGGGAAAATTTGGGCCCAAAAAGGGATTTTGGGCCCAAAAGGCCCCGGTTTATCCCACACTTTAGGCCAAATTTCCCTTTTATGGCCAAATGAGGGTACCCCATAGAACCTATAAAAGGGAAACAAAAAAAAATTTTGGGGGGTTTTTTAATGTGAACTGTGTTCTTTTTTTTCTTGTAAAGGCCATATTGTTTAAAAACCCTTTTATATGTTTCTATCCCCTCTTAACCCCGACCTTCATTCAAAATTAGTTTTTTTTTAAGGGTTTCAATTTAAAGCTGTGTTTTAATTTTTTTTTGTTTTAAAGGTTTTTTGCTGCAAATAAAAATTTTTTTCCCGTTTTGGGTTCTATCAGCGCGCAATAGGGCCAGGATTGGGGTCTTGTTTTTAAACCAAAACCCTCAGTGTCTAGAGTATCACCGCTGTCACGAAGCTATTAACATTTGCTTTCTACCCTCAATGGGGGAAATTCCCCCAAAGACAGCTTGGAGCGGGGAAGAAGGGAAGAAACAAATTTCGAGATGCCAGACAACAATTTTTTTTGGGGCCTGGGGGCAATTGATTGCAGCCACAAACTCGATTTTTTTGGGCCTCCCAAATTTTATGAGGGAAGGGGGCCGTGGAAACATCACGGATATCTTCACTAAATTTCAGGGGGTAAGTATTTGAAAACACCAAAAAAAATTCTAACCATTACTTGTGCTTAAGAGTTGTAAAAAGGGGGGGTTTTTTTAGTAGGGGGAAATTTAGATTTGGTTTTTTAATTTAAAATTTTTTTTTATTAAAATTTGGGGACATAAAAAAAATTCAAATGAAAAAAGAAGAAAAGCAAAATTTAAAAAAATTTTTTTGGACTAATTTGAAAAGTTTTGGGTTTCAATATTTTTTGCAGTATTTTTTTTAAATGTCAACCTCAGTTTTTTTTGGGGGAAAGTTTCTTGCTTTAGGAACCAATGTTTGTGCATAAACCCAAAAATGGGGACAAGCAAACTGAAAAAAAAGAAGTGCAATGGGTTTTTTTATTTATGAAAGAATTTTTATTTTCACAGATTTGTAAACCCCGAAACCCTTTACATTTTTAAGTGAATCCAAGGTGGGGAGGGTTTTTTTGGCACGACGCCTTCTTTTTGGGCATCTTCGCCATTAAAGCCGAGTGAGGGGAAAAAAGGATAAAAGAAGAGAAAGGCACACTTGCCCTTTTTGGTAAGTTTTTTTTAATATTTTTTTGTAAAATAATAAGTAAATTTTTAAAATTTTAAGCATTTTAGTATTTTTTAAAAGCTTTGTCAAAATAATTTGTAGTGTTAAGTTACACAGTAAACCACACTTGTTCCCGCCTTAAATTTTAAAAACCTTTTTCCTTTGATAATATCCTAACATTGGGGAGGGTTTAAATCTAATTTAAAAATAAAGTTGGGCCCTTTTAAAATTTGTTATTTTAAAAACTGGTATTTAATGTTGTATTAATTTAGCACAATTCTACATTATGTAAAATGAAATATTTTAAAATTTTGACGTTTAACATTTTTAATTTTTGGCCTACCCAAATTTAATTTTTCATGTTTTTTATTTTCCCAGCCCAAAAAAAACCCCCAAATAACTAAATTCATTTAAATAGTAATAAGGGGAGGGATGAGGGAAAAATAAATTTGGGAAAAAATTTCCCACATTTAAAAAAACTTTTATTTTAAAACTTAAAACAAATGGGAAATTCCCACTTCATTTCAGGGACTTTCCCGGGGATCCAAATTTGAACCATGGTTTAAAGACAACCCCTTTACACACGCCCCAGCCGGGGACTCCAAGTTTTCCCGGGACACTGAGGCTCATTGTAGTGGGTCGAAATCCCGGGGAAGACGATGCTTTTGGGGTTCTAAAAAATGTGTGGGGGGTGTTAACTAAGCAAAGGGTTCTCATGTTTAACCCACAAAAAGTGGAAGGATTGTGGGAAAGCATGGCGTTCTTCACAACAAGCCCTTATTTCAATTTTTCCAGTCATTGAAGAAGAAGATGAGGTGCGTCCTCCCCCAGGTTTTTTAAATGCATCGAAGTATTTCCCCCCCAAGGGGGCGATTTGCAGAGGGGAGGGGAGTTAGAGCAGCAACCTCCTAAAATATTCACATAAGCCCGCAGTGTTTTTCCTTAAATCCCCTTTTTACTCCCGGGGTTTTAAACGCCTGAGCAGAAACCACTGACACCGTCTGGGGTTAACCGCCCTGGGGAGAAAACCCCTCGAGACCTCTGGTTTTTAACCGCCTGGGGGGAGAAAACCCTCTGAAAAAACCGTCGGGCTTAACCCCTGGGAGAAACCCCTTGACACCGCTGGGGTTTAAACCCCCTGGCAGAAAACCCTCTGGACCCTCTGGTCTTAAACCCCCTGGGGGAAAAAAAAAAAAAAACCAATTTTTTGACACCGTTTTGGGCCCAAACCCCCTGGGCAGAAACCCCTCTGACACCGTCTGGTCCCAAACCCCCTGGGCCCGAAACCAAACTGACAACCCTCAGGGCTTAACCCCGGGCCGAAAACCCTCTGACAAAAACCCTTTTGGGGGTTTAACCCCCTGGGCAGAAAAACCAAACTGCAAAACCCTTGGGCTTAAACCCCCTTTGGGGAGAACCCCCCTGACACCCCCCTGGACTTTAAACGTCTGAGAAAAAACCAGCTGACACTGGGTTTTTACTTAACTGCCTGGATCAAGAAACAGTAATGCAGCCATAGATGGTTCCAAACCCATTTTGAGAAATGCAGAGGAAAAGTAAAAAATGGTCAAAAAGCGCTACTAAGGCTGAATGGGTCTTTTGGGGCTTCTTTAATGCTAGGGAATGTCTTGAAACTGACAACAAAGGGTTTAATATGTAGGGTGAGAAACTGAAAAAAGGAAAAAGGACATTTCATTTTAACAGTGCAAAAATAGTTTTGTTAAATTTTTTGATCCTTATTAAAAAATTTAGATTTTTAAAACTGATTTTTTTTAAAATCCTTTTTTATTTTATAACTATAAGTTAATTTTAAATAACCAAAAATTTTCCAAAAATTTTTTTAACTGTTACTTATATATATATATGATAAATTTGTAGTGAATCTTAACTAAAAAAATTTCACTTACATTTTTAAAAATTGAATATAATTAAAGGCATACTTAAATTTTAAAAATGAAAAGATTTTTCTTTTTTTAACTTTTTCATACTAAGACCTTTAAAAAAAAATTAAAAAGGGAAATTTTGTTTATTATTTTTTCATAAGGTTTTTTTTTTTCCCAAACCATTAAAAATATATATTGTCAATTTAATTTAACCCGGGGTTGGTTAATTTTAGAAAACTAAAATTCATAGTTTTAAAAAAAATTTAATGGTAAAGAGTAAATAGAAAGGAAAATCCCAAAACAAAATCAATTAAAAAAAGCTATCGTAAATAAGCTTTAAAAAAATTTTTTTGATAATTTTTTTTTTAAATAACAAATTTCGGAACAAAAATTTTTTAAAAATATTTTTAAATAAATAAATTAAATAGTTTGATATTGGTGAAATTTGACTCAAAATTTTTTTAGGCATGGGGATTTTAAATTTTAGCCAGCCCCGGGATTTTTAATTAAAACCGAAAATCTTTTATTGCACAGGCATATAGAAATTGTATAACGTTTTTTAGTGGCAAACAACCTAAATGCCTTTGGGAAAGGAGGTAAAGGAAGGTTAAAAAAAGTTTAAAAAAAAAGGGAAAAAAAAGGGCCCCAAAAAAATTTTTAATATTTATTTTGAGCATCTTCCATTATTTTTTATCCCTACTGTTGAACAAAGTTTTTTTAACAATTTCCTTAAAAAATTCATAAACCCCAGTTAGCCCCTTTTTTTTTGCGGAAGTCCCCTCGGATATGTTTTTGCCATAATCTGGAATCATTTTAAAAATACACTTTGAACAGGGATTATAATAGCCAAAATGTTTACAAAAAAAATGTTTCATAAAAAATATCCTTTTCCTTAAAAAACATTATAATAAATTAACTTTTTGTTTTGCCTTATTCTTATAGCCCCTTTCCATTAGGACCTCTGTTTTCCCCGGGTTTGGGGTCAGCAAACTGTTTTTACGGATCCTGGGTTGTGGCCGTATCGCTGTATTTTGGGGACTGCTCAAATAAATACGATACACAAAAAATGCTTTAAAATAAATTTTTTTCAAAAAGCCCAAAAATTTTTTTTTTTAAGTCCCAAGAAATGTGGGATTCATTTCAAAATTCAACCAAAGTTATCGATTTTAAAAAATAAAGAAGCAATTTTTAGCATTGTTTTGTTGGTTTTATAAAAAATTTTTTCTTTCACTTTTGTGTTCCTTTATCCTTTAAATTTAAGGGCCTGTGCAAAGCAAGAGTTCCCAAAAATTTTTGGATGGCCCTTCCAAACCACAAAATTTCTATAATTTGGGTTTTCCTCCACCTTTAAAACTGAAAAATTACAAAAAAAAGATTTCAGTTTTGGGGAAATGGTGGTTTTAAAAACCCTTTATTTTATCGTTAAGGTTTACTCCTTCTGATGGTAACATAAACGATTGTTTAAACTTTGATTGGGGTTTTTTTTTTGGGGTCAATTTTTTAGAACGTTTTCGTTTTTAAAAAAGATGAAGCTGATTGGGCTGACCCAAAATCTTCTACGGTTTCGGGAACAAATTTAAAAAGAAAACCCGGAGTTCCCAAAAAAAAACTAATGATTTTATATAATTGTTTTTGTAATGAAACTTTGTGTTGAAAAAATTTAAAAAATATGTTTAACATTCTATATTTTTTAATTTTGGTTTTAAATTTTTAATTTTTCCCCAAAAGTTTTCCCCATTAAAAACGTGTGTCTCTATCTTTTCAACTTTCCAAGCCCTTAAAACTTTTTTTTTAATTTGGGTTAATTTTATTTATTTTTTCTTTTTAAACTTTTTTTTTTGGCCCAGCTCGGCATGCTTGAAAAATTGTAGTGAAAAAAATTTTTTTAGGAATTTTATATGCATTTGGGAAAAATTTTTTAAAAAAAAAGGGTGTTCCACCTTACAGTGGGGGCTTTCCCGAACTTTAAACCAAAACCCTACAAGAGGGGGCCACCCGTATTTAACATTTGAACACTTGGATAGGGGGGGATGGGAAAATGGATGGGAAAAATTTAATTTTTGCTTTGACTCTTAACTTGACTTTTTACTGCCCCTAAACCCACCCATAGGGCAGTACTTTTACAATGGGGTTTTTTAAAAGAACTTTTTGTTTATTAATTAAAACCCGTTTTTTTTTACATTAACGTAGAAAAACTCACATGCCCAACCTGACCATAAACGGGGGCCAAAAAAGGGTCCCCGCTCCCACCACAGCAAGGGGCCCCCCAACTCCTCAAAAAACATTTGGGGGGGGTTATCTTCAAAGAAGGGAACCCGCCCCTCCTCCCAATTTCCCACAAAAAAAAATTACTTTTATTTGGGAATTCTTTAAAAAACCCATTTTAGAAAGCATGATTTTAATTTTAAAAAAATTGTAACACAATGCAGAAATAATTTAATAACTTTTTTACCCTAAAGGGGTTGCATACAAAAACAACAAACCCCAAAATAATTTTTTTAAAGCATCTTCCCAATATTCATTTAATTTTTTTTTCACCTGACCCCTGGGAGGGTGTCCAAACGAGTAGCCCCCCAGCCCTCTCTAGCCCCAAAATCATGATGATTTCTTTCGGTTTTCCCCCCTTAGGCAAGGGTGTTTTTTTTTTTTTCCCATTTGCCCCCCAAACCGGGGCCCCTTTTATTGTGGGGGGCCCCAAAGGACCTGGTTTTTTTTTAAAATTGGGTTTTTTTCCGCCCCCAAAAAAAAAAAACCCCAAAATTAATTTTAAAACTTGGAATTTTTTTGAATTTGGGTTTTAAGGTTTTTTTCGGCCCAATTTTGGAAATTTTTTGGTTTTATTAATTGGAAGAGGCCTTGGTGTTTTTTGGTTGGGGAAAGAGGTTTTTTTAAGTTAAAAAACCATTTATTTGTGGTAAGCCCCCCCTGGGTTAGCCTTTTTTAAATTTTGGTAAGGGTTTTTTTTTATTTGGGGGTTAATTTTATTTTTAATAAGCCCCGGTCGAGCCCCCCCTTTAAAGAATTTTTTAAAAAATAAACCCTTAATTTATTTTTGGCCCCTGGTTTTTTTAAATTTTGAATGTTTTTTTTTTAATTTGGGGGTTAAAATTTTTTTGTTGAAAATTTTAAAAGCGGCCCCCTTTTTGAGGCGGGCCGGTGAAATTTAAAGCCAATTCCCAACGTGGAAAACCCTTTTATTTTTCCCCCAACCCCCCCTCAACCTTTTTTCACCTTTTCCCCTTCCCCCTTATTCCTTTGGTCATGGAAAACCCCTTCCCGAGGAAGGGTTTTTTTTTTCCCAAAAAAAGACAAAAACTCTAAATTTTTTCGGGGAGGTTCCCTTTTTGGGAAAATCCCTTTACAGGTTCAATTTTTAAATTTTTTTGGAACCTTCGAAAGAGGAAAGGACGTAGTGGGCGGTTCACCGCACTAACTAAAAGGGGCGGGAGGGGGGCGGAATAACGGTAAAAAAAACACAGCTGTGACGTAGTGGGGAAAACCCCGCACTAGACTACTATGAGCCCCTTCTTTTCGTTGTCATTGAGGCCAGCTCGTTGTTGAGTTTTTCCCCATTGCTAAACGGCCCCCCCAACAAGTTCCCCGACTTCTGGCTTTATTTTTGTGCTCGCCAGCCTAAAATAAATTAACATCAGTTAAAATATTAATGGAATATATGAATGTTCGAATTACGGGTCCCTACTTTTGTGCCCCAATTGTGATGTTCGGAATATTCTGCACCTCGATGGACCCCCAAATTAAAGTGTTCGGGTTTGGGGCGCTTTTGAGCGTTGATTGAATTTAAAACCTTTGATTAGCGGGTAAAATTGCCCCCTGGCGAGCACTAATTAAATCGTCCGGGTTTTTTGTGGTGATTTAAATTTTGGTATTTTTAGCCCCGTGATCGAGCCCCAATTAAAGAATATAATTAAAAATACACTTTTATTTTTGACTTTTTTTTTTATTTCTGAATTTGTTTATTTAATGAAAAAATAATCATTTTTTGAAATAAAAACTCGGCCTTTTGTATGAGCGCGGACAGGTGTTGCTGGACCCCAAGTGCCAAGTGGGGTTCGCATTCTGGACACCAATGATTTCATTGCACCATTCTTTGTATAAACCCATTGCTCGGGAACTTCGAGAAGGTTTAGTTTAAAAAAAAAAATACAAGACAAAAACATCTCTGTTTACTGGGAGGTTCAGAGCCGGAAAAATGATCAATTACATTTTAAAATTCTTTTCGAACCTTCGAGAAAAGTTATTTTTGAAATAATATTTGTCCCCTGACTTGAAAATGTCAGGCGTGACGTCATGACATGGCTTTTGCCTTCTTAGAAAAAGAAGTGTTTTTAAGCGCCATTTAATATACTAATTTTTAAAAAAAATTTAAAATACGTTTATAAAATTAGGACGATTTTATTGTAAATGCTTTCAATACTTTTCAGGGGCAAATCAATTACTTTCAATATATAATACAAAATTTCTTTCTTTTTCCTGTCATTTTTAAATTTTTATAACCATACACTTTATCATGTAATGCAAAGTAATTATTTAATGAAAATAACAAATCGTTTTTTTTTAAAGTAAGGTCAATTTTACTGTTTTTTTAAACATGCCCATTCATTAAAGTAGGCCTATTATTAATAATACCTCCTTTATTTTGATCTTTAAGAAATTTTTAAATTTGACAATTTTTTTTGGGCAGTATTTTTTTACCAAATTTTTTCCCAACAACTTATTACCCCTACTTTGGGGAGAGCCTTATTAAAACCGATACTTCAACAACAGTCCCTAACCCCCCCGGATTAAATTAGTTTTTCATTAATAATAATTGTTTTCTGGAGTTTTTCTCACCCTGCCTTTTGTATACACTCTTTTTGGGGCCCCAAGTTGGTTAAAGCAATGTGCACAATTCAAGCCACCAGGGGCCAAAATTTCCCCCTGCCCCCATTCCACATAAGCACCTGGCATTAAATCCCGATCTCCATCATGGGGTCGTTTAAAAGCATAAATCTTCCCAGAGGCCTTTGGCCCACGAACCATTTGAAAAACAAATAACAGTATGTACAGCACATTAAAGCACGCCTTCCTTTTAGAAAAAGGGTTTTAAAGGGGTTATATTTTTTTTTTTTCAGAACACATTCTAAAACTTTTTATTGTTAAAAGTTTAGTACTTTTAAAAAAAACTTTTTTATATAAATATTAGTCTAAATTTATTTATTTTATCTATAAAGAAAATGCGCTTGATTAATATAGGTTTTTATAAACCAAGAATTATTATAAAAATTATTTATTTAATTAAATTCCCTTTTAACGCCATTCTCCTTTTTTCAATGTTGATCAAACAGAGTTTGTCTAAAGATCTTGCTTTTCCCGCAAAACTTCCTTTTAAAATCCTAGTGTTGTGAGGGGCTGTGGACAGCCTCGCTTACAGGCCCCCTCTTTAATCACGTTTCCTAACGAAGCTATAAGGATCGATTCGTGAAAAAATGTTCTAAATTTTTAAAAACCGAAAACGAGATTCTTAGCAGGAGATATTGTCTTCCAATGTTTCGAAAGACGATATTATAAAAGATCCAAAACCCCAGTGCATTCTATTTAAAGATGTTACTTCACAGGTGGGGTTCTAAGGTAGATTTCCTTGCCTTCCTAATAAATTTGTTGGAAAATAAGAAAAAAAGTTAAGGCAGGAGGTAATTAAGTGCAAATTTATTGTTTATAAAACCATGTTTAATTTAAAGAGATACAGGTTATTTAATCGGAACATTTGAAAAATTAAACCCTGATCGCAAATCAATTTAAATATTGTTTTTGTTATTTGAATCTTGTTATGTTAAAATTTCCGTAACTGCTTTCCCAGCCAAAATTTTATATTTAAAAAAAAGTTTTTCAAACAAGGGAAAAAATCTTTTCACTCACTTTTATTTTTTTAAACTATTTCAAATTGGGCCAGGCACTAGGGAAAAGGGTCCCCAAAAAAAAAAATCCTAGAATTTTGGGAAATATTTTTGATCGCTTTTTTTTGAGGGTTAATTAACAAACAAATTTTCCTCCCTCGTTGGGTTTTGGTTTTCCGCAACAATGTAAAAAACTACCTAAAATTAGTTTTTTTTTTCAAGCAATTTTAATAGTAAAAATCGTTATTATTCTTTATTTTAAACAAAATAAAATTTTATTTATAATAATTTTTCCTTGGCATGTTTTATCGTACGATTTAGTTTGGGCAGGGGGCGAACTTTTTTGGGGAAATGGGGCAAAAGAAAAGAGAAAAACATCAGGCGGGCCAGCACAGTTTTTTAAAAAGTTTTCATGTACATTTTACAAAACTATTTTATAATTAAGTCCTATTAAAATTAAAGGGGTTTTGTAAAAAAATATATCTTATTCAAATACAATGCGAGTTGTCTAATTATTTAATAATACAGTATCCCCGGGCTTTTTTTGGTGCTGATTCCCGAAGTCAACTTTATTATGTATAAATAAAATTTGCTAAAATAACATGATAAACACTTTTTTGCAGAACATATTTGGCTAGGGATACATAATTTTTTTTTGGTAAATTTTCAAAAAGGGCACTGCAGCGTGGCTGTCAGTCAGCACCAAAGAACCCTGGGCAACTGTACTTAAATAAAACAAAAACTTTCACTACTTGAATGAAAAGTTGGGGGATGATTGGAACTGGACTTTCTTCTAAAAGTTTTTCTTGTCTGCTTCCAATGGGGACGAAAGGGATCTAAGTAAGTAACCATGTCAAAATTTTTTTTCTAACATTATTTTTTCGAAGTTTCGTGGTAGAAAAAAAACTTTCCCAAATAAAATTACGACGAAACATGGGAAATTTAAACCCTTTGGCATGAAATATCAAATTTGGGGGCCTTATTTCAATAAAACTTTTAGACTCAAATTATGGGGCTTTGGGAAAACAACGCTTCAAAGGGTGTTACATTCAAATTTTTTTAATTTAATCTGAGTGCGTGGTGATTTGCTATTTATTAAAAACTCTGGGTTGGTCCTATCCATAAAATAAAATTAAAAATCTATTGCAAAATGATTTTTTTTTTCCCTTTTCGTTGTTTTTATTTACATTTTTCTACGGGGGTTTTGGGAAATTTTTTCCCTGTCGTGTTGAACATGACGCGGGCCCCTACTTTCCCATCCTGTTTTTGGAGGTATGCCATGGGGAAACGCATACCCTTTTTGCAACCACACGGAATTTTGGTTACCTTGTGTATCTCACCCCCACGTGCTAATATTTAAGTATTTTAATTTGAAAAAAACGATTGCATTTACACTAAAATTGATGGCTTGGTTACGACAGAGTCAAATTTAAAGACTGATACTAGGTTTTTCCCCACCACTTTTGGGGGCCCCCATGGGCTTGCATAGATCACAATGATGCAGGTAACTTACTCAAATTCAACCTCACTCATCCTAACACGTTTAAGTATGATTACATAGCATATAGAAAGCCACACCAAAGGTTAAAAGATTTTTTATCAAAGAAGACCCTGCCTTACCCCTCTGCCTATCCCACAATTGGGGTCACCCATATCCAATCTTTTTTTTACTCTTTGGCTTATGCAAATTTCCCATTAACTTTAATTTCTTTACATTCCCCGTTTCCTTAAGCTCTTCATCATGTATTCTATTTACACGGTCAAATTCTCTTTTCCAGTTGACGCTGGGATCTTTCCAAGCTATAACAATGGGGTTTCTTGTCCTTTTCCTTCCCCGAAAACAAATTTATCTTCCCCCAAAATTTTTTTTATTTTTTAAGCCGCTTATGAATTCAGCCCTTTTTTTGCCATTGTGCTATTAAACTCAGTCCTTGGTAATTGCATTTCTTGGGTTTAAATTTTTCTCAAACGTCAGTCATCATTTGGGCTAGGAAAATCCTGGCCATTCCCTGTGTTGTAATTTGTTCATAACCCAAAAAGAACTTGATTCCATTTTCACCCAAATATTTCAGTAAATCTCTGGTTCTCATAAAACCCGTAGATGTTCTTCTTTTCATATCTTTATCTTTTCCCTTCGACCTTCAGAAAATAAAACCCTTTTCATCCTTTTCCATTTCTTCTTTAGTTTATTCCATATATTCTTGTCTATTTTTTTTTTTTTATTTGTTCTTTTTTGTTTGCTCCATACTGCGTTCTTCCATTTGATCATTCACTTTATTTTTCCCCGATTAAATCTTTTATGCCTTTTGTTTGAATTTCGATGCTTCTTTTTTTTCCCCGGTTTCCCTTTTTTTGCTCACAATAGTTCTATGCTAGATATTTTAATTCCGTTTCTCATACATGTATAATTTATATGCTCTTCTCTGGCTCATAATCATTTCCCTTTTTGTCATTGCTTTAACCCTTTTTAAATTTTTTTTCCGTTCACTGTTTATTTTCTTCTATTTCCCCCTCGCTGCAATTAAAAAAAAAAAGGTTTAAAACCAAGCTTTATTTTTCTCGCCCTTTTTTTTAAAAATTTCCTCGGGGATTACACTTTTAATTTGGTTAAAGTGTAGGGATGGGAAAGTGAATTAAAGAAAATGCTGCGTGGGGGAAAAATGGAAAACCCTTTAATAAAATTTGGGATATATTTCTTTTCGATTTAATCGGCACTACCTCCTGCCCCAGGGATCCTGTCAATTGCGCAGTGACTCCCTTAACCACACACACTATTGGGGGTCATTTTTCTTTTTTAAAAGAAAAATTAAATTAAAGTTTTAAAGAATACAAAGTTCAAATGTTAGTGCCGCAAAAACAAAACCTTAGGGGGCCCGGGTGTGGATTTAATAGTTTCGAGGTCTAAAAAATCAAGTTTTTCTTTATTTCCCTTTTAATTTTTTTTCTTCCCCCAAATCATAGTGTAGTGGTGATGATTTTTTGAGACCCCCCCACCCCGCCTCCCCAGAATTGATTTCAACAAGCTGGGATCTGATACACTCAGAATTTGCCCGGCCCATCTACTGATATGCGGCTGCCAAAAATCTT
>JBCFYV010009891.1:0-42672 GCA_039000515.1 Timema cristinae
AAAAGTCAGGAAAAGGAGTTTTTAGTGGTGTATCGTTGCAGATGTATTTAGGGACGATTTATTACGTTCTTTTTAAAAAAAGGACAAAAAAAAATACAAAGAAAAAGGAATGAGGTTTAGAGGCGGGTTTGCCAAAGAAAAGCGGGGGGCCCCTAAAGATCTCTTTAAAATTTTAACTTAGAGAAAACCCATAAGAAAAAAAGAGTTTTTTGAGAATTTAACCCAATAAGACTTTACTTGTTACACGAATGATCCTCACTTGTAAAGGGGGAACACTTGTAACTTGCGTAATTAAATCCCTACGGTACAGCATGGAATAGCTTTAAGAGCCCAAATTTTTTTTGTTTCGAACCCCCAAAAAAACCATTGTTCTTTTCAAAAACTTTGAAAAAAATTAAATTGGTTTTGGATGAGTATTTCATGTACAAACACTGTGTTTTTTTTTTAAACCCCAATTTTTTAACTTGATTTAAATTTATTTTTGAAACAATTTTTACAAAAAAATTATATCCTACTGTTTTAAATTTAAGACTCCCAGTAAAATTCCCGCTCCATGCGTGTTTTTCTTGCATGTTCTGTTCTTCAACACCCATGACTGCTGTTCGTAGGGAGAAAAAGGGGTTGGAGGCGAAAAAAAACATTAAGAGACGAAGGGTAGGGTGAAAACCGGGAAAATTTTTGAATATACATTGCTTATCTCAGCTCATTCAGGGCACTTGGCCTCCCGTTTCGCGAGACCCTACCATGAACCCCCAAAAAAGAAATCATGTCAGTTTTTTGAAACCAGGATGCGTAATTGTGAACTTATTTTATTTGTCCAAAGTTAAAAAATCTGATTGCTTGTTTGAACTGGGGTCTTCTAAGGAGGAAGTAGTTTTTTTCCTTTTTATTAAACCAATTTTATTAAATTTTCTTTTTCCCACCACCACTGATAGTGGGTGCTGTTTTCTCAAGTAAAATAATTTTTACGTGAATGCGTTTTAAATTTGCTACATACGGGGCAACCAAAAAACCTAATGTAAAAAAAGGGGGGAATCGGGGAACATTTTTGGCTTGTTTTTTCAATCTATCCCTAAAACCAAATTAAATTATACCATGGTAGAAAAAGACAAAGAATCATTACGATAGCGAGAACAGGAGCATCGCAGCGTTGGGGGGGGAACCCGCCATTTTGGGGGTTTTTTTTGCTGCTACAGATTTGCAATTATATAACTTTTGACTCGGGAAGCTACGATACCCGTTTTAGTTTTAAAATCTCCTGTCAAAAAAAAATTTACGATTGTATAAAAAACATTAGTTTTAAAGTTGAAGTAATATTAAGGTGTTGAATAAAAAATAAAAACAATAATCTATCTTATCATTATAAAGATTATTGAAACACAATAATTATTTTTTTCCCTTTTCCCTTTTATCCAAAAAATACATAAAATAAAATTTTTATTAAAAAAAAAATACAACCTTTTTACTAAAGTTTTCAGTAAAACACAGGGCCCCTTCCGGGACACGCCAAAACCCCCCATTTTTTTATTACAACAACGCGAAGGATTATTTTTTACTCCTTTTATACCCGGCGAATTTTTTTTAGTCCCATCTGGCCCTTTTTTTAAAAGTGATCAGATGGATTTTCCATATTGGGGTTGTTAACCATTTTTACTACATTTTAAAAACCATCTTTTTAACTATATGTTGTTTTTTATATTTTTTTTGTCTTTTTTTGGCTAACACCTGTTTTTTTTTTTTGGCAGGGTTTCACTAAAATTTTTACTCCAACCCCATTTGATACCCCTTAGATGCCCCAAATGGGTTTTTTTCTCATTTTGAGATCTTTCTTTTTAAAAATTTTTACTAGATACTTTTGCCCGCGGCTTTTGCTCCGTGGAAGTTGAATTTTAAACAAATACAAAATATACATATGTATTTTCAGATTAATTTAAAAAAATTACTTTCGTTTTGGGCCAAAAACTTGAACCTCAAACAAAAATAAGAAGTCCATAGAAACTTTCACCCCCTTTTTCATCCCCTTTTTAAATAAAATTTCCAAATTTTTGAAACACGTATTATTTTTTTTAACCCCAAAACCAAATCAAAATTTTGTTTATTAACTTTCAAAATGACGACTTTTCAACATATTTTCATTCATATTTACCCCCATTTTGACCCCTTTGGGGTGAATTTTCAAAAAACCCTTTTTTGTTTTGGGGGCCAAAATAACAAAAAAAATTACTCCGAATTTCGTGCTTGTACCTTGATATTTGCGCCGGGGAGATAATATTTATCAGTCAATCAAAACAGGGCATGTTATTTTTTAAGTATAGATTTTTTTCATTGTGTCTCCATTTTTCTAAAAACAGGTGAATATTTTGACTTCTTCATAGAGATTTATTTGTTTATTATTTTTAAGGCCCTAATACCTCTTGGGGCGGGTGGGGTCTAAACAACCCAAAAATAATAATAAAATAATAATAATTGTTTATCAACGCAAATAATTTATCGAAACACCGAAAAAAAAAAACAAAATATCCGTCACCCATTTCCCCACCAACAAACCCACCACCCTCGGTTTTGGGTTGGTTCATTGTGCCAGGTGCAGGTAGCTCCATCGTTCCCAAAATTTTCCAAACTTTGTTTCGTATTTTCCCACCTTCGAGTTACCCCCCCCTTCCCTACACATAAAATATTATACAATTTTGTTATACATCACAATTCTTTCTTACGCTTTACGTATGGGGTGCAAGCGATATTCTTTTTTATGGGGGATAAAAAACAAGTCCGCAATAATTTTTAAAAATATTTAAATTATATTTTTTTTGACCAAGTAATTCCACTTTCTGATCTTTTTTTTTAAAAAACCTTTCTTTTAAGATTTTAAAAAATAAAAAACAAAATTATTACCCCAAATTAGCAACCATCGTTAAAAAAATTTGTAGAATGGTTTGTTAAATATGTCTCCAAAAAATTAATTTTAAAAATACCCTAAAAGATTTTTTTATTTTGTCAAGGTTTCTATCAAAATTACAATTATTGCTGTGAAGTTTATAACACAAACACAAATTTTCATTTAAATTTGGGGAAAATAGTTTAGGGTTTGTTAACTTACCCTTACCCCCCCCCCTCCCCCCCCTACAGATCTGCAATCGCCCCTTTTGGAATTTGGCTTAAAACCCCCCAACCCCAGCCCATGGGTTTTCTGGGTGGTGTGGGGTGGGGCCCGGCTAAAGTGGCTCCCTGAAAACGAGACCGTGGAAAATCACTTTTGCCTACCCATTTTTTTTTTGGAAAAAGTTTTATTTTCCCCCTGCAGACTCAGAATGGTTTTTTTATACACATTTTACAAAAACAACCTAGGCGACTTGTTTGCTTCTTTTTTCAAGGTTTATGAAAATATTTCTTCCCTTTTGCTTCCGCGTGCCTCATACCCTTTCCATCAATTAAGATTATATTATAAAATTTAAAGTTTTCTGTAAATTGGGACAAAGGGGTTTCATACAAAATTTCAAAACAAATGATTTGAAAATTATTATTTAGCACCGCACTTCCCCACGGGTTCAGGGTAAAGCTTATTACTAATTACCTGGGGAGCTATTTGGAAGGTTGTTTTTAAAGTAGTTTACCACTTTTGGGTGGAGGGAAAATGGAAAAGAAAATGCTGTTTAGGGGAAAAGCGTCACAAACAGCCGTCAGACGACAAGTTATCCACTATAACGTTTCCGGCTAAAACCCATTGAATATTAGAACAAAATTATTCGAAAATCGACATTTAATAAAACTTGGTAGTCTAATTATTTGATTTATAATAATATAAAATTTTTCAGCTTTTTTTTTTTTTTTTAAAAAAAAAGCTTTTTTTTTTTCCCCTATGATGTTTAAATCCCGGATCGCTTATTTGATTAAAAAATCCAAGAGGAAAACAGTATCTTTTAGGCCACTGAACCACCGGTCCTTCAAAAAATTTTCAGAGAGAATTTCGTCTCTTCTCTCTAACACAACACGGGATAATTTGGATTGGGTTCGTCGGGTTTTAAATCTCCAAAAAGGAAACTCACCATTATTTTTTAAAATTTTTAAAAAAAAAGGGGCTTTAATCATTAAATTTAAATTATTTGAATAGCATTACAAATATAATTACTAATATCAAATGTATTTTAAATTTAAGACAAAACCACATAAAAATTATTAATAAAAACATTTGTAAAAAAAATTTTTAATTAAAAGAGTCTTAAATTTAAAATTCTAATACCCAACCTTTGGATCTTTTTTTTTAGTCCCCCCTTTCTTTTATCCATCAGCAAAACGGGGGGTTTCGCAAGGGAAAAATGGTTGAATTTCAACTTTTTTCCTTTTAGATAGCAGTTTAATTTTTTTTGGACCAAGTTGTAGTATTGTTAATAGCGCAAATATTCCCGTGTTGAAAAAATTTTGATCACAAGAAAAAAAAACGGCTTTCAATTTACCAAAAATTTACTTTATGTTTTTTCAAATTTTAGTAGTCGATTCTCATAAACTTTTTTTTTACTGACTTAATTGTGCCGCCTTCAAAAATATAAAAGTAGGGAAAATTATGGAATCCATTTACTTTTTTTTATGTTTTTTCTGTTTCCCTTAATTAAAAACCCCCAAAAGCAGGTGAACCATCCTGAAATTAAACTTAGTTAATTTTAACATGTGTAAAAAACATTATTAATTTTCCCTTGTTTATAAAAAAAAAAAAATAATAAAAATAAAAAAACGGAGGGGAATATGAAAAGGGGGGGTATTTTTAAAAGGGGGGAATACGGGGTTTAATACAATGAAAAAACCATTTTAAAAAGGAAACCATTTTTTCTTTTGAAAAAACCCAAAAAATTTTAAATTTAAAAGAGCACTTCTGGAAATAACAAAATCCCCCAACGTAATCTCCTTTCTGCCCCTGTCATCAAGATGACCCACAAAAGCACTTAAACCGAACCCCAAATCCCCCCTTTTGGGAATTTTCGGAGAATTTTCCATCACAGAAGATGCACTCAGTGCTTGTTGCCCTTTTTTTCCGGGTGGCATGATCCATTACAGATGACACATCAAAGGGAAAAGATTATCGTTGCGGAGCCCCATCTTATTGGATTAGTCCCCTTTGGGCCCTGGCTTTAGAAGAGGGGTTGAAGTTTTTTTTTTTAACAGGGGGTCTTTGAGTTTTGTCTCTTTTGTATTTTCAAAAATTTGAGTCCTTCTTCGTCGTTGTTCTTCCAACCCTTCCTATTTTTTTTTATATGGAGAGCATGTTTTAAAGGGGGAACCGCTTTTTCCCTCTACTTGATTTATGTTTTTTTGGAGGTGGGGTAAATCAAATTGGGAAGGGACAAGTTGGTGATTTTGGGCTTTACAAACAATCACACAGGATTTTGGATAACACTTTGAGGTGAAAAAAAGGGTTGTGGACTTGGAATGGGGGCAGGTGTTGGTTAATAGGTCTTTTTTTAGGCCTTGGAACTTTGAGTGTTTGAAGCAAAAAACCCTCACTGCTAAAAACATTTCTTTTGACAGATAAATGCCATCCTTTGAAACCTTAAATTAAATGTCCCCACTTGTACTTTAAGGTATCCCGCCAAAAGCCCATCATATCAAAAAACACTCAAGGGCCTTGAACTGTGTCTAAAAAGGATCTCACCCCTCACTATAATAAATTTTTTAATGGACCCATGAAGGTTTTTCCAAAGGGGTTGGATTTTTTGGAAGAGTGGGGGGGGCAGACATATATCGAAACATATTTTTTTCTAGCTAAGTTGATAACGTCAAGTTATTTTGGGGGTTTGCATGCCCCATAAAGGGGAAAACAGGAAGGGAAACACTGGGGTTTTGAACTCAATGAAATGTCTAAACCATTTGGGAAATTTTGTTTGAAACCAACCATTTGGGGTGACAAAGGCATGGTTCCTGCGGGCACCCAACAGTGTTCATTCATTTTTTACGTGAAATATGACTAATGGGGTATGAAGTCACCTCCAGCACCTACAAAACTATGGAACAAGGAACCTTTTTCAGCGATGTAAGGGGCCCATTTGTCTCTTCCCTTTTAGACCCATTACACGAGGGTTTTTCTTTTAACTACAGACAAACCCTTTCATCTACATTAAAAACCCTGTTAGGGGATAGTTGGCTTTTTGAAAACAACGCGATCGGGCAAAAAAATTATCGAATTCTCTTTTTTAAAACCCCCCGGCTCGGGAAAGGGTGACCCACGGTTTTACAACTGAAAGTTTTGGATTCCTTTTCAAGAAACTTTTGAACCAATCTTTGGCGGACATCCTTAAAAAAGGATGGGAAAGTTATTGCGAACTGCAAGTTGGTAGGGAAAAATTGATACTTCCCTTTTGGTTTGTCATAGAACATTGCCCCATCTCACTAAGATTCTGTAACCATCTTCTATTTCTTTCGAAAACACTGGGTTACGGCCGAGTATTGAGCGGGCCCCTTGGGACTTTCTCATTACTGTTGGCAAGCCGGGGGAGAGAAGCTCTGGGAAATTTGGGAATCCCTTTAACGCCTTGAGGACCCCATCTTTTTCTCCCGAACAGCTTCTTAACCAAAGTCATCTGGGGTTTGGGAAACCAAAGTTTTTCCCTTTTTTCCCCCAACTTTTTTCTTCAAACATTATCTAAAAAATTCAGACATTTTTAAAACCTTTTAAAAAAAAGGGGGGGTAAACTTAAAACAAAAAAACAAACAAAAACTAATGGCT
The DNA here is from genome assembly GCA_039000515.1 of Timema cristinae. Lineage (NCBI taxonomy): Eukaryota > Metazoa > Arthropoda > Insecta > Phasmatodea > Timematidae > Timema > Timema cristinae. The sequence goes on from JBCFYV010009891.1 coordinate 6,713, forward strand.
TTTCAGGTTTTTGTCCGTAGGGAAATGTTTAAATGGCAATAAAATAATTTTTTTTTTTCCCCCTCAGGGGCTTACAATTAATTTAAAACAACTAAACTTTGTTTTTTTTTTAATTTAGCCTGACTTAAATTTTTATTTTTTTCATAAATATTGTTTAAAATAAAGTTAACAAAATTAAAAGATAAACTACTTTTTAACCTTTTCAATATTTTAGTCGGGATTATGGAATACCTACTTCCATAATACCCAACGCCTCTTTGACAGTGCCTAAAAACTGATAACAAATACTTTACAAAACCAATTCAAACAATAAAAACAAATATTTGGTGTACTTTTTGCTTATCTTAAACTTTAATCACATTGGTAGTTAGTAAAAAATTTTTAAGGGTTACCTGCAAAAATTCTTGTTAACACAAAAAAAATTTTTTCCGTGCAGAGTTAAACAGCAACAGGCGGGGAAAATTCACATTTTGGGACATGGGGGTTTTTGAAGTAGTTCATGCATTTCCGAAGATAGAGCACAAAAAAACTAAAACCGAGTATTCCGTTTTCCCGATATTCCATAATACCCTACTTCCCCTTTCTTAGAAAAATATAAAACCAAATCACTAAAAATCGCCCCAATCAGATGCCAAATTTCACAACCTAAACTTTTAACTGGGGAAAGACATAAATTTGGGGTTAACGTTTTCCCAGAAGAAATAAATTACAAATTGATTCCCTAATTTGGGCATACCCCGGTGGGTAAAAAGGTGCTGTGGAATTTTTGCCCCCGAAAACAATATAAACAATTTTATTTTTCCCAAAACCCTCAAAAAATATAAAAGTGATAAAATGCCCTAAACCCTTTGACATTAATTCTACCCCCCTTTAGGCATAATTGGCAAACTGCATTTTCGTTTTGCCCTAGACGCCGAGGAGGGGGGAATTTGGGGTTTCAAAATTTCGTTGGGTTGAACTGGAGTGGTTTTCCCAAATATTTTTTCCACTCTCCCTTCATTAAATTGGTTCTTCCTCAAAATGCCCTTCCCAATTCCCTAATCTATACGTAACCAAACCCGGAGTAAACAGGGGTGCTAATTAATGAAAATGTAAATCATTCTGTGTGTGGCAATGTTCTGCTGCTATGACTCACCCGGACCCTTTGGGGGAAACCCCCCCCCTGTAATCATGCCTTCTCCCCCCTCCCCGGGCCAAGGGAAGCTTATATCTAAAAAATCGCCCCTTCCCTCTCCCCCCCCCCCCCCTGCCCGCCTAGTAATAAAAACAGACTGGCGAAAAATTTCGGGAAAAAAGTGCACCGCGATATTGCTCTCCACAGAACTTTAAAAAAACCCCTGGATAACTCTAAAGTTTTTTTAAAGGGGGGTTATTTTTTGTTTGGGTTTCTCCCCCTCCTTTTTTTTTTTTCTTTTAAAATTTAAAGTAAGCTTGTAAAACAGATTATAAAAACTTTTTTTTTGTCAACATTTAAATATGTATTATCGTATTAGTTTCGTAATGGTATTTCGTTAAATTTAACGCTGCAAATCACATATTGGTATTTAATATAATAAAAAAATTGTTAGTAGCTTTAAAACCTGTCACAAACTAGGATTTTAACACCCACTACTAAAAAATAATCCAATAACTAATATTAATATATATATATATACGTTTCAAAAAAAAATTAAAACCCCCCTTTAAAAAACACAATTTCCCCCAAATTAATTTTTTTTATTTTCTCAAATATTACAAAAAAATATTTTTTTAGTTGCATTATAATGTTAAAAATTATGGGCCCCCCTTTAACCCTTTTTTAGCATGCTTTTTTGACCTGGTTTCAGGCATGGGGAAGTGGATCGCTTCCTAATTCTTCAGGGCCCCTTTTTGCCATGGGCTTTGGGACTCCCAAATCTCAGTTCTGCTCCTTTTTTGGGGCTTCGCTTTCCAATCGATATCCATGGTGTTCCAAAATTTTTCAATGGGTTGGGGGTCGGCTACGGGGTGGCCGGGAACAGTTAAATGTCCGGCCATCAAACCGTCCTTTTCCCTTGGGAGGGTGGCAGGGGGCTTGCCGCGGTAGTTTAAATTTTTCTCAAGGAGTTATTGCTGAAGGAACATATTTTTCCCTCATGTTTCACAATATTTGTCCTGTTCATACACCTTTCCCCACAACCTCACAGTCCCCGGCCCCTCTAAATTGATGCAACCCCGATCATGTTTGCATCGCCCCCCTTTGTTGGACTGAGGGCACACATGCCGCAGAAATTTTCTTTTCTTGTCCTGAAAACCCTAACCTTACGTCGGGGAAATATTCAAAGCGGCCCATTTAAAAAAATTTATCTCCCAACTTTTAACCATCCTAAACGTTTCCTTGCAAAAAATGAAGTCCGTTTTTTTTGGTTTTTTATTTAACAGAGGTTTGGGGTTGCAAAAAAGGAACCTAGCCCGCTTCATTTAAAGGTTGCACCATTCGCTCATTATTTAATATTTCACAGGACGACTTCATTCCCGGAAAATCACTGCCTAGCATTTCTATCTTTTTTACAAAGGCAGCACCCACGGGCTTGTCTTAGAGAGTTTTCCCCCGGACGCCCCCCTAGGCCTTTGGGGTGGTTCCAAAATCATTTTTTCGCCGATTTTTTGTTGCACCATTTTTTACACCCAAAAATATCAAAAATTTGTCTTTTTGACTTTTCCCGCCTTCATTAAACCAATGATTTGCCACTTAATTTGGGCTGATATGATTTTTTTACCCATCCTGGCCCACAAACACAAAATGTCAATAACCCAAAAGTAATCACTTTAAAAATCAGCTGATTGGAGGGAAAATGAAAAAAATTGCCAACCCATTTCCTAAGAAGAAATAACATAATGCTGGGTTTAATTAAAAATTTAAGTAATTTTAAATTTTATTTAAAAATTTTAAAAAAGAAATTTTTTTTTCTCTTGTTTAAAAAAAATTACCACTTTAAATTTAAAAGTACAAATTTAGGAAAAAAAAAATAAAGTTTTCAATTTTTAACTTTGGGTCAAACTTTTAGAGACCAAAAAAATAGCTCCGCCACCCTTTTTTTAACTATAAATTTTTTTTTTTTTAAAAATGTGGATTTTTTTGGTTGTTTTTTTTTGTGTCCCTTTTAAAATTTTAAAAAAATCTTAACTTCTAAACCATGGCTACGAAATTTTATTGTCCCAAAAACTTTCATTTTTAAATTTTTTCTCTTTAAATTTAAAGAGAGAGTTAAAAAAGAAAAAGTTTAAGACCTAAAAAAATTTTATTTAGTTTTTTGTTTTGAAGGGGGCTTAAACTTTTTTCCGACCTTATATAATATATAAAAATAATAAATAATATATATTATAAGAAGAGAGGGGAGAGAGAGTACTTTTCGCCATAGCAGTGGTGGAAACCACAGCTATCAAAAGATGTAAAAACTTTTAAAAGGGGTATTAGACCTGTACCCCCATTGCTCCCAAAGGGCAAAGAAGACCGTCAGACTTTTTAGGGAAATATGTTTAGAAACAAAAAAAAAATGCAAAAATTTTATTTTTTTTTTTGAAGAGCGTAAGAAAGGGCAACGTACCTATGTTTTAATCTTTTTCATTATATGTTTTAAAACCCAATAAATCCTAAAGATTCTTTTAAAAAATAAATCGTGATTCAGAATAAATAAAAAAAATTTAAAAGCTATATATACAATTTTTAATAACTAAGACTTTTCCCAAAAAAAAACCATATCCAACAAAAAAAACGGAATAAATTTTTTTAAAAACGATTATTTTTTTAAGGGTTTTGTTCTGAATCTGGGGGAAAGCCCTTGAACAGAGATTGTCGTTCGCGAACGAAGGGTTGAATTGAACGGATCCTCGGGTTAAAACGAATCGAACTATTCACTTTATAGATGTGAATTTTTTCGTTTGAACGACCAATAAAATCGGGAAAATTCGGCTGACCTCGTCGCGAAATAACGGAAAAGAGTTTTTTTTTTTTTTTTCAGAAAATCTACCTCTGCGCCCCCCCCAAATGTCTAAAACCAAACAAAAAGCAAATTTCCTCACGGGTGGGGGTATCTTTGGGGAAAAAGGGCTACAAAGGTAAATACAAATCTCCTTAAAAATTAAATTTTTTTAAAACTTCATACCCATTTGGTAAGGCAGTGCATCGAAACCCCGGGGGGGGGCCCGTGGGCTGAACCCGGGGGCGCCGACTATTTATTGGCCACAAATTTTTTAGAAATTGGTTAAAAAAAATGACTAATAACAAATTACTTTATAATATATAATTGGAATGCATGTATACTTCCTATATTAATTATATAACCAACTTACCCTTAGCCATAGCGAAAAATAATTAATTAAATAAAAAAGCCCGGGAAACGGATAGAGGACCAGTCTAAAAAACTATCAAAATCGAAAAACGGTGCTAAAAAACAACCACTCTCGTTTTAAAAATTTTATTTGGTATAAAGAATTTTTTTTATTTTATTTTAAATAAAATTTTTTGATTTTACTTGAATTTTATCAAATCTATTTGAAATTTCCAAAATTATATTTCACAAAAAAAGCACCCTTGAAAACAAATTTCTACTAAACAAATTGTTTTTGCTTTAAAGCCCTTTTTATTAAAAAATTTTAATGCTAAAACTTTAAAACTTACCTTTTATTTCCCCCTATACACTTTAACCTTTTTTTGCAGCAATGGGTCTGTAACTTTTGGCTGAAGTCACTTTTACTTTTGAAAACTTATGTTCTTAAACAAAAAAGGGGTTACACACGTATTAAAATTTAAAAAATGGCATAATCACAAATAAACAATACTTAAAAAAAAAAATCAGCCCAAATTATATAATTTTGGTACATCAAATGGTTTGGGCTGCACAGAATCATGGTGGGTTTACATGTGGCTCGGGGGGCCAAACAAGAAAAATGTCGGGATAGGTTAATTCCCTACAAGTTTGGTTTAAAAACAAAATTTCTATATCTTAGATGTTTTTAACTTTTCTCTCTGCTTGGGACTTTCCTGCTTCGAAAATATTCTTTCCAGGCACTGAATTCCACAATTCACAATGCCCCAGACAACCTAAGAGTCGAGGATAAGTCTTTTTTCTCGCTTCCCCAGGTAAAGGGGACCTTTTTTGCGGTTTAATAATTCCTGTAAAATTTGTCCAACTAAATTTTTTCCGCTGGGGTTTGGGGTTATAACTGAAATTGTTTTTTTTACTTCATTTATCAAAGCCCTCCCAAATTATAAAAAATAATTTTTGGTTTGCTTGGGTATTGGGCCCAAACTGAAATCTTCTCCCACTATGTGAATTCTGCACACTTTTTGTCTGAGGGAAATAAGCGTATTATACTTTTTCTCGGGGGTGAACTCAGCCTTTTAAATCTAGGTCAAGAAGGTTGGCGTGCGTAAGTCTTACTTCGATGTCATTAAAGGGGTTTGCTTAGAAAATCTGTCAAACCCCAAAAACCCGCCCTTTTTCGGGGGTAAGTTTTACACTGGTGAATAAACTTTTTATGTTCTTTCCTAACAAAAAGAATTACTTTTGAAAAGGAAACATTTTTTTTCAAAAACAATTTCTTCGGTGCCCCTTTTGAAATACTTTAAGTACTTCCGGTTTTTCGGCTAAAATCCACTCTAAGGCGATAATGTTGCCAAATAAATTTTAAAATGGCTAGTGGGAAAAACCCCAAGCATCTTTACTTTTTTTTTCTGTTGAGCAATCAAAGGGCGGTTCCATCCCGGCACTTTTTTCAATTTAAGTTTCTGCAAAACCCCTTGTCCTGCATAGAGTGCAATTTTGAAAGGGGAGGGAAAATTTTCTTAAAAGTTCAAATATAGTTCTGACTTTGTAACCACGTCATTTAAAAAATTTCGCAGTGATGCCTGCCAACAAGATTAAACAAATGGGGAAAGCATGGCAAAAGTCTCCACTACAAAGAGTTTGCAGCATTTTAAGTTTTGCACGTTGTCACTTATTACACAAACACTTTTTTTTTCAATCCCCATTTTTTCCGGTATCTTTTAAATGATCAGAAAGATTTTTGGCGATGTTATCATGAAAACAATCACCCCAAAATACTGAATGGGGGCCAAACAAACACCCTTTTTGAAAAAGTGCTGTTACGGGAATAAAGCTTTAATTGTTTTAATAGGGCCCCGACTGTGGAAAACATACTCCTAAACTTCCTTCAGATTCATTTTCGGTCTCTCTAAAGGGTGACTGATATAACCGGGATCAAACTAAAGAAACCGTTTTACGAAAAGGAAGGATTTAAAAACCCAAAAGCATGTTTAGAAAATTTTGAACCGATCCTCAACAATCTTTGTGATGGGATTCTTTGACTATCTTTTGATCATTTGAATAATTTAAATTTGATCGGTGATTTGGAATGGTCTTGTACAACATAGTCTATATATTAACCTTTTTCTGTTTTGAGGCCTTTTTTGACGAGATGGTTATTAATGTCTGAATTCATTTTAATCTATTATATTACATCACGACATTTGCTCAAAAAAAGTGTAAATGGTTATCATTGAGGGTACGCTTATGAGGAACTCCTTCTAAAAATAGGGGCAGAGGGGGCTTTGTTTTAAAGGTGTCTCATTTGTTCCCCGAAACCACACCTACACTGACGATTTGTGAACAAAACCCCCCCTTTGTTTTCTATCTTTATTTCGGAAAAATGACCCCAAAGTTTACTTTTTCTTTTGTGGATTTTTTTTTAACAAATAAAATTTATTTTTAAAAACACTTACACTACTAAAAAACTACGTAACTAAAACAAAAAATAATTAAACAATAATTTAAAAAACTTTAAAAAACCCCCCCAAATTGATGCTGTGCGAAGCGAAAAACAAAAATTTCATGGGGCTTTTTTCCCCAAATACCGGGAACTGATGATGAAAGCCGTAAGGTCGGGCGCGAACGAAGATCCCCTAGCTGAATTTCCCGGGCTTTTGCAACGATGACCAAAACATTATTCGTTCGCGGGGGGGAAGACTGAACATAAAAAAAACGGCTATTTCATAAATGAATCACTCGAGCCGTTTCCCCAAAAGTAAGCCCTTTTGCCCATCTCTACCTTTAACTACCCAACGGGGCGACGAGGAAATGGGGTTTTGGGGGGGGGGATGGAGGTTGTTTGAAAGAAGAAACACAAAAGGGAAAGTGGATAGTGTCCCCCTGCCCCAAACCTGGTGCTTTGGGGGAAAAGGGGAGATAAGAGAAGTCAAAATAAAATCTTACAATTTAGCTACAGTTATTTCGTTTTTCTTGAAAGTCACAAAGAATACTTCGGATTTACAGAAGAAGAGGGTATTTTAAATACATCTAATTTTTGCGCCCCACGTAAGAAAAAACGAGGAATAAAATAAAATAATATTGGAAAAAAAGGGGTTCTACAAATTTTTAATTTAAACATGTAATTCCAATTTTTTAAATTATTTTCAATTAAAAAAGTAAACTGATTTTTTATATTAATCTATAAATGTAATTTACGTAGGGAAAAAAATCAAATACCTTCTAATAAATTTGGGTTTTTTAAACGATCCCCGTTTGAAATATTCCAAATAAACAAAATTTGGATTTGGATATTTTAAAAAGGTGATTCGAAACAAATATGCCAGCGTTTCCCTTGTGTGTAGGGGAACACCCAGTGAAAAAATAAATGGTTAAAAAACTTTAAAAGAATCATTTTTTTGCAGGTTTAAAAACTTTTTTTATATCTTGCAACTTTGTTTTTGATAAACCCCATCAATAAAATTTTAAAAAAAAAACCATATAAATAAAGATAAAATACTGTATCTTTTTCTTTATTGTTCAAACATTCTTTTTTCCAAGACACTAAAAAAGGTCGTGAACCCAACTGATTTTACAAATTTGTGAAAAAAACCAAAAACGTAATGAGTACACGCTAATTTCTTTTAACGGGGTTTTCCCTTTGACATAGCTGGGGTTAAATCCCCCCCGGGGTTTGTAGTAGGGTTTTTTTTAAAAGTTTTCCTACACGTTTTCCTTTGAAAATTTGGGTACATTTTAATAATTTTTTACTTTTACCCTTTTCCAACCATTAGCTTTTTTTAAAATGCTTTTTTCCCCCGGAAGGTATTAAGACCCCAGAATAAAAAAAGGGTAATTTTTATTAATTACAAAATTATTGGACCTTAGGAATTAATTGCAGTGCCTACAAAAATCACTAAGAGACTTTTTTTTTTATACACCCATTTTGGGTGGCCGCTGATTAAAGCTCTACTCTCGCAATAGACTATAGACTGTCGATGACGGGGGATTTAAGGTTCGAATCTATTGGGGTTACTGAGGGGGTTTTCCAAAATGGTTTAACTCCCCCCTCCACTAAATAGGGCAACTTAAAGTGTTTAAAAACCCCCTAATCCCAAAACCCTTAGTTAATTAGTAAAAAGCATAACACCCGAAGGGTATAAACGCAGTTTTAAAAGAAAATACTTTTTCCCGTTTTTTTAAATTTTAAAAATTTTTAAACCCTTTAAAAGGGCATTTTGGGAAATTGAAAACGATTTTAATTGTAATAAAAAAAAACAAAGTTCTGGAGGCAGATAACGGTGTTCTAACTGAGATCCAAATCACATCTATTGAAACTTATTTAATGTTTATTATGCCGTTCCATCAAAATTTTTGTAGGATAATTTTTTGCGCTTTTAAAACCCACAAAGGTGGGGGACCAAAAGAACTTTTTTAATATATTCATTTAGACTGTTTTTTTTATGTTTATCAGATATTCATATTATAGCCTGTTAAAAACTAACACGGTAAAAATTAAAAAATTTTTCAATGTTGACCAACAAAAAATTGGTGTATTTTAAAAAAACCCCTTCTTACCAAAACTACCATTGCAAATCAAAAAACCAAGCAAAAAGAGAAATTTTAAAAAAGCTCAATGACTATTTAAAAAAAAAAGTTTGTAATCAATCAATATTTTTACAAAAAAAAAATAATTTTTATTTGTATATTGAATGGATTGCAATAAAACCTTGTAATAAAAAAAAAGTTTCCTTTGCACAAAATGAGTACATAAGGATCTTTTTTTTAACGAGGGGGTATACTTTCCCGGGGGCAAGGTCCCCAATATAAAAATAATACGTCAAAATTTTATTTTTAAAAATACAAATCACGATCATCAACTATCTTAAACGGGGAGGATCCGGAGGGGGCGATAGGTTGATCCCCCCCCCCCCCCCCCGGAAAGAAAAAATATCAAATATTGAAAATAATTCTTATTTTAAAATTTTGTAAAAATACCTACCATTTCCCTTGCCCAAACCCTTAACTAACTCAAAATAAATTTGGAAATATTTTTAATAGGAATTTGTCAAAATTTTTAAATCAAAATTTCTCTGAAAGTTTCCTTTTCGGCGATGTGCCCGCAACTTCTAGCTGGAAAAAATTTTCATGTGGGGGGAAACATTTCTTTAACGCAGAATTAGAAAATTTTTTAACTTCAAATTAAAAACTTATTTTTGCCGGGAATACTGATAAAATTTTTTGCTAAATTTTTGTAAAGAATAACGCCCTTTTTTTCCCCTTTCCCCCAAACTCCTTCATAACCTAACATAAAAATTTAAGATTTTGGGGAAAACTTGAATGGGAAATTTGTCCAATTTAAATCCAAATTTTTCTCAGAAATTTCCCTGTTTGGGCTGATTCCCCACATATTTCTAGCGGGAATAAATTTCATGTGGGGGAAACATTTTTTTCGCGCAGAAATTAGTACTTTTTAATTAAATTAAATAACCCTTAGTTTTCCGGGAATACGATACTTGTTTGCTAAATCTGAGTTTAAAAAATTTTTTTTCTCTTGATTTCCTCTGAAATTTTCAAAACCTTGCCTCTGCGCAAAAAACCGGTCACCATTTTGGCCTCGGTTTCCGAGGAATCCTTTGAATTGTCGGGATTGAGTCCTCTAATTAATGAATTCTCTTTTTGCACTAATGTCCGTATCAATTTTTTTAGCCCAGATATTTTACAACCAAAATTTTTTCTGGGTAAGCTATAATGCAGTGAATGCAATAAGTTTTTGGCGGGCAAATTATCACATATTTTGTGAGGAGAGACACTTTTCCCACTAATCATTGTAGACAAATTTTACAAAATTTTTTTATGCCTTGACCTTGACTGTCCATCCATGGAGTACAGAAAGACTTTTAAAAAATTTTAAAATTTCTTACGTCACACCTGGAGCAAAATTTTTTTGAACGGTTGATGTTATGTCAGAGAACTCAAAGGCTGGGAAAAAAAAAATAAGCCAATTTTTTGAAATTTTAAAAAATTCGATCAATAAAAGTGAAATACTGGGGACCTGCTTTTACTTAGATATTTCAACAAGACATATTTACTAAAATTTCTTCACGAAAATTTAACACAAGGTTTTTACGATACGGCTATCAAACAATTAAAAAAAGTTTTCCAAAAAAACGAACCATGCAAGCTCTTTTAAATTATCGGAAATTTTACTAAGCAAAATTTAAATGTTTTCGTCCTTTAATAAAACTTTAATCATATTTCGCTAAAACCTATCTAATAAAATGAGAAATCTAGAATTTATTTTGCAAATTTCATTTAGTTGGTTGCCGCAATAAATGCAGGGCGGCCAGGGGTTTTGCCCCTGTTTTTAACCTTACCCTGAGAAAAAGCGTTCATTTTTCCCTTTAAATTTGCCCTCCCTTTTCTAGAATCATGCTGCTGTATTTTTCTTAAAATACTAAAACCCCTCTAATAAAATACAAAAAGTAATGTACCAACTATCCCGGGAAGTTTACTAAAAATTTAGATGTGAAGTTTTCTCAAATTAAAAGAACAAAAAGTCGCCTGAAAATGAAGAAAAAGAACCCATTTAGACCTATTTTTGTCTAATAATGCCCAAAGCAGCCTTTTGGGCTCAAAACCTGTTTGGGGTTTAGGGAAAAATTATTAGAAAAAAAATTAGATGTATTGCATTTAAAACCAACACTCAGGCAAGGGGGAGCTTGAAAAGGGACACTTCTCCAAAAAATTGGCGATGGAAAAAAGTACGGCAAAGCGCTCACTGCCTCAAATTTTGGGCCCCTTTGTCGAAATTTCCTCAACACTTGTGAAAAGGCTGTTAAAAGTTTGCTTATGATGTTTTTGACACGATGAAATGCGAAGGTAAGATGATGAGAAAAAAGGTAATTGGCTCTTAAAAATAAATAATATTAAATTTTACCTTTGGGCTCTTTGTTACCCGAATTACTTCTTGGGACAACCCCATGGTCTAAAGGATTGACACCTTATTGAAGTGATTCCACCCCAGCAAGGAAAGGGAAAAACAGAAAGAAGCTGTTTTAAAAAAAAAGTTTATTTTTGAAAAATAACAAGGACAAAAGAGAAATTACAATTAAAAAAAACACACTACATCAATGAAAGGCCAATTTTCAGGCCCAGGAAAATATTGCCCTTTTTTTAAAAAAAATGTGGGTAAAATGTCGAGAAATTTTAAAACGTTTCATTTTGGTTACCACAGGAGAAAAAAGAGCCAGTTCTATCAGATTGTCCCGCCAGAGCTTGTAACCAAGACGCAACATCCATGCCGATTAAAAATTCCACCTTACTAAAAAAGGCAATTGAAGAAAAACAAAAGGCGAAAAAATGAAGGCAAGGGCCCTTGAAACCCCAATTAAAAACCCTAAAGTGGGGCAAAGCTTTAGTTTATTAGGCTTCAAACGAAAAAAAAGGCTAAACCCCCTTACCTCAATTTTGACTTTTTTTTTTAATTGTTTCGTGATTATTGCTAAAAACAAAATTTTTAAAATCTCAAAATTATAAAATTTTTAAAATTAAAAATTTTCGACTGTGTTTGTTAAAAAGTTCCTAAACTAAATGTTTGTATTCTATGGTGTTTGTGTCGTTTTATACGTTCATAAAAGGGTGTTCAAAAAAAATTCTATTGCTTCCCTAAAATTATAAAAAAAATTTTTTAACAAATTAATAAAAAATCAAACATTCAAAGGGGTCAAAGCGGGTAAATGTTGTTTCGGACGTATTTTGACATTCAAAAAACTTTTATCCAACATTTTTTTAAATTTATATAATAACTATAGTATAAGAAAAATATGTTGAATATTTAAATTTCGAATGTGTTCAATTCTTATTTTTTAAAAATTTCGGGAATTAAAACACCAAAATAAAAATAAATTTTTCCCTAATTTTTTTTAAAAACCATCCACTTTGGGGAAAGTATGAAAATCAACGGTATTTTCTACACTACCTTTATTTTTTAAAAAATAAATTTTTCTGAATATTTAAAAAAAACTAACTCAAAACTAATCAAAAACCCTTACTTTGCTTTAAAAATTAACCAGTGATGATGGGAATTTTATAAAATCACCGGGACTTTAAAACTTTTCAGCAAGAAATATGTTTTTGTAATTCCCCAATGTAAAAATACGAAAATACAACAATAATAAAGGAACTGATTGGCTGGCTTTGATCCTCAGTACACAACCACTCTTAATTAATTCTCAAAGATAATGGAAGATAATCTTAGTTGTTAAAAAAATTTGGTAATATGTTTGAATTTTGGGAAAAATAAATAAACCCTTAAAAATCACATAACAAACACATTTTCTCTACTTTTAAAAAAAATGGTACACGACGGTGCACCACGTTTTCCTCCACTTCAATTAAAAGGATGATTTACTAAAAAAATTGTAATAGTTGGAAACGAAAAATAAATTCCCCATATTTTTTTCAGAAAACACTCCCCCAAATTCATAAAGGAAATAAAACACTGCTAGCTATTTTTCCTTACTCCATGGCAAAAGATTATTCGAACACTTGCAGAAAAAGTAATAAAAAAGGGAAACTTTGTCCCCCAAAGAGCATAAAAAATTCATATTTAAAAGATCTCCAAATTTTTTTTTTTATATTGCTTATATTCAAAACTATTGGTTTTTTTAAAAATTTTTGAAAAAAATATTTGTTATTTTTAACAGTACAAAAAAAATACAGTTCAAGTATTTCTAACTCAAATATACGGAGAAAAAAAACAAAATTGGGAAATTAACCCTTATTAAAGTAAACCTTAAAGCACTTTCATAGGAAATGTAAAAATTGCCATTTTGTTTGAAAAATTAAAAAAATACGTAAATAAAAAAATTAAAAAAAACATTTGGCTCTTCACTAAAAATTAAAATAAAATAAACATAAGTTTTTTAATAAAATTTTTAAAACAATTAGGGGTTTTTAAATTTTATTTTTTTATATTTTATCTCTAAAAAAAATTTTTCAATAAATTTATTTTGTTAATGAATTTCAAAACTATCAAACTAATATAAACATCCTAGGGCCAAAAATAAATACACTTTTTTGACTTTTACCAATTTGAAAAAAAACCCGGTATCCAGATTCCGGATAATTGAAGGGGGGGATTTATTGGGATTCCTTTACCCCTTCTTGAGTTACCACAAAAAAAATGCCCCCCTTAAACTTTGCAAACAATTACTATTTTTAAAGTTTGACGACTATTCAGATATTTAAAATTTAAAGTTAAACCAAAAAAAAACATTTTAGAATTAAATTTTATTTTTGTCACTAAACTTTTCCAAATACAAACTTCTTAGCTAGTTTAGTCGCAATTTTAAATTTCCCAGACATTTAAAACTTCCTTTTTTTTTCCATGACTTTTCCACAGAAGGGGACAGGTAGGCCCCCCTTTGTTCTTTCAAATAATGTTAATGAGCAGGGACGCACCACAACACACACAAACTGTAAGAAAACATTGCTTCGTGTGGAAGGGGCATATAATTTTATTACAATTTTTAAAAAAGCTTTAAAAAACTTCCCAAATCCCTTTTGATTTGATCGCTCTTAATAAAATATAAAGATTGGAAAAAAAATCCAGGAATGGACTACTCTGAATACTTCCCCTAAAAAGAAAAGGGGGGGGGGTATATTTAAATAATTCCCATAAAAAACTTTGGGTCATGGCGGGGAATCGAGGTAATGGGGGGGGCACTCCCAGGGACGAATTACCCCCCCGGAAAAAATTTCTCTCTCCTAATACATTTCACACACTTGACATATTTAAATTAAAAAAAAAGATTGCCTTAAATGAACTCAAAAGATTTCTATGTGCATTAAATTTCAAAAAAAAAACTGAGAAGACCACACCCATACTTCTAGAAAATGTAAATGTAAAAAAAATCATTTAGAAGCGCTCTTAAAGGGGAGGTAAAGGGGTAGCAAGTTTTTTACAGTTTTTATAGAATTTAAAATTTTTGGGGCCCAAAAAAAATCAAATATTTCTCCCCTGCAACAAGGTTTGTTTTCTGCACCTAATATTGACAATCTTTAATATCTGTCAAGGGGTCTGGAAAATTTTTTCAAAAATTTAAATAAAAAAAAAATTTTGACAAAAATTTCCAACCTCTTGAAATTTCAAAATCTTTGAAAAATTTTGCATTGCAAAAACAAACTCTATGTTCTACGGAAAAAATTGATTTATTTGGCCCAAAAAATTTTAATTCTAAAAAAACTTAAAAATTTCTCGCGCACCCTTTCCTCACCCTTTTAGCTTCTAGGGGCATCTAATAAATAAATCGAGGGAAGGGCCACCAAATAAATTTAAAATGGTTTAATTTGAAAAATTTTCTTGCTATAAATACTACAAGGGGTTTTTTAAACCTTTAATTTTTTAAAAATTGGCCATGGAAATCACTTCAAAATCTGTTAAGGGGTCTACTTAATTTTTTGGGGAATTAATAAAAAAAATTTTTTAGTATAGGACTCTTGAAAAAACTACATAGTAAAGATAAAAAACAGCTTTGACAATACATCCAGCCTTTGGAACGTCTATCCCCTTAGACATATTGTAGTCATTGCAAAAACAACTTTATTTTAACTCAATTAAAAAAAACCATGTTTTTAACGTAAAAATGAGTATGCTATGACAGAAAGTCGCAAAAAAAATCCATCCCCTGGGGACCTTATTCATCGCTGTAGGTGTGTAAGTTTGAGAAAAAGGAATGTGAAACAAAATAAATATGCGAAGCATTAATATTATCAAATAAATAAATTTTTTTGAATAAAAAACATGAATATATTACGATCAAACTTCTAAACAATCTTGCCAAAACAACCAAACAAACCCGCTTTGGGGATCCCATGGTCTAAAAATTTTAAAGGGATCGTCCCTTTAATAAAATGGACGGGCCCCAACGCAGAAATTTGGGGTTCCCTTTTTGGTGGTTTTTCTGAGGGTATTTCATAAACACTTTTTTCACTCTCCCTTCACGCAAAAAGTGATCCACTTTTCCCCAAATTGAACCATTCCTATCCCCAACTGTTAGCACTTTTTTACACATGCAGTATACCAAAAAGGGAGTAAGGGGTTTAGATAAACAAAAAATAAAAAAAACAACCAAACAGAAGTATATTTACACAAAATAAAGAACACAACACAACACAAAATTTTTAGCAAAAGAGATCACCTTTGCTTTTTTAAAAAAAAAGCCACATCAGTTTACATTCCTACTGTTTCTAGTGTAATTCAATGGTGCTCACAAAGCTGGCCTACTAAGTTTTTTTTTTTTTCGTTTATCAGCTCTTTCACTAATTTAAATCATTTCATAATAGAGTAAGGGGGAGAAGGTTTAAAGGAAGGTGCACTAGCAATTAATGAAAAATGGAAAAAAAATTTTTTTTATAAATTACGACCACCGATTTTTATTAAGTTTTTATCGTCATTTTATAACACTATTTTTCTACAAACTAAACTAAGTCAGAGCAAAAACATCCCCCTTCCCAGCCATAAAACAAACCAAATAAAACTTTAATCATTTCCTATTAGAACCCGGATCCCTAGTCATACACAAAAAGCTTTTTCCTACCGGGGCTGTTCTAAAAAGTGTACAAAAAATTCCTAAAAAATAAATATTTGACTAAATTCAAAAAAATTTTTTAACTTTTTTGATTACCAATGAAATACAAATGTAAAAGAAACTTGAAGAAAGTTCCAGATTTAAAAAAAAAAGCGTATCCTTTGTAATAAATTACTTGTATGGGGAAAAAATATTAAAAAAACTTTAAAATTTTCTAGCCCTTTTAAAATTTGGAAACAAAATTGTTTTTGCTATTTATGAATTAAATTGAATACACTTTGTACAGTACTATAAAATTTTGTTTGGCGAAGTGGGGCTGCCAGTCTAAACATTTTTTAACGTTACCTACCAATCAAAATGTCTAAAATCACCGAACAGCGGGGTCTGAATCGTGACATATGCCTCCCCCTTCAAAATCCACAAAGTGCAAGGGGGAAAGGGGGCCCTTTTAAAACCCAAAATAATATTTTTTTTTAAATTAAATTTAACGATTTTTTTTAACTAACATAATTAACCCTTTTTAAATCAAAATAATTTAAAAAAATCATTATCGATGTTTCTTTTTTCTAAAGTTTTTTTAAGGGTTTTACAATTTTAATTTTTTTTTTTTTTTCTTCGTTAAAAACGTCAATTTCAGACTTAAAACGTTTTTTTTCTATTAACAACGGCCAAAAAATTTTTGTTTTCCCGCACGATTGAAACAAGACTTGTGCGTTAAATGATGGGGCATCGTTACAGGGGGGAAGGGGCCAATTTAAAATTCTAACACTTTCATCAAAAAAGTCTCAATCATTTTTTTCTCTAGGTTATATTTTTTTACTAATGGATTAGTGAATTTTTAAAAATAGATTTTTATTTTCTGAAAATAGATTTTTCGTTTATAACTACAAAGGAACTTTACTTAGTGGTTTGAAAAAGGACCCGCTTGGGCCAACCTTTGTTTAAAGGCCCCCCACCCTCCCTGGGGGCCCTTTGAGCTTTCAGCCTAAAAAAATGCGTTGCTAACTATTACAAACGGTAATTCAGGGTCGGTGGGAGCAAACTGGTTTTTTAAACAATTGGAGATGTCAACCCCACCGTAATATAAAGGCAGCAACAAACTTTTTTCCAAGAATGGAAGATAAGAAGTGTAGTGCCCGTAAAGTGTGTAGGGGACCAATTTGACTAAACGTGGGGAGACATAACTAAATACAATCACACTCCGACAAAAAATTACTTTTTCATTTCCCGTCACTAACTCCATTAAACCCTTTTTACCCCTTTTGAATTTAGAACCTTTTTTATGCCAAAGTTTGTACTATTTTGTCCATTTTGTACCCGTACCCGTTTTTTAGTAATTTCATTCAAAATGAAATACCCACACTCCCGTAAAACGGGTTTTACCCCTTTTTATTTTTAACTTTTTTTGATGCCCAAATTTTGTAATAGTTTTGTCCCTTTTGTAACACAATAAGTTTTTCCCTACTCTTTTTCAGTATTAGCATACAAAGTGGGGACTCCAGGGTTAATTGTTGTACCCCTTTTTAATTTTTGATCCAAAGTTTTTTTTCTTTTTTACCGTTTTGTAACACAAATATGTTTTTTTCCCGTACCCCTTTTGAGTAAATAGCATATCAAATGTCACGTGCTCCCGGTTAATGGTTGACCCTATTGAAATTTTTTCAAATAAATATCGGGGAGTAGTGAAAATAGTAATGACACTATTTATCAAGATAAATTTTTTTAAGTAAAAAAAGAGATAACTTATTTTTAAGGTTTTTTTCACTAACTATAAAAATAACCTTTAAAAATTGATATGTCCTAAATTTTCGTACCATTTATTTAGTTTATTTTTAACAGGTAAAAAAAAAAATAACTAAAATTTTAAAGTCTAAAATTTGGCCCCGTGCTTTGGCTAATTTTAAAAAATTTAAAGGCTAAGGGGGCAATAAAATATTTTTTAAAAACATTTCATTTTTAAACTAAAACAATTTTTACTATAAATATATCTGTTATTTTTTTACTGATATTCCCAAAACGCCATATACCTTTTTCATGTTTAAAACGCATATATGATAATCTAATTGGGTGAAATTTGAGAAAGAAGCATTTGAGAGGTTATCTACCAGCATTTTTATTTAGAAATGGGAAACAATTTAGAAAAAACTCCCCTCAATAGACTCGACCAGGATTTGCACCCCAAGTGCTCCGCTATCAGCAGGGAATTTAACACTAGGGCACCTTAACCACTCAACCACTGAAGTGGGTATCTGTTATTAATACGGTGTTTACAGTTTTCAAACATCTATAGGATTTACACAATTTTCCAGAAATAAATGTTTTTGGGAATAATTTTTATCCTATTGGTAGAGTTTGACTTTAGTAATAATCTCCATGGTGTCAACCTGCAAGCAGGCTATACCAATCGAGAGGCTGCCGTATGTTGGCAAAGATAGGCCAACATTTTTAAGCTGAGGGTGCCATGTGGTTAGCACAACGAGCCCTCCAACTTCTATCTCAGTTTTCTAGACTGAAGGCTACTTATTCATTCAATTATCTCCTCATTTTGTCCTCACGAGGTTGATTTTGGTTCCTTTCAGACCCATGCTTCACAGACAGAATTAGGGCACTGGGGGCGAACTTGGGACTTCCCGTATCTGGGAAACCAGTAAATCTGACCACTATAAAAACAGAGGCGGTCGGTACAAATTACTTACTTACTTTAGGCATAGGAACACCAAAAAATTCATTAATTTTAAAGGTTTTAAATTATATTTACTTATCATCGGCTTCATGTCGTGGTTTAATATTGCTAAAGTGCATGACTAAACACTGAGTCGTAAATTAATCAGCTCAATAACTTGACCATTCGATTCCCTGTTAGGTGAAATTACTTAGTATAGCGTGATACGACTCGGCCAAGGCACAAGAAATTTTGAACATACAATAAGTGCGTTACAGAGTGTTAGTAACATTTACTTTCAGCTAAGAGCTTTTCTTTAAAAAAAAAAGTACTTGAAATATCAAATAATCGCTGCATTGTTAATAAAAGTATTTATTTGTTTCTTAATTTTGAATTATTTCTACAGAAAATAAAATAGTATGTTCACCCATTGTACTTAAATTTAGAAATACAGATCCTAACGCCAGTAATAGCATACCTTTAAAAAAAAACTTACCCTTTATAAAAAGTTAAATAATCAATTATATCTTTGATTTTCTTTTGCGCCCTTTCTTCAAAACTTTTATTCACAAATATAAAAAATATTTTGTAATACTTCCCCCACCTAAAATTTTTTATACAACCCTTTGGGGATTTTGTTCGAAAGAAAAAAGGTCACAATTGTTAATTAAATAAAAAAGTAACACCGGGGGTACTTATTGTTGGGGATTCGATACTTTTCTTCAAAACGACGCAAAAACCCGGGGGGAAATGCAACGGGTTCAAATTAAAATAATCACATTTAACACCTAAAAAATAAAATTAAAATTTTTCCATTTTGACTACCAAAAAAACTTCGTCATTTAATTTTTTGAAAAATAATTTATTCCAAGTCCAATGAGATCAAATCCTAGACCGTAAAAAAAAAAAAAATTAAAAACCCTGAAGCCCCAAAAATTTAATTTTAGCCCAAATTTTATTTAAAATAACTATTTTGTATGACAGGAATTTTTTTTTTTATTTTTTTTTTTTTGGGGTTAAAAATTCAAGGTACATAGTTTTCATTTAATTTTGAATTTAACACTTATTTTTTACAACGTGTAGGAAGAATAAAAACCAAAAAGAATATAAGTAAGAGTGAAAATTTTACATTTTTACGTTCTTTAAAATAAGGGCAATGCATAAAACTTTGTGTATGGGGGAAAACATGGCTTTTTCTTTTAAAAAAAAGTATCACTAAGTAATACCCCATTGAAGTAATAGGACCAACTATATTTTATTCACAAGCAAAGACTTTGTTTTATTTTTGTTACTGAATATATTAAAATTTTTTAATTTTTTATTTTTAATTACGCAAAATTTTATAAAATTGGGGCATTTGGCCCTCTTATCCTACTACATGGGATTAATGTTCTTTGACTCAAAAAGGTCACAAATTAGTTTAACCCCCCCATTGCCGCCTGCATCCGATCCCGCAGGTTACCAACGCTTTCAAAAAGATACAAACTTTAAATGGGGATGATCAATAATGGGCCCCATTTCACTATACAACTATTGCAGAAAAAAAGTTGTATTTAAAAAAAATGTATTTTTTACAGAGATCGACTTTGGGGATCGTTGAGTCAATACGCGGATTATTGAAGCAACCCAAATTAAAAAATATGTCAAAAAAAAAAAGAAATTATTCATAAATATATGTTATAAAAAAACCTCTACTTAATTGTAAAAGAAAATAAATAAACCATTAATAATTTTTGTTTTCCCATTTAAAATGCATTTAAATGAAAAATTTTAAAGAAAATTTTCAAAACTATTTTAGCATGGTTTAAAAAACCATAAGAATTATTAAAGATGCCCCAAAATTACTAAAAAAAATAAAAAACAACGGTTTAATTATTAAATATTTTTGTTCTAAATTCTTTGTTAAACCGTTTTCATTTATGGGGAGGGGAGGGGGCCCTTAAAAAAAGACAACCATCCACGCCTGTAAGAACCCAAAGACAAACGAAAGTACAAGCCTTTTAAAACTTTTCTTTTTTTTCTTTAAATTGGTCCCCCCAAAAAAATTTACACACCCTTCTTGGCCGAAGTTTTTGTCTCTTAAGAAAGAATGCCCGAGAAAAAGAGACGGGCGATTGTCATTCACCGAGTATTTCCTCCTATATGATGACTTTTCTCTGCGTTTTCATCAAAGCCCCACCCCCTCCACCCCACGGGGCGCAACTTCAGACCTCTTTGAGCTTTCAGATAATACCCTCTTAAAAAAAAACAAAATTTTTAAAAAAAATGGTTTGTTGTAAAAGGGTTGACTGTAAAAAAGTGACAAACTAAACATATCGTTTGGCGAAATTATATGTCAGTAAAAACAGTTTTTAGTTGAAGCGTTTTTCTGAAAAAACTGTTTATATTTTAAGCCTTTGTTAAACTAAATTTCCTAAATAACAGAATTTACGCTATACAGTTTGAATTTTAGAAAAACTAGTTTTAACTTTGAACTTAAAAAATATTTTTTAGCTAAAAAATTGTTTGGGGAAAAAATTCAATAAAAAAGCAATTAATTTGTTTTGGGTTTTAAAAAAAACATTTGTATTCTTAATCATTTTTTTTATTGAGAAATTGGTCCCCTCTTTTTTCATTAAATATTAATTAAAGTAATACAAAAATAACATCAAAAAAAGGGAACTTTTTTAAAGGAACTCCCACAGAGTCATTTTCGTATTAATTAAAAATAGTAAAATGGAAATAATCGTACATTAAAAATATTTTAATTTCTAAAACTTTAATAAAAATTACTTTAGTCTTAAAAAAGCAAACTAACATAAAAAAAAAAAAAAGTGAACAAGTAAGTTTACTTATTTTATTGCAAAGGGAACTATCGTGGGATTTTTGGGGTTAACGGTTGCCTTTTTTCTTCAAAAGCACCTTTTTGACCTAAACCCTCTTTCCACACACGAATAAATCCATGGCCTTTTCCTAAGGGTGCTGTCTTCAGCATTCTTTTAAATAATTTGTCTTGGCACTTCTTTAGAAGCAAGAATTTACCTTTGGACACTTTGATTCGACCTGAAAAAGCACATTAGTTAGTTTTACTTAAAAAGCGATTAGTAGAGACCTGATTTGTGGTAAATAAAACCACTGGATTTTGTTAAATAAAAAGTTGGATTCGGTATAAAAAAGTCGGTAAATAAAAGGGTAAAACGGTATGATTTTCGTGAATAAAATTGGTAAATAAAATTACTTGATTTCGTTAAATAAAAAGTTGAATTTCGGTAAATAAAAGGGTAAGACCCTGATTTTCGGTTTAAAAAGTCTTAAAAGAGTTTTTTTAAGGTAATAGGTAATAAATTAACTCAAATAGCTTAGAAAGTACTTGCACTGAATTATTTTATAAGACAAAAATGTTCATAAACCTTTTTTCAACATACTTCATGTCAATCACGAAAGTAAAAAGACAACCTTGTTTCCAAATTTTCGATTTTCAAGTTAGTGTGCTTATCTGACAATGTTGGAATATGCCGAAAATGCGCGTTCACTTTCAACATTAGACACTGTAATCCATATTGCTTTTATGCTGTTAATGCAAACTCTTCGTGGCCTTCTTTCAGTCCACACAATATGTCCAAAATGTCAACTTTTTTACTATTGCTTTGCAAAGCTCTCACTTGTGTCTGCAATGCACAGTATCCTCTTTGAAATTATTTCAGAGCAGATTTTAAAAATTGTATTTTCCGAGCTGATTTGAAGAGATCAGAATTAACTTGTATTGTCCCAATCGAGCGGGTGTCAAAAAAAGTACCAAATGTTTTCAAAACATGTTTTGGATGGGTCTGACTTATGGAGTGAATTCAGTCTTTATAAGGCACTGCCGTCCTAAAGATTGAAACTGAATTTTGATATTTGCTTGTTTTAGAGTTGGAAGAATTTTCAATTTTTCCTGTGTTTTTTCTTCGTAATTCATGTTAGAAATCATTTAAAATGACTTGTAGTTCTGTCACTTTACCATACAGCTGATGCCTGAAGACTTAGGCAGAACCTTCAAGTATGGTAATTTATTCCGCCAATTCAGAATAATGTTCAATTGAAAATGTTGCTTGGCATTCAATCAACATTAGGGTTACTTTATCATTTGACATATCCTGAAGTACTTAAGTGCTGCTGTCACCTCCTCCAATGTGGACAAATATTCCACTAGATCACCAAATATTCACAGAGGTACACCACTGAACAAAACAAGAGTTCCATCGCGTTAAAACTGGGTTTGCAAATAGCTTAACAGACTTTTCATCTTTACTGTATTTTTCAATCAGAAATTCTAGAAAAATATGTTTTCTCTTTAGTGTGTCAGAAATGCGACCTTTGCTTTAGCAACACACTCATTCAGCTCTGGCAGCCTGCTGACCAATAATTTTTGAACCAAATTAAGTTGTGGTCCCATCACTGTATATACAGAAATCATCGCATAAGAGAACTTTCAAACAAGTTACAAATTTTCGTCATGTAACGCGCACCATCTTTTCACAACACAAACACATTTTCATAAGGAATCTCATACTTTGGGAATGGTGTCCACAAGTGCCCGTGACCATTCCCGTTTCTGAAGAGTTCTGCTAAACTTTAACTGCACCAACAAACAAACTTTTCTATGAATTTAGCATGTGATGTTTTCAACAAAATAACAAAAACACACTGTCCTTTTTTATCAGTTGTCTCATCACAAATAATTGCAATTTGCTGATTTTTACTTGTCCTTGATATTATCCTCTTGACTTTGGTTAACTCTGGGATCCAAACACTTCTTATATGTTTTCTGCCTTAGGGAGGTCTCCTCCACCTAAAACAGAATTGTAAGCATACTAAATTTTGATAGAACAAACTAATATAAGGCTATGTTTGCTGACAAAGTGTGTATACACTAATTTACTAGGGTATTTCACTATTTGTACTTAAAGATAAACATCTTGAAAATAACCCAAATCAAACATTTCTTTTTTTAAAAATATAAATTAGTAAATAATCAAGAGTGTTAAAAAAAAAACTATTTTGTCATTAGGAAAATAAAATTGGAAATAATGGAAAATAATTGGCCCTTATTTACTTTTGATTTTTTTAAAAAATAAAGGAAATTTAAAAAACTTTGAAATGGTTACCTTTCACATATTTACCATCCATTCGCATAGAAGGATATCTAATTTTTCAATGGGGAAAATTTACTTCCATAAATGTTTTCGTGGTATCTATAATGAATTCTTTGCGGTCTTCTTTTGAATTTTTAGACTTTATTAGAGAATTACAATGTTTGTTTTTTTTGATGTTTCAGAAACATTACTTTGTTTCCGTTTATGCAAGGCACTATAATATGCTTCAAACACGTGTCTTTTCTGAACCAGTCAACGCGCGTGTTGCACAATTTGCACATCATTATTTTTTTAACTTTATCAAATATAATAAAATCCTTATTTTCCAAACTCACGCTCTCTTTCAAAAAAAACTTAAAATTTAGGCATTTTGAATATTAAATAAATATAAGAGAGGTTAAAAACAAAATGATTTTACTAATGAGTAACGCAACGTTAATATCTAACGACCTGATTTGGGAAATGACGTCATCAGGAAGCCAAAGATTTTGAGTGTAAGAGACCTCACTCTAGCTTAGACATGCGTTGTTTTTGGGTTTTTAATTCTTTAAATACTTTCCTTGGGTACCCAATATGGCCGTTGTAGTAGCCAGTTTAAAACACTTTTTTAAAACAAGTCTTTGGTTGAGGGAAATAATATTTCTTTTGAAAGAAAATTATATTGGTTCAGTTGGTACTATATTATTTTTTTGTTCCAGTCTTAGAATGGCTGCTGATGTCAGAAATGTTTTATTATTTATTCGCGTTTAAATGACCAAATCGTCAATTATCGCGAATAGATTTTATTTAGTTTTTTTTCGCGTGAATAGTTTTATCTCAAAACTGCCACAAAAATGTGTAATTATGTTTCTATGGCAAATTTTAATGGGCCCAAGTAAAAGTTCGTAAAAACACAACTCGCTAAATATCGGTTTGCTCTAGGGATTAGGTATTTAATAGGAGCTTCTACCACTATATATATTACAGTAAAAATATTAAACCTTAAAACATTTTCAGTTCTTTGAACCAAGGAGCCACTGAAAGTGTTGCGATGACATTTTTGTCCCTAATTATTGAAATCAATTCAACAACCAGATCTCCAATAAAATTTATCGAGTATCCCAAAATTCGTTCCAATCTTGGGCAAACCCTGTTACCTTTTTGAAGAACCACTCCAATAATATTGCGAGATTTTACTTTTACTCTGTCTACATCAGGAATTGGTATATTTACATTATAACTGATTTTTCAAGGAGCGTGTATTGAATCCGAAGCCAATTTCATTCTCTTGGCCTTTTTGTCAAGTTTTCATGACTTTTTGTCTCTATACTTTTATTTGGGATTGTCGATTTGCATTAGCTACAGCTTCTGGATCTTCTCACTAGCTGGAATTATTTCATGAGCTTTTTGTCTAGCTGCTGTTATTTGGGAATGTTGATTCCATTAGCTACAGCTTCGGGAAATCCTCTCACTACTGGAATTATTTGAGGTTCTGCACTTGTACTAGCTACAGCTTCTGCGTCTTCTGTCTGGATGCAGCTGTAATCTGAGACAGCCCACTGCTACTAGCTACACCGTTCCCTCCTCTGAGTCATGTCAACTTGGCAACGACTTTCATTTCTGAATGACGTATAGGTTTCGAAACAAGCCCCCTTTTTCTTCATACTTTTTTAATGCTGACAAGTTTTGCACATATACAGAAAAATATTTATCATCTCTATTGTTTTGTTCACATATTTTCTTGAAGTTTCAGTTTTTAGTCTGTCTCGACCTCCAGGACCAACGGCCACATGAGCTGCTTCAAAATATTGAAATTTACTCTACATGGGCTCTTTTTTTGTCACTAATTTTTGCGTCCCAAAAAATATTAAAAACCTTGAATTGATTTAATCTTTTGTCTGTTCTGTGTCTTTTTTTCAGCTAATTGTGCTTCTTAAATTTTTGTCCCTAATTTATCGTAAATTTCTTTTGTCCCATAACATTGTAGTGTTTTTTTTTCTTTCGTGTTGATCAATCTGTAATATCCTTTTAAAAATTTCTTTCCATTGCGTTCTTGATTTAGATCTTCCATGACACATGCAAAACGAGTCCATCTATACGTGCTTAGCGAAGACTAGGGAAAGCGGTGTGCGCAGGGGGCGGCCGTGTCGACCAATCAGAATGCTCTAATACGTCACGTGTAAGCTAACTAAACCCTGCCCTGGGTCGAAACGAAACAGTTTTAACTGAGTCTTTTTTTGTCAAAACGCTTTTTTGTATAGTTAAAACCATTTTTAAACTGACATTCATTTTTGACCAGCAGTAAATTCTATTTGTGACAAAGGTATTCAGTATAATCTAGTTTTAACTAGTAAGAACGGGTATTCACTGTAACATATACATGGGGGGGGGCCGGATCAAGGGGGACTTTTTCCCCCGGGGTTTTCCCCACAGACAAGGCCCCCCCACAAATCCCACAAGAGTAAAATATAAACTCAAATTTTTTAGCATGGAAAGTGATACACTTCATGAAATTGACTTTTAAAAAAATTATTGACGTGTTTGCTGCAAGAAAATTTCGTGTACCTATCTACCTACTTCATTTTACCTTGTTATTATTAAATGTGTGTAGAATCAAAAGCTGCTTGGTTTTTAGCTTTCCTCGAACACGTTCTGGTGTAATTTACACGGGTTTATGGAGGCCCCCACATTTATGTCGCTCCGAGGCCCCCACATACGTAAATCTGGCACTGCAACATGAACGTGTATATCTGGTAACTTCTACTGACTATCTCTTAACACACTCCTACAGGATTTGTATAACTTATATTCTGGCGTCCTTGCACGTTTATATAAAAAGTCTGTTCACCGAAAAGGGAAATTGTTTTTCTCAAAGGCCTTTTTCTCTACCAGAAATCTATTATATAGTAAGTAGGATACTGGTAGGAAAAAATACCTTTCAGAGAGTAATTCCTACCGTGAATGGAGTAAATATTAGCACCTTGTCTTACTACCATTAAAAATTTTTCCTCGGGTGTCACGACCCCTACAGTTTTAACGCTACCGATCTCTGTTAAAAACAAACTTTTTGTAAATATTCAAAGTTCATACCGAGGTAGGCGTGAGGATACTAACTCTTTAAGTATATTTTCTAAACATATTAAGTTTAGCTTAGAACGTATTCATTATTTAATGAAAGGTGTCTCAGCGTTTTAAAAATGAAATAAAAGTTGTTTCACGTGAGATGGAGACCATCGCATTCTTTCGAACAAGGTTTCGGGGAATGTTGCATACCTCGATGCCAAGCGATGGTGGCAGTGTTTATGGTGTTTAGTTTGATTTAAGCTGTTGTATGGCACACTTGGCAAATATCACGTAAACCTTTGGCCATGGGTCAAGGCGGTTAGTTAAACAACCATTTAGTATATTCATACGTGTGGATGAATATACATGTCAAACGTTGAGAAAGAAAGGGTTAAAATAATCCCCCTCCCCCCACCCAAAGTTCCATGTCCCTGATCCCACCCTTACAAACTCCTCGTTGGAATTAAATAACATTTTACTATGAACAAATAGATCTATGAAATTCTCATTTGCACTTTCATAAAACAAAATTAATATTGGAATAAGTAACCCCCTCCATGAACTTTTTATCGTGGTTTTTGCGAAATTGCTTACATCACAACTTAACTTTTTTTTTTTTTTTTGCTTTACAACTATTATTGTTTCCACCCTGTGGTTTGGGTCACTTGTTTATTCAAGCCATATATTTTTTTCCACTACCGGCTGGCTAGGCTTGTCGTAGCTTCATATGTCTTATAATCTACATTAATCCAATTGATCCCACTTTTTTTTTTCAAATACTTATTTTATTGTTAGGGGTTTACTCCTTTAGGTGCATAAAAACACTGAAAATTTTTAAGATTTTAAATTGTTAATTTATAGTGATTATCTAACTTTCCATTAATGGAACAGTGGGGTTGGGTTGAAAGGGGTGCATCAATAACATAAAATAATTTTTTCAAGTTCCAATATTTTTTATTTTTCAGTGCTTAATATAAAAGGACAAATAAAATATACAGTCAAAAGAAAATTTATAATATTGTTATCATATTCTGAAAATTGAAATATGACACCTGGACAGGGAATCGAACCCAGACCTTTGGCTTAGTACGCCAATGCTCTAACCACTGAGCTATCCGGGAAATTTGTCCGTTTTTGGGGTAATTCTTCACTCATATTTTAAGGCAGAGTCTATGATTGGACTTTGTGGAAATCGTGGGCTACAAATTTTTGATTTAATAGGTCAAGACTATCAGATAACGCAGCCCCCTTCGACTCGGGTAGTTGGCCTTATTGCAGCCATTTGTACAATTATTATAATTGTACGGATTGCATATTAATGAATCATATAGCCAAATCTATTATTTATGCAATGTATGCATTTTATGCATTTATGAGATTTATGCATTTATGCGATTTATGCAATTTTTAAAAGAATAGATATTTTAAGGGAGCAATCCTCATTGGTCTAACCAAAAAGGAAATTTACTAAACTTTTCAAATGTCCAGGGTTTGAAACCATTAAGCTCTTCTAACAAAACCACAAACTCCCCCACCTAATTATTGTCCCACAGGAAAAAATTGGCCTTGTATTTTTGGAATTTTAAGCAATAATGCCCTCATCCCCGTATTTCCACACTCGTGTTAATATTATTAAATCAAAATTTATTTAATATAAGAGAGAAAACATAATAAATCCTCATATCTCTGCTCTATACTTCTAATATTTAGAAAATATTATTTTTAAATTGAGCTGATATGGACTATTTGGTCGAAATTAACTGTAGATAAATGTTTTCAATAGATTTCTTCTATGATATCAGTTTTGGATCCACTAAGTGAGAAATAATGTTTCACTAAAGACGAAACTACAAACAATTTATAAGTTGAAATAGTATTAACTTGTTCCATATTATTAAGGCTAATAACTGGGTCTACCTCAATAAATAAATGGTATGGTGCACCATACAGACTTTCTCCTTTGTCTAAAATTGGAAACATTTATTTAAAACTTGTAAGATTTGTGAAACCAGATAATTTTACATTATTGCAGAAACATGATGGAAAAAATCATCATCACATCCACCAAAGGCATAAAGAAAGAAACGTTTTAAACCATTATTCTTATTTTACAAAATTTTACATATTTTCATCAAAAAGCTTAAAAATTAAAAAAACTCACGTTTACTGAACCTTGATTTTTTTTTAAATATTTACCAAAGTTCGCAAGCTAGGGACCATTTAAGAATTAGAGGCCTAGATATGGACACACAGGCAGACGGCCCATCGAAACAAAACACCTTTTGGGTTTCGGGGGGTCGACAATTATCAAAATTTGGACCTTTTTTTTTACGAGCAAAGTATTTTTCTCTTCAAGGTGTCGAGGAAAGTAAAAATGGTCTATTTACGTAAAGATTAGCACAAATCAAAATTATTATATGCTTCAATGGTTCAAGCACATTTCTAGACATTCTTAAAACTACTATCAACTAAAGGCTCAATGACACTGGGAGTAAAATAATAAATTTAAGAGGCAAAAAGAAAGAAAAACATTACATTAACCACTCGTGTAAGTTTTTGAGTTCATACATCATAATGTCTCATTATTTGAATATCATATTTATTTTTAACCTATAAAACTTTAGTTATACAGTCTTATAAAGTGTTTAGTTAGATACCGGTACATTTTTGATATTTTACACGCCTTAACAACTTAAGTGTTTTATTGAAAATACCTCTTATCAAAACCTACAATTTAAAACCCAAAAGTTGTTAACCTAAATCTTAACCAAACAGCTTGTTTTATTAACAATCACAACGTTCAACTTTAAAAACTACTTATAATTCCTTACATTATTTCAACGTTTCAAAATGGAAAACACGCTACAAATATTAATTTTGAGACAAGATCTAAAATCATAAAAATGTGTCAAAACAAAAGATAATTTATTACATTTAATTGGGATCAAATTCAGCTTAAATTCACAAGTACTCAACTCTCTAAAGTTCACTCAACGAGATGAGTTTATTGGTGTAATACGTTCCATATTTTCTGCGTTGGTTTCCCAAAAACATTAAATATTCTTCTTTGCAGCCCCACAACAAGTGATTGTGGTTTTTAAAACTTTAAGGAGGTGGCTTGTACATAAAGTTTGTGCTTTTTGCAATGCTTAAGCCAATGAGGGTATATTATCCTTATTTTCTTCAACGCCTTTCCTAACATTAATAAAACAAAACCTTTTGTGTTGCACACAAGGAAATTGCTCAATAAATGTTTCTAGGGCATGTGTGTGAACATATCTGTATGGGAGTTGAGATTCCCTATGCCATCATGCCCTTTATTGAATATTATGCCTATGAAAAATTAGATAAAAATGTCATGACTCAATGTTTGCATCACACTTTTTTTAATGTATTCATCAGAGTTTACAGTGAAATTTCCGTTCAATTTTGTATGCAAGATAGCCAGCAACATATTAAAAGATCGAACGGTAAAAACAAATAATGGTCTAATCTTAAAATTTATGATGATAAAATAACCTAAAATTGTATTGTATTTTCATACTCATTATTTTCCTATTTAAAAACAATTCATTTAATAACAAAATAAGTTAAATAATAAATAGAAAGCATTTTGAATACCTATCTATTTTGAATTTCACGTATCAAAATAATATTTATGTAGCCTACAATCGGTTTTCACTGAAAGGTGATATCAATACAAAATGGACAAACTAGCCTACAGCCGTATTTTATAAGCTACAATGTTACATCATAATATTTAATGATAAAGACAAGGTGTTTGTGTGCGATGCTCAGCCAAATCAAAGGCACGCAAGATCTGACATTTTTAACATAGGTGGACGGAAGGGAGGTCCGAATGAAATTCCAAGCAGGATTTTTAAATTTTCAATTAGATTTTTAATTAGGCTATTTTTAAACAAATTTTTGAAGAAAATATTTTCTGTTTTTAGAATTAAGTTTTCAAAAAATATGGGCAAACCCTATATAATTCTTATAGCACAGTGGGTCACGGGCAACGCCGTTCGGAATTGTTCAAGCTCTCTTTTATGAATTACTAACTTTAAGTAAATGGATGTAGGGTATATAATATGTTGAATAATTGCTTTAATAAACCAAACATAATTAATCATACTATAGATTAATTAAACTTTCGAACCAATTTAAACCCTTTTTTTAACAGACATAAACCCCCTTTCAAGGTCGAATGAAAAAGGCAAGATTCACAAACAAACGGCCCGCGAGACATAGCTGACCGGCTTGTTGTCTCAATTTTATTTATAATTTCTATTCGGCCTGCATCCATGTATTCACACAAAATACAATAGTTTAACGTTAGTGCTACTACGTAATTTTAAATAACAGAAACCCTTAGAACTATTTAAAACTACCATATTTGTTTTTAACTTTAATTAATTGAGTGTGGGAATTTTAATTTACACCGGGAAAATACCAGTTTTTAAATTAATGCAAGTATACATTAATGATTTTAAATACATATCATCAAATAGCTATTATAGACATGAATTAGTGGCCACGAGGTATGGTATCTATATCAAATAGTCATCACCTCTGGGGGTTCCGAGGTGGGACGATGGCGGAACAGGTGAGGCGCTAAGGCAAGGACCAGTGAGAGACCGCCGAAATTTTTTTATAAAAAAAAGCGTCGAAGGCCTTAAAAGCCTTTGAACAAGAATCTGAATACCCAGTCTCTCCAAAATAAACCGAAGCTTCTCCTGAAGCGGGAGTACAAGGAGAGACTGGGAAAGGCAAGAGGGCCTAAAAAGGACCTCAACAAATTTTTAAATTTTTAAAGGGTAGTGAAAAGGATTGCGAGGATAACTAAATTTCATAAATAATAACTTATGTCGCTACTACAATGGAATTGTAGGGGGTTTTTATGCTCGTGTAAAAGGAAATTAAAACAACTAATTCTTCCCTGCATCCTCCCATCTTGT
Organism: Timema cristinae; assembly: GCA_039000515.1. Lineage (NCBI taxonomy): Eukaryota > Metazoa > Arthropoda > Insecta > Phasmatodea > Timematidae > Timema > Timema cristinae. The sequence continues at coordinate 38,348 of JBCFYV010009891.1, forward strand.
GTTTGCAGGAAACCCACTTCCGCCCAACGACAACCCATGCTTCGTGGTACGATGTGTATCGTACCGACAAGCCTTTCTTTGATCGGGCTAGCGGAGGTGTGGCTATATTCGAAAGTTTGCAACATATATCATAAGATATTTAATATTGTTTCTGATCTCCAAGTGATTGCTGTCAAGTCTCCCCCCCTTTGGAAGTAACATTTTTGTGCAAACTACCTCCCCCCGGAGACGTGTTCCAAGAGGACCCTAGAGGCCCTTTATACAACTTCCCGCCCCCTATATCATCTTGGGGACTTTAACGCGCATAACCTGGTGTGGGGTCTAATTTTACAGACACCGCGGGAGGATGGTAGAGGATATTCTTGTCTCGGGAAACCTGGTGTTAATGAAAACCGGACCCAGACACACTTCTCCCACCTTTAATGGTGTACTCTGCCATCGACTTAGCCCTATGTAGCCCCGGGGTTGCTGCTCACTTCCTTTGGGAGTTCACTCGGACCTATGTTGGGAGCGACCACTTTCCCATTCTGCTTTCACAAATTCAAGATCCTCCCAGTACAGCACGGTTTCCCCCATGGGTTCTTAAACGTGCTAACTGGGATAAATTCCGCGAGCTCGCCGTATTCGACGAACCCCTTTCTCCTGACGTCGATGTTAAGGCTGTGCAATTTACTTCGACGGTCATAGCGGCGGCGAGGCATCCATCCCTAAATCCTCGCCAAACCCGCGCCACCGTCCTGTTCACTGGTGGGAAAGAGGAGTGCCGGCTGGCTATTCTAACCGTCAAAGAGCCCTACTCCCTTTCATCGACGTCCAACTTCGGGAATCTGGAGTCAAATTTCCGGGTTCTACGTGCTAGAGCTGCCGTATCAATTCTAAAAGCAGAAGAGATTCTTGGAGACAGTTTATTTCTACCCTTACTATTTCCACTTCCACAAAACCCAAAACTTTGGGACCATATTTGTAAATTACGTAGTAGCAAAAATAACCATTAATAATATACCGCACTCATTCTAAACGGTTCACTTGTCTCCTCCCCTATGGAGGTCGCCAATGTATTGGGCTCGATGTCGCCATTTCTAGCACTGGGGAGCTACTCAACGAGTTCGCGGTGCATAAGAGGAGGCATCGAGCGCCGTACTATTGATTTTGTCCGATCGGGGGAGGATTATAACTAAAAGATGAACTGACCTATGCCCTCACCCAGGGGCAACACAGCTTCCGGTCCAGATGATACCACTAGAAATGTTGCGGCAGCTGCCCCCCCGCCGTACACGCATATTTTCTGGACCTTTTCAATAGTGCTGGGATTCTCATCAGTTCCCAACACTTTGGAGGCAAGCAATCGTTATCCCGTATATAAAGTGGCAAAGATAAATTAGAACCAATAGTTATCGACCAATATCTTTAACTAGTTGTGTATGTAAATACTGGAAAATATAATTAAAAAACGATTTATATGGTATTTTAGAATCCCGCAATCTGCTATCTAATATTCAATGTGGTTTTCGCCGGAACCGATCTACAGTTGATTATCTTGTCCGTTTAGAGACGGCTGTTCGTGATGCTTTTCTCCATAAGCAGCAATCTTTGGCTGTTTTCTTCGATCTGGGAAAAAACGTACGACACCACCTGCGGGGCGGCATTTTGGAAAAAACTTTTTAATTGGAGGGTTTTGAAGAACCTTCCTTCTTTTATATCTAATTTTATGTCGAAAAGACACTTCCGGGTAAGGTTAAATAACACCTTGTCCGAGGATTTTTTTTCAAGAAAATGGGGTGCCTCAGGGTAGTATTTGAGCTGTAAAGTTGTTCGCTATCGCGATAAAACATATTGTGGACAACGTGCGCTTACCTGTTCGTTTTATGCCTTTTGTGGATGACTACCAATTTATGCAGTTCGTCAAGTCTCCACAGGGCTGAACGACAGTACAACTGAATGTTAACAATCTTGGTCGTGGGCATCGCGTAATGGCTTTCGCTTCTCTGCAGCCAAAACGACGGTCGTCCACTTCCATAGATTACGCGGAATACCCACCCCAATTTTTAATAAACCCTTTTGCCGTTTCACCTTTCAAAAACCTTAATTTTCTGGGATTTTTTATTTGATTTAAAATAATTTGATTCCCCCATTAAAGACTTAAAGCGGTCTATAAAAGCACTAAACCTGTCAAAGGGGTAGGGGTAGGTCCGGGGGTGCAATAGGGAAACCAATGCGCCTGTATGGGGCTTTGGGAAAGATCTAAACTAGACATGGCAGTTTTTTAGGGTTCACTAGACCTTGGGCTTAAAGATGCGATAGTGCCCACCATCGGCATTAGACGGTCCCGGGTGCTTTTCTACCATCCGTCTCGACTGTCCGACCCGGTGACCCCCTCTCTCTTCCCGGGCATCCTATCTTCTGGAAATTTTACTTTTTCTAAATGCACTGCAGCCAGATCATTTGCCTCCGCCCTGTTTTTCATCCCCCTAACCTTTTTCTTGTAAAAACCAAAGGGCTATACAGGGCCCGGGTTGGATCCGGAGCTATCGGTTTTCGACACGTGTGGATATGCCCAAAGGCTACCCCATATCACCAGTCGTTTTTCCCCCGGGAAAATACCCCCTCCAAAATGCCTTTTTTATCTTCCCAAATTCCCTAAAGCGCCACCCTAAACTTTGTATAGAAGGACCTTAATGACTCCTCTACCCCTTTTTCAGGGGTTTGACGATCTACACTGATGCTCTAAATTGGACCTCCGTGGTGTCTTTGTTGTCAAAGGGACCCAAATTTTAAATTTTTTTACCTAAAGAAACCAGTTTTTTTTACGGCTGAATTATATCCATTTTTAAATCTTTGTTTTTTTTTACCGAAACGTCCCCTTTTCTTCCTCACTGCAGGGTTCCTGATGCTCTTTGGGGGTTTCCACCTCTACTCCGGAATCCCCCCGGCAGATGAACATGAGCAAATTTTTAAAAAATTTATTCATTAAGCCCCGGGTCGCCTTTTGCTGGGTTCCTGGGCACCGGTCTTCCAGGGAAAAGAACTGGCGGGGCCGGGGCCCAAAGGGGGCAGCACCCTGCCTCCGAGGCGATCTGGGGGTATTTTTTTTAGATTAAAGGGTTTGTTCGGCGTGGAGTCTTACCACCTGGACGACAGTGGGGCTCGACCCCGCTCAGAAAAGCTGCGGTCCCATCAGGGCGGGGTGCGCATGGCCCCTTCTATACAAAGTTAGAAGAGAGGGGGTCATCGTGACGAGACCCCGCGTCGGGCATACTTCATTGACCCCTAGTTTTTTACTGAAGGGGGTCCACCTCCAGTGTGTAGTTTTTGATACCCCCCTTTTTGCATCACATTTTGGGGGAGGGTTTGAAACTACCCCAAAAACCCGCTCTTGGTTTTTAAAAAGGGGACTTAGTTTTTTTATACGCTATAGTGCGGATAGTTTTGCTTACTCCGTTTTTATACGCCAGGGGGATTTTTTAATGCATTTGAGTCACTTTTAAAAGTGGCTTTTTTGGATATTATCTCATATTGAAACCTTTTAAAAAATTTTATTACAATTTAAATTTTTTTTGTCTTTTTAACGTATTATAATTTTTAAAATGTTTTTTCATTTTAACGTGTTTTAATTTTTTAAAATTTTGTTTGTCTTTTTATTGGGGTGATACACTTGTGGTTTTTTTTAGCAAGGTACACTTAATTTATACCAAAAGCCCCTTTGCACTCCATGTAGTGTTCCCCAAAGGGGAATGTTTTTTTCTCTTTCGACTTCGGGATTTTATTATTTTTAAATATTTTAAGGCCCTAATACCCCATGTGTCATGGGCCGTTAAACAATAATAAAAATAAAATACAAAAATGTACATGCTGTACCTGTGTAGGCTAAAAAAAATTTTCTTTTCGTTACAAATTTTTCCACAACAACCTTTGTTATTCAGCCTCGAGACAGCTTTTAATTGATTCCCGCTAAATGGCAAAATTTGGCTCTTCCCATCCCAGAATCCCGTCGATAACAATGGGTTATCGGGGGGGTTATTAAATTTTTTCCCCTTTTTGAATCCCACTTGTGTTTTAAGTTTCCAATTTTACCACTCAAATATAACAACAAAAATTTAACAAAAAGTTCAAATTCCATTTGGTCCTCTTCCAAAATCTAACAACATTTTTTTAGTTATAAAAATAAAAATTTAAAATTCAATTGTAATAAAATTTTTCATTATCCCTTTTATATAGTATTGTGATTTTAACAAACAACCCGCTAATTGAATAAAAAGTACCCTTTCTTGGAACCAATTAGTGGAAAACTGGATTTTCTAAAAAAAAGCCCCCTTTGTAATCAAACC
>JBCFYV010009892.1:0-10000 GCA_039000515.1 Timema cristinae
CATTGGGTGGGTTTGTAACGACACCCAATTTTTGGGGGGTTGTATAAGTATGTTTTGCTTAATACCTAAAGCCCTTCCCTGCTTTAAGGGAAAGAAAAGATGGGGAATGCTGATGCTAGAAAAGCTTTGGGTTTTTTTTCTGCGAGTCTTAAGGAAAAAAAAAAAACAATAATCAACTTTCTTAATTAATTCTAAAAAGTCTAATTGTAAAAAAAAAAATATTTTTTTTTTTAAATTTTAAAAAGTAGTTTTTTGAACTTTTCTTTGTTTTAGGTTTTTTTTAAAAATGGACAATAATCTGTTCCAAGTTAGATTAAATTGGTCAGGGGAACTTTTGTCATCGAATGGATACAAAAAAAATTTTTTTGGGAAAATGCTTTTATGCCACCCCAAAAAACCCTATAGAGTGATTTTTTTTTACACCAAGGAAATATATTTCCTACTTGGGTGTAAAATGTAATTATCAAAATGCTTCACGTTTTTTTGGGGGAAGGGGGGGAGGAGGGGAAAGGGTAAAAAACCAGTTTTTTCCCAAATTTAGATAAAATATTGCCCAAAAAAAGATATAATTTATTTTCTTCACAGGGTATGTTGTTAAAAATATCATGAGCATAGCGCCATTAGGAAAAAACTTTTATCTTTATTTAAAAAAGTTTGTCATTAAAATTCCTGGAAATCTCGAAAATTCAAAACTTTGATACACGGAGAAAAAAGTTAAACCCTTTGTTTCACTGAAAATATTTGATATATTTTTTAAATAAATAGCATCATGTTTAGTTTTCAGAGTTCCTGTTTACAGACCCAACGATGGGTTGAACCCCCCGTGCTTCCAAATTTGGTGAAGCATGGTTTTAACAGGTTAAATCCCTTTGTGAAACCGGAGGGACCCAACGAAAAAACGCGCTTTGGTCTAAAAAAAATGAGTTAACGGCTGGAGGGTTGTTTAGCGGGAATGTGAACCTTTTTGAAAAAAAATGGTCACTATCTTTTCCCAGTGGGGCCCCCCTGCGGTATGGGTATTCACCCTAGATGTCTTTGTCTAAAATTTTCTTCACTATAAAAATTTCAAAACACTTTTCCCTTTAAATTTTGGGGCACCTTCCCTCTCACCTTAAGGCCCTTGGGCCTTTGGCAAGTCTAAAAACCCCTTTTTGTAGAAAAGGTGGGTGGGGGGTAAAAGGCATGGCGTGGGTTAAACCAAACAATTATCCTCCGTGCCAAAAAAAACAATGGATCACGGACACCGAGATGGTGCTAACTACCGGGCGGTCTTCGGGGAAAAAACCCTACGTTTTTAAAAACCGTTTTTCTCGATAACAGGGAATTTTTTAATGTTAAATTTTTAACACTTTTTTTAAAAATGATCTATGTTTTTTTTAATTGTTTCTTTTCATTTTTGTTATCAAGCCGGCAGTTTTTTTATTGAAAAAAATCAATTTTTTCTATTTTACCTGTCAAAACTAAGAATAGGTGTGTGTAAAAAGTATAAAATTTAAAAAAAATGTTCTATTTTAGAACAAACCTTTCCAAAAAGAAAATAGAAAAAAAAAAAAAATCTGATAAAACCCCGTTTTTTTCCCATGGGGTCTGCTTTTCCCCCCAAAAGAAAAGAAACAGTCCTTTTAACGCCACATGAAAAGAGCCTGTATGGCCCACGGGAATATTTTTTACACCCCTGCCAAAAGGCCTAAATCCTGGGACGTCTATCCTAACCCACCAATCCTCCCCAAAGGGTTGGGGCGGTGTAAACCTATCGGAAAATTTTTAAATTTTCTGGAGGGGAACCCGGAAAAAGGGAAAAAGGAGTGAGAAATGTTCCAATGAAATGAAATACTAGAACAAGTTTGTATAATCTCCCAACCAAATTTTCAAGACTTGTACCTTTTAACTTTCAATTACCCGCACCCAATCAACACCACCCCCCCCCCCTTTTTTTAAAAAAATGGATCAAAAAATAATTTATTCTCGACCTACAGGTTATATTGTGGATTGGAGAATTTCGGGGGCCTTTTTAACTTTCAAATTTAGTATGAAAAAAAATACAAAACGTTTCTTTTAAATTTTTTGGGCCCCCGTTTTTAGGTCACTATTTTATAATTAAAAATTTATAATATTTTGTTAACGTTTGTATGTTGGACATGAATGGAACTTTGGAGCAAAAGAATATTTCAGTTATAGGGAAATTTAAAATCTTTTTCTTCAATTTTTAAATTTAATACCGAACCGGGAAAAAACCCGTGGGCTTTTAATTAGCTTCAATTTGAAACCCGAATAACCAGTGTATTTGGTGTACCAAATCTTGACGCATATTTAACAGGGGTTAATAACCAAAATTTTTTGAATTGTAGGCAAATCAAAATTTTTGAAACATTTAATTACAAAATTTTGTTTTCAAACGGGGAAAATAACCAAACTCCGGATTTTTTGCTTACGGACATGATTCGTCAATAAGGAATGACTTGGGCCCCAAACTTACACCAAGTTGCATTCCCATTTTCCAAATAAAAAGCCAAAATTTTTGGGGTAAATATGTGGGGTCTTTTTATATCTAAAAAAAACATGGTCTAAATTTTTTTTTTCTGGTTTTTTTAAGGTTTTTAATGTGAATTTTTTAACCGCCTTTTAATCTACACGGTTTTAAACAACTTTAAACATAACAAAACAATTCCATCATCACCCGTAAAATTAAATCAATGGAAAGGGGGAATTTCATTTTAACAAGATAATGAAACCCAAATATTATTTTCCTAAAAATTTTTAAAGACCCTTATTTCAAAACGGTTTAAATTCAAGAAAACTCGGGCCTTTATTTTTAGGCCCCCCGAGAGGCCCAAACAGCAAGTAGGTACCAAGGGGTTTTCCTTTCCCCATTTGGGGTGTACTTACACTACAAAGGGGCCAACCTGAGGGGGCCCCCCACTGTAGTAAAATAGTTTTTAAATTTGGATTTTGCTTTTATGTCGTGTTTTTGGGGTTTAATACCCAATAATCAAAACAATTTTAAAAAGTTTAAATTTAAATGATTAAGGGTTTTTTTTAAGAAAAGCTTGAAATTTAAATTTTTTAGGAATCCATCCCCAATTTTTTTACATTTTTAGCGGTGGATGGCAAAGAAAATAACGGGTTTTTGATGCTTGGTTTGGTAACAATTTTTATAGCTGGAGAAATAAAAAAAAAAGTTTTTTTGATTTTATTTTTATTTTTTGGTTTGGGCAGTGGTAGACTGTAAGGATTTAACATTTAATAAAAAAATATAAAATGAGGAATTACCACCATTTTTTAAAATTAAATTTTGTTTAAAGCATTTTTGAACATCTATTTGGAAAACCCGGCCCCACCGTGGGTTTGGTTCCACGTTAAATGTAGGGGCCCTTTATTTCATCTCACAACACCCTACCTTTACCAAGGAAGTGCGTATAACCCGAACGGGTATAAGACCCCGGTGCTAATAATATAAAATAAAATAATAACGTAATTTTCATCACAGATAAGGGACACACCCAAAATTCAGTCCAAAAAAATATGAACTGTGTCAAAAAAAAAAGATAAATTTGGTAAATTAAGAGAATGATTAAAATACTGTGGATCAGAATGGATTAAGAAAGGAGCACCCACTTTTATTAATAATGTCTACTAATAAATTTAGCTCAAAACTGTATTATTTTGTTTTCTGTTTTTTAGAGTTTTTAGTGAATGTAAAAAAAGGAAAAAACCTTTTAAAAAGGGGGGGTTTTTTTAAATTTTTTTCCCCCTTTTCCCCCCCAAAAGGGGGGCCCCCCCCCCCCCAAAAAAAATTTTTTTTTAATTTTTTTTTCCCTTTTTTTTAATTCCCAAAAAAAAAAAAATTTTTTTAATTTTAAAAAATTTTTTTGGTTTTTTAAAAAATTTAAATTAAATTTTAAATTTAAAAAAATTTTTTCTTTTTAAAAAAAAAAAAAATTTTTTAAATTTTTTTAAAAAAAAATTTTAAAATTAAAAATTTTTTTTTTTTTTATTTTTTTTTTTTTAATTTAAAAAATAAATTTAAAAATTTTTTATTAAAATTCCCCCTTTTTTTAAAAAATTTTAAATTTTTTTAAAAATTTTTTTTAAAAAAAAAAAAAAGGGTTTTTCCCTTTTTAAAAATTTTTTTTTTTAAAAAAAAATTTTTTTTTTGGGGGCCCCAAAAGGGAAAAACCCGGGCCCAAAAAAAAAAAAATTTTAAAAAAAATTTTTTTTAAAAAAAAAAAAAATTAAAAAAAAAAAAATTTGGGAAAAAATTAAAAAAAAAAATTTTTTTTAAAAAAAAAAAAAATTTAAAAGGGTTAAAAAAAAGGGGTTTTTTTTTTTTAAAAAAATGGGTTTTAAAAAAAAAAAAAATTTTTTTTTTTTTTAAAATTTTAAAAATTTTTTTTTTGGAAAAAAAATTTTTTTTAAAAAGGGGGGGGTTTTTTTTAAAAAAAAAAAGGGGTTTTAAAGGTTGGGAAAAAAATAAAAATTTTAAAAATTTTTTTTTTTGGGGGGTTTTTTTGTTTTTCCCCCCCCCCCCCGGGGGTTTTTTTTTAAAAAAATTCCCCTTTTTTTTTTTTGGGGGGGGAAAATTTAAAAAAATTTTTTTTTTTTGGGGGGTTTTTTTTAAAAAAAATCCTTCCGGGTTTTTGGGCCAAAATTTTTAAAAAAAGGGGGTTTTAAAAGTTTTTTTTTTTTTAAAAATTTTTAAATTTTTTTCCCTTTTTTAAAAAAAACCCCCTTTTTAAAAAAAAAAATTTTTTTTAAAAAAAAATTTTTTTTAAAAAAAATTTCCATTTAAAAAAATTTTTGGGTTTTAAAAACCCCAAAAAAAAACCCTTTTTTGGGGGGGGGAAAAAAAAAATTTTTTAAAAATTTTTTTTTTTTAAAAAAGGGGGAAAAAATTTAAATTTTTCCCCCAAAAAAAAAAAAAATTTTTTTTTTTTGGGGTTTTTTTTTTAAAAAAAAATTTTTTTTTCCCCAAAAAAACCCCCCGGGGCTTTAAAAAAAAATTTTAAAAAAAAAAAAAAATTTTTAAAAATTTTGGGAAAAAAAAATTAAAAAAAAAAGGAAATTTTCCCCCGGGGGGAAAAAAAAAAGGGAAAAAGGCCCTTTAAAAAGGAAATTTAAAAATTTTTTTTTAAAAAAATTTTTAAAAAAAATTTTTGGCTTTTAAGGGAAAAATTTGGGGTTTTTTTTTTTTAAAAAAAAATTTTTTTAAAATTTTTTTTTTGGGGGGGGGTTTGGGTTTTTTTGGGGGAATTTTTTAAAAAAAAAAAAAAAATTTGAAAAAATTGTTTTTTTTTTTTTTTAATAATTTCCGGGGGGGAAGGGGGGAAAAAAATTTAATTTTTGGGGGGGGTTCCGGGGGGGGAAAAAAAAAAAAATTTTTTTTTCCCCCCCTTTTCCCCCTTTTTTAAACCCCTTTAAACCCCTTTTAACCAAACCCCCGGGAAAAAATTTTTTAAAATTTGGGGGGTTTTAAAAAAAACCTTTTTTGGGGGGGTTTTTTTAAAAAAAAAAAAACCCCTTTTTTTTTTTAAAAAATTTTTTTTTTTTTAAAAAGGGGGTTTTTTAAAATGGAAAAAAAAAAAGGAAAAAAAAAATTTTTAAAAAAATTTTTTTTTTAAAAATTTAAAATTAAAAAATTTTAAAATTTTTTTTTTTTTTAAAAAAAAAAACCCCAAAAAAAAGGTTTTTTTAAAAAAAAAAAATTTTTTTTAAAAAAAGTTTTTAAAATTTTTTTTTTAAAAACCCAATTTTTGGGGTTTTAAAAAATTTTTAAAAATTTTTTTTAAAAAAATTAAAAAAAAATTTAATAAACCCCCTTTTTTTTTTAAAATTTTTTTAAAAAATTTAAAATTTTAATTTTGGGGGTTTTAAAAAAATTTTTAAAAATTTAAAAAATTTTTTTAAAACTTTTGGGAAAACCCTTTTTTAAAAAAAAATTTTCCCAAAAAAAAAAAAAGGGCCCCCCCTTTTTTTTTTTTTTCCTTTTCCAAAATTTTTGTTTTAAATTTTTAATTTAAAAAAAAAATTTTTTTCCGGGGAAAAAATTTTTTTGTTAAAAACCCTTGGGTTTAAAAAGTTTTTTTAAAAAAAAAACCTTTTTTTTTTAAAAATAAAGGTTTTTAAATTTTTTTTTTAAAAGGGAAAAATTTTAAATTTTTTTTTTTGGGTTTTTTTAATTTTTTTGTTTTTTTTTTTTTTAAAAGGGGGGGAAAAAATTTTTTTGGGAAAAATTTTTTATTTTTCCCAAATTAAAATTTTAATTTTAAAAAAGGGTAAATTTTTTTAAAAAAAAAAGGGGGTTTTAAAAAAAATTTTTTTAAGCCTTTTTAAAAAAAAAATTTTTTTAAAAACCCCCTTTTTTTAATTTTTAAAAATTTTTTAAAAAATTTTTTTTAAATTTTTTTTTTTTTTTAAAATTTTTTTTTAAATTTTTAAAAAAAAGTTTTTAATTTAATTTTTTTTTAAAAAAAATTTTTTTTTAAAATTTTTTTTAAAAAAAAAAATTAAATTCCCCCTTTTTTTTTAAAAATTTTTTAAAAATTTTTTCCTTTTTGCCCCCCCTTTTTTTTTAAAAAATTTTTTTTAAAAAAATTTTTTAAAAAATTTTTTTTGGGGTTTTTTTGGAAAAAAAAGGGGAAAAAAAAATTTTTTTTTAAATTTTTTTTAAAAAAATTTTTTTTAAAAAAAAAAAAGGGTAAAATTTTTTTTTAAAGGCCCAAAAATTTTTTTTTTGGAAATTTTTTTTTTTAAAGAAAAAATTTTAAAAAAATTTAAAAATTTTTTTTTTTTAAAAATTTTAAAACCCCCTTTTTTTTTTTTCAAAAAATTTTTTTTTAAAAAAAAAATTTAATTTTTAAAAAAAAAAAAATTTTTAAAAAAAATTTTAAAAAAATTTTTTTTTTCCCTTTTAAAAAATTTTCCAAAAAAATTTTTTTTTTTTTTTTAAAAAAAATTTTTTTCCCCTTTTTTTTTTTAAAAAAAAAACCCCCCCCCCCCCCCCCCTTTTTTTTTTTTTTCCTTTTTTTTTTTTTTCCCTTTTAAAAATTTTTTTTTTTTAAAAAAAAAAAAATTTTTTTTAAAATTTTTTTTTTCTAAATTTTTTTTTTTTTAAAATTTTTAAAAAAAAGGGGGTTTTTTTTTTTCCCCCCCCCCCAAAAAAAAAAAAAAACCTTTTAAAAATTTTAAAATTAATTTTTAATTTTTCCCCAAACCCCCCCAAAATTTTCCCTTTTTTTAAAAAAAAAATTTAAATTTTTGATTTTGGGTTCCCCCAAAAAAATTTTTTTTAAAATTTTTTTTAAAAAAAAAAAAATTTTTTCCTTAAAAATTTTTTTTTTTTTTAAAATTTTTTTTTTTTCCCCCCCCAAAAAAAAAAAAAAAAAAATTTTTTTAAAAAAAAATTTTTTTTTATTTTTTAAATTTTTTAAAAAAAATTTTTTAAAAAAAAATTTTTAAAAATTTTTTTTTTAAAAATTTTAAAAAAAACCCCCAAAAAAAAAAAAAATTTTTTTAAAATTTTTTTTTTGGGAAATTTGGGTTTTGGGGTTTTTTAAAAAAAAAAATTTTTTTTTTTTTTTTTTCCGGGGAAAATTTTTTAAAAAAAAAAACCCCTTTTTTTTGGGGGTTTTTTTTGGGCCAAATTTTTTTTTTTTTTTTAAAAAATTTTTTCCCCGGGGTTCCCCTTTTTTTTTTGGGAAAAATTTTTTTTTTATTTTAAAAATTTTTTTTTGGGGGGAAAAAATTTCGGGAAAAATTTAAAAATTTTTAAAAAACCCCCCCCCCAAAACCAGATTTTTGGGGGTTTTTTTTTTTCCAAAAAAAAATTTTTTTTTAAAAAAAAAACCCCCCGCCCCCTTTTTTTTGGAAAAAAAATTTAAAAATTTAAAGTAAAAAATTTTTTAAAAAAATTTTTTTTTTTAAAAATTTCAAATTTTTTTAAAAAAAAAAAATTTTGGGGGAAAAAAGGGTTTTTTTTGGAAAAAAATTTTTTAAAAAAATTTTTTTTGGGTTTTAAAAATTTAAAAAAAAAAATTCCCCCCCAAAAAAAACCCCCCAAAGGTTTTTTCCCAAAATTTTTTTCCCTTTTTTTTAAAGGGGGTTTTTCCCCCCCTTTTTTTTAAAAAAAAAAAAACCCCGGGGTGGAAAACCCTTTTTTTTTTTTTTTTTTTGGGGGGGGGGTTTGGGGGGTTTTGGGTTTCCCCGGGGGGTTTTTAATTTTTTGGGGAAAATTCCCCCCTTTTTTTTTTTTTCCCTTTTGTTTTTGGGGGGGGAAAAAAAAAAACTTAAAAATTTTTTTAAAAAAAACCCCCTTTCCCCCCCCCATCTTTCCTTTTTAAAACCCCCCAAAAAACCCCCCGGGGGGAAAAAAAATTTTTAAAAATTTTTTAAAAAAAAAAAAAGGAAAAATTTTTTTTAAAATTTTTTTAAAAAATTTTTTTTTTAAAAAAAGGGGGGAAAAGGGAAAATTTTTTTTAAACCCCCCCAAAAAAAAGGGAAAAAAAAATTTTTTGGGGGTTTGGGGGGGAAAAATTTTTAAAAAAAATTAAAAAAATTTTTTTTTTGGGCCCAAAACCCGGGGAAAAAAAATTTTTTTTTTTTTTTTAAAAGAAGGGGGGGGGGTTTTTTTAAAATTTTTTCCCCAAAAAATTTTTTAAAATTTTAAAAAAAAACCCCCGGGGTTTTTTTTTTTCCCCCTTTTTTTTAAAACCCCCCCTTTTTTAAAAAATTTTTCTTTAAAAAAAAAACCCCCCCTTTAAAAATTTTTTTAAAAAAAACCCCCCCCCCCAAAAAATTTTAAAAATTTTTTTAAAAAAATTTTTAAAATTTTAAAAGGGTTTTAAAATTTTTAAACTAAATTTTAAAAAATTAAAAAAAATTTTTTTTTTTTAAAAAAGGGGTTTTTTTTTTTTTAAAAACCTTTTTTTTGGGAAAAATTTTTTTTTTTTTTTAAAAATTTTTTTTAAAAATTTTTTTCCCCCAAAAAAAAAAATTTTTTAAATTTTTTTTTTGGGGTTTTTTTTTTTGGGGGTTAAATTTAAAATTCGAGGGGAAAAAAATTTTTAACCCAAAAAAAAAGGGGGGGTTTTTTTAAAAACCCCCCCCAAAAAAAAATTTTTTTTAAATTTTTTTAATTTTTTAAAAAAAGGGGGGGTTTTTTTTTTTTTTTTAAATTTTTTTAAAAATTTTTAAAAAAAAAAAATTTTTTTTTTCTTTTACCGGGAAAAAATTTTTAAAAAAATTTTTTTTCCAAACCGGGGGGGGCCAATTTTCCCAAAAAACCCCCCCAAAAAAAAGGGGGTTTTTTAAAAAAAAATTTTGGGGCGGTTTTTTTTAAAAAAAAATTTTTTTTTTTAAAAAAAAAACCCCTGTACCAAAAAAAAAAAATTTTTTTTTTCCCCCCTTTTTTTTCCCCAAAAAAAAAAAATTTTTTTTTTTTTTTTTCCCCTTTTTTTTTAAACAAATTTTAAAAAAAAAATTTGGGAAAAATTTTTTTTTTTCCTTTAAAAATTTTTTTTTTTTTGGGGGAAAAATTTTTTTAAAAATTTTTTTTGGCCCAAAAAAATTTTTTTTGGAAAAAGTTTTTGGGGGTTTCCCCCCCCGGGGGTTGGAAACCCGTTTTTTTTTAAAAGGGGGGGGAAAAAAAAAAGGGTTTTTTTTTTAAACCCAAAATTTTTTTTTAAAAAAAAAAAAAAAAAAAAAAGGGGAAAAAAAAAACCCCTTTTTTTAAAAATTTTTTTAATTTTAAGGGTTTTTTTTAAAAAAAAATAAAAAAAAAAGGGGTTTTTTGGGTTTTTTTAAAAATTTTAAAAAAAGGAAAGGGTTTTTTTTTTTTTAAAAAAAAAATTTTTTACAAAAAAATTTTGGGGGTTTTTTTTTCCCCCCCCCCCCCCAAAAAATTTTAAAAAAAAAAAAAAATTTTTTTAAAAAAATTTTAAAAAAAATTTTTTGGGGGGGGGGGGTTTTAAAAAATTTTTTTCCCAAAAAAAAACAAAATAATTTT
>JBCFYV010009892.1:12500-30751 GCA_039000515.1 Timema cristinae
GTATGCATATTTCCTCACAATCCCAATATGCTAGAGAAAAGAAAGGTTGAATTTAGAGTAAGTGTACTTGCATTTGAGTGGAGATAGTGAAAAACAATTTCGAAAAAAAAAATTATGTACACCTGACCGGGACACGGCCCCCAAAATCCCCATCATCGTAAACCTAGTATCTTTTGAGAGTGTTTCCTTATAGGATTGCAACCATCGAAGCGGGTTGGTAAAAAAAGTCTAAGATTACAATATTATATCTATATGTGAAAGTAAAGTAGACTTATAATGAGCGGGAATCTATCTTCCAGACCCCCCCTTTAAATAGCAACCCGAGTATTTGACTATCAATTACGAATGTTTCTCCTTGCGAGGAAATGTTCTGAGGAACAAACCCAAACATCTATATAGTCCCAGACTCAAGCCTACTCTCATGAATAGCAATGGTTAATGGATACCATTAGTAAAATTACGACCGGATAAAAGTCTAGGGGTTTAAATATTTCCCTGGGTTTTCGGGCCCAAAAAGGCGGGTTCACACGAGGAAAAGTAAGGAGGCAATTTAGGAGCGTTTATCATAGCAGGCCCAACTCGGTTTCCCCGGTTAGCGCTAAGTACGGAAGTAAAAGGGAAAAGAAAAGACATAATATATGGTAGAAATTTGTGCAGTGGATTCATATTTAATATTACCGACATTTTCCGGGTGACGATGGGGGATAAAGTGACAGAGTTTCTTGTTAATAACTACAGTATTCTCTATTATGACAGAATGAAGATTTGTGAACGATGTTTATTTTGTGAAGCTATTTTAAAAAGGTAAAAAGACATTTTAATGCAATTTTTATGCAAAAATCATTTAATATTTCATCAATGTTCAGTATTAGGAACTTTATTAACTCTTTATCTCCATTGATGTTTAATCAGAAATGATCCACTTGCAATAGTTTTTTGTTTAAATTTAAAGATTTATAAACTGACAGTCTCATAGAGTGATTTGGGATGTGATGCACGATCTTAGGTGAACCGGGTTACTTGGTGAATTTTAAGGCCAGGTAGAAATACAAACAAAAGATTATTCCAGGAAATTCCAGCTGTAGTCTGGGAAGTAAACTTTAGTTAAATGTTTCAGTATTTTGAAAAATTTTTTTTAACAAACATAGATAACATTTGACTAAAATTATTACTACTAGCACCGCGTCTTACTACCCGTTTGGGTTATACGCACTTACGCTTTAAAGTGTAATGGTAAGGTGATTGTGAGATGAAATGGAGGACCTACAGTTTAATGTGGGATCCGAACCATGGTGGAGGCCTGACATTCCACACATTCACAAGTTGTGATTAATACACGTCTTTTCCCGAGGTAGAGGAAGGTTTGGTAATCAGGTAAATCTGTGCCGGGACTGAGATTGAACCCCGGACCACCAGCACAGAAGTCTTACCCCTATACCCCAAGGGCACCCCTTAACTATAGTATTTGTATTATTTATAGGGTGACCCGGCGGTCTAGGGTAAGACTTCTGTTCTGGGGTTGGGCTTTAATTTTTAATTTTTAATATTAAAAAGGCTTTCCCTAATTTTATAAACCACAAAGTTTTTTTAATAAAATTTTTTAAATAAAAATTAAATTTTAATGTTTTTTTTGGGGTTTTTTAAAAAGGTAAAAAAATTTTTTTTTTTTAAGAAAAATTCTTTAAATTAATTTTAGTTCATAAAAGGAACAAATTTTTTAGATTTTAAAAAGAAAACCCTTGGTTTTGTTTAAAAAATAAGATAAAAAACCCCCAACCAAAAATTGTTGGAGGACCTTTTGGTAAACCTTCGATTTTAAAGGGGAAAAAAAAGGATTATTAAAAAATTTAATGATTTGGTTTTTAAATTATTTAAAAAAAATTTTTTAATAAAAAAAAACCTTAAAAACTGATTTTAATATCTTTGGTAAACCTTTAAAAAATATACAAAATTCAAAAAAAAAAATTTAAATTAAAATAGTTTTAACCAAATTTTTGGGTTGCAAGTTTAAAAATCCAAAATTTTTTTTTGGGGAACAGGGGAAAACTACAAAATTATTATTATTACACCCCTTTTTCCTACCCTTTTGGGTTATATCATTTTACCTAATGTGAAAATGGAAGGGTAAATTGAATGAAAAAAAAGGACCACAGTTAAAAATTGGGGGAAAATCCGAACCTTTTTGGGCCCGGGCACCCCCCAAAATTCAAAAAGGGGTTTTTAAAAAATTTGTCAAAAATTTGGAACAAAACCGGGCCCAAATTGTAAAAAAGGGTTCCCCCATCCCAAAAGGGGTCCCCCAAAAACAAGGTTTAATGGAGTGCGGCTAAAAAACCTTTGGGGGAAGGGGTTAAGGTAAATTTAAAAAAGCCTTTTTTTTTGGGAAAACGGTAAAAAATTACTATTTTAATTTAAACCACCTCCACCTTTGGGCCCACTTAAATTGGGGTAAATTTCACTAACAAATCCTTCACGGAATGTTTCCGAAGGAAGAAACATATTTTAATAAATTTTTGGTTAAAAAAATTAAATTAAAAAAAGGCCCCCAATTCCCTAAATGGAATTTGGCCAAAAATTTGGCCAAAAAATCATTTCTAAAACAATATCCAAAAAGGGGGGCTTTTTTGCCTAAAAAAGGATTTTCCCCTAAAAGAGCATTTTCCAAAAGGCCTTAAAACCTTAAAAAACCCTTTACCAAATTTTTTGGGCTTTTTTAGCCAAAAAGGGGTCCCAAACTAGTTTACATTGTAATCCTAGAATTTAATAAAATTTTTTTTAAAAATAAAGGAAAAAAAGTTCCATTAAATTAAGAATTAGGATTATTTTTTAAATTTAAATTTTTAAAAAGTTTTTTAAATAAAATTCAATTAATATAAATGACAAACATTCAAGAGTGTTGAGATTAAATTACGGGTAAAAAATTAAAAACTAAACTTATTTTTAAACAATTTTGTATTTGTTTTTGGTCCGTTAGTCGCGGTCCCCCTACTGACAAAGGGCCCCGGGGTTTGTTTCCCCAGTAAAACCCAAAAAAAACCTTAACTTTAAAAATTATTTTTTCATAAACCCCTTTTTCAAAGTAAAGTGTTAAGGGATTTCAAGGGCTGGGTGATGTTTCCGATTTTTAATTTAAAGTTGTTTCATAAATTTTACGTCCATTACCAAAATAAAATTAAAAATTTTTAAACTTTTTTTGGCCCCAAAAATATATTTTTGATTTTAAAGAACTGTGAAATTTTTTCCTTTCATTTCCTTACAACCAATCAAACACAAAACCCCACTCAATTGAAAGCAATATAGGAAACCCCTTCATTTCCCACGTGGTCTAAAGCGGTCCTCTCGCAACAGACTAATTTGCCGTTGAGGGGGGAGTTCAAGTTTAAAATTTTGCGGTCGGGGTACTTTGGGTGATTTTTCCCAAAAAGGGGCCCAAAATTCACTCCCCAAATCTCCACGAAAAATGCTGGGTACTTTTCCCCTTTTAAATATAACCTTTCTTTTCCCTGAAACCTTTAGCGTAATTTTTAGATTACAACCTTTTTAAAGGGGGCATACAAACTGACCATTTTAAGCAAATTGTATCGTAGTGTCCCAAAAAAAAATTCGTAAATGGGCCCATATGTAAACGAACCCAAACACGCACAACTTTTCCCCCCCCCTTAGTACAAAAACCCCAGTTGATGGCTCAATTTGGGCCCAGCGCAAGGGGAAAATGATCGGTAATGCCACGAGAAATATCAACCGTGGCTGGACAAGAATATATTACGGGGCACCGAAGACGTCAGGGCCCGAGATAAATTTTTCTTTCCACAACGTTCCATTTTCATTCCACGGGGCTCTCTCAGGTTCTGGGACTTTTTAAGTGAACTAAACCCTTTTGGGACGTCAAAACCTTTTGTTCCTCCCTTGCCCAATTTTACTACCGCTTTTGGATTTGAAACCTCTTATCCTTTACAAAAAACGTTTTTTTTTTATAAATTCTTTTTTAAAACAAAATTTTCCACCTAATCAGGGACTCTTGCATAAAAACCATAAAGGAAACACGGCAGAAAAAATTTTGCTTTCCCCCCGAGTTTTTATCCCCCTTCGTTATATGTTTAAAGTACTAATTTAAAGAAGGGTTTTTGGGATGAAAAAGGTTATATTTAGAAAATTTAACCCCATTTTTTTGAAAGGAAAAGGGAAAAAATTTTTTGGGAAAAAATTAGTACCCCCGATTTAAAATTTAAAAACCTTGATCTCCAGTCATGGGCCCACTCTAGTATTTTGTGTTTCAACCCCTTTGGGACTATGCACCCACGAAATGGATTTTAATATTGTAAAAAATTTAAATATTATATTCTGCCTGGATAAAATATTTTTTTTGTTTTTTTAAAATTTTTTTGGGATAAATCTTGGTTTTAAAAGGAATGAAAACATTAAATTGGGTGAAACCCAGAAAACCATTTAAGGGAAAAAAAAAATTAAGGGCAAATAGATCAGGATTCCCAACCCCAATATCCCGTCAAACGGGACCCAAACTATTGGGAAGAGTGACGCCCAAAAGACCATTTGGGGCCCCCGAAGCGGAAAGGGCGGTAAATGGTAAACGCTGGTGTGATATGTAGGCCCCCCCCTTTACCGACGGTTTAAAGGAATTTACATCACGTGTAATTTCAACTTTTAACGCCCACGGGATGTGTTGGGCGGGAGGGAAACGGGGAATTCCCTTCAAATCTGTTATGTTGATAATCTGCTATGAAATTTAGTTTGTAGACGGGTTTCACTGCCAAAAATCCAGCCCCTTTAATTTCCATTTATACAATAAATATTCCTAACCCTGACACATTTTTCCCATCGATCAACGAATCCCTACAAACTGTTATGGTAATCTGGGCCTGAGCTTTGAGGGTGCGATAAAACTTTGATCCAGATTTTTTTTTTTTTTCATCCATAATAGATTTGGAAAAAAATTAAGCCCCGTCCCGTTTTTTGAAAAATTTAAATTTTTGAGTGGGGGGGAAGGGGGGAAGGGGGAAGCTTGATTTTAATTTGGGGGATCTAAATTGTTTGCTAAAAAAACATTTATGTAAATTTTTAATTGTTTTAAATTTTTCTCCTAAAATTATTTAAAATTTAACCCTCCCTTCTTTATGGTTTTAGAAATTTTGTGTCTATTTCTGAAAGGATCCCAATTTGCTTTAATAAATTTTAAAACCCTTTTTTTTCTGTAATAATAAATTTTTTTATGTTCACTAAAACCCCAAAATATGAGTTTTTATTTAGAGCTACTAGCTTCATAAAATTTTTTCATTAAAACGGGGTTATATGTTTTAAACATAAAAATGGGGGGTAATATTAATAAAATCAAACCAAAAAAATAATATAAATATTATATATTTATAATATATATATATATATATAAATCACCAAAATTCCCCACTACACGTTCAGGCTATAAATGCGTTCCTCTTATGTTTAGTAAATAGAATATTGGGAAATTAAACATGGGGCAAAAATATTATGGGGCCCCATAACAAATAAATTATAAATATATATAAAATTTAAAATATAAAATAAATTAAGAAATGGAAAGATATTTCTGTAGATATAGTAACATAATTTTTTTTATTTTATTATTTTTCAACTTGTTACTACCCTTCGGTTAAACGTTTAAAATTTCTAATCACGCTAAGAATTAGGGAAATTTAGAAGGTTAAAATTTTGAAGAATTTAACACGATTTGGTGGGGGGTAGAGTGGAAAAAAAAATTAGGAAAAACCACCCCAGTTCACCCGACAAATTTTGAACCCCCGATCTCCCCGCCCTCAGCAGTCCAAACTAGCATTTTTTGCCACACGCCAACGAAGCGGGCAAAATTTTAAAATAAATTATCAGGTGTTCATTTGAGAACTTTCTAACAAAATATCTTGAAAAAAAATCATTGCAGAAAAAAAAATTTGAAACAAAAGTTGTTTGGTTCCCCAGGGGGGAAATAATGTGTTAAGGCTGGAAGACCTTGAGTAGCGTTTCCCAAGGGGGGCTTTTGGTTTACTTCGATTTTTCTGGGAAAAACCCTGGGTTTTTGGTTTTTAAAAAAGATTGTTTTAAAAATTTAAAATATATAACGGTTTAAAAAAAAAACAAAAATAAAAAAATACTGTAAAATTTTACATTGTACTTTTTTTGGGAAAAACATCCAACCTCATTTTCCCAAAATTTTTAAGATCGCGAGTGCCGAAAATATTGTCCGAAACCAATCATCAACTAAACAAAGAGAAGGAATCTCACAAAAAAACAAACAAACAAGGAAAATCAAACTTTTTTTTTAAAAAAAAAACAATGTTATTTTTAACAGCTTGATGTTAATATCCTTTTAAATTAATTTTTTAAAAAAATAAACACATGTAATAGAAAATTTTTTAAAAAATTAACTATTCTTTACAAATCACATACAACCGTTTTTATCCAAATTTTAAAAAATTTTTCAATATAATTTTCGAAAATTTTTTTTAAAAATTTTAAAATGTTACATGTATTTATTTTTACCAATCTTGTTTTTAACAATATTTTTCTTATTAACTTGTTTTCTTGTTCCCAAAAATTCAGATTTGTTTATTATAAAAAATTGTACTTTTAAACCCCTTTTTTAATCTCAAACCTAATAACTTTCATTATTTAAAATTTTAAATGCGCCAACTTTGTAATGTTTGGGGTTTTTACTACAACCCCAAAATATGACTTTTAAAATTTTTCATAAAGTTTATTTTTACAATCTTTTTACTTTTTTTCTAAACCCTAAAAATAATTTTCCCCTTTAAATTTAAAATTTTTAAATTTTAGATTTTTTTTTGACGTATACATAAAATATATTTTTTTAAACGAATGTAACATTTAAGTTCTTTCCCTTTTACCAAAATTTTTCAATTATTTTCTCCTTACTAAATTTTTTCAAATAAATAACATTAAATCTATGGTTTTTTAAGCAAAAAATTGGGGCAGTGTTTCCCCAAACCCCCCTTTTTTCTAGCGAACACCTTGGCGGCCCCTTTCCATAAATTGGGGCCCCTAATTTTTACAAATTTTTTAGTATTTTTTTCCCGGGTTTTTTTTGTTTCATCTTTAAAAAAATGGGCTCAAGTAATAAAATTAAAAGGGAAAAAAAAGTGGTATATTTTTACATTCAAAAAACACGTTAATTAAAATTTTTAATTAAAAACAGTTTTATTTTTTGAAATTTAAATTTTTTTTCTTTTGAGTTTAAATAAAGAAAGCCCATAAAGCCCCCCCCCCTCTTCGGGTCATCTTTTGTCTTTCAATGCTGGGGGTATGTAGCTTTTTTCCCCAATTATTCAAATATTTTTAAAGTAACCCCCCAAAAGACTTTGCATGTACCCCCCAAGGGGATTTGTACCCCTTTTGGGGAAAATCTGTCATAGTGGAACAAAGGTAAGTAACATTATTACCCTAAATTTATTTCCTTTTTGGTTTTTATAATTTTATTAAAAAAAACACCCTAAAGGGGGAAAAAATATCAAGGAGCAATCTTACCCTTTACACATTTCACATGGGCCCAAGGTAAGGGAATCCTAGTTTTAATTACTCCCAAAAAACACCCCTTTTTATTTCCCGCGAACACAACTCTTGAATTTTTACTCAGGTAAACCCAGAAAAATTTATTTAAAACCCCAAACAAACAAGAGTCGGATTTAATCCAAACATTGCGACGTCTTCCCCAGTTAAAAATTCCCTCTTATCTCGTGACACAATTGTATCTCCTCCTCCCCCCCCCTAACCCCCCCGCCCAAACCCCCCCCCCCCTCTTTTTTCACATCAAAGCGTTGTCGAAAATTTTCGCGCAAAGGGTATCCCCCCTGCTTTTCTAATTCTCTTTTGGGGTTTGTCCCGTTAAAAGGGGAGGGGGGAAAGGGGGAAAAGGGGGAAGGGTTTAAAAAAGGGTTTGCGCCACGGGGGAAAAAAGGGGAAAAAGTTTTCAAAAAGTAAGGGGTGTTTTGACTCACAAATTCACAATTAAATGGGGATTAAACCCCACCGCTCTAAAACCCCTTCCCCCCGCCCTTACTACCCTTCCCAAGATTCCTTTAGTAACATTTCCCCCCCCCCCCTTTCACCCTTTCCCCCCTTTCCTTTAAATCTCTAGCTCCTACCGTAACCACCGCCAGGAGTAGAATTGGGCCCTTTTAAAAAAAGGGCTAGGAGAGGGGGGGGTTTTGGGGGGTTAGAAAGGGGAGGGGGGTTTTTAAGTATAAAAATAAGTTTAACCCCCGGGGTGGGAAGTGAATTACCAAACAGGGTGGGGTTATAACTCCCCCAATCCCCAACTCACTTTCATAAAACCCAAAAAAAAAAGCCAAATTTTTCCCTGGGAAAAGAAACAAAATTTCCTTAAAGGGCCTTTTTTGATATTAAATTTTAAAAAAATTTAAAGTAACAATCCTTAACTTTCTCAAAATTATTTTGATAGTTTGGATTAAAGTTTCAAAAATTTAAAAAAGGCCTATCACTAATTTCCCCAAAAAAAATGTTTTTTTTAAATTAAATATAATTTTTAAAACTATGGTAAACTCCAAAGAAACTTTTTATTAAAAAAAAAATATGAAAATTTAAATTTTTACAATTTTTTTTTTTTTTTAAACATCAGAAATCTAGAGCCCTTTTTAGAGTAAATTTAAAAGGCAGTCCCCCCAAAGAGAAGAGATCCGGGGAAGACCAAAAGCAGATGGGAAGAAATTATAATGGCCTGAAGGAGGTGTGGTGTAATTTAGGTTTTTTTTTAAGAAGAGCTAGCTCAAGATAGATATAGGTGTCTTTTCTTTTTTTAAATTTGGAAAAGAACTTTTGAGTTTCCCTTTTAAAATTTTTATTTAGGGGGGGGGGGGGGGGGGGGGGGAAAAAGTAGGACTTAAATTTTAAAAAAAAATGTATCTGAAATTTTTAAGGGGAAATGTTTACTAAATTATGATATTATAATAATTTTCATTTATTTAGAACATATTGTTAACCAATTTTTGGTTTCCACCAATTTTCCCTTTTTCCCTGTCTGTCAAACCCCCGGGGACTAAAATTTCCCTTTCGTTTTTTAAGAATTTGGGGTTTCCCAAAAAGATATTTAGATGTTTAGGTTTTTTACTCAGGGGAAAATCATAGGGTTTTTTTACTTTTTTCCTAAATTTAAAAAGGGAACTTTGTTTTATCACTGATTTTGAAATTCGAAATTTTAGAAATTGTTTTTAAAAATTTTTTTTTCAGAATACATACTGGGGTGGGTTTTTTTAGGGTTAAAAATATTGTGTAATTTCTAGTTGGAAAAAAAAAAAAATTTAATGAAAATTTACCTTTAAAAAATTTTTTTAAAATTTCGAATTTAAAAAAACATCCCAAGATTTTTTTTTTAAAAAAGGTAGACGGGAAATATTTTATTTCTTGGGTTTTAATTTTTTTTAAAAAATAAATTTTGGGGCACTTATTGTTAAAAATTTTTTTGAAAAAAAAAAATCAAAGTAACTACATTTTTACAAAACTGAAATCTGAAAAGGTGATTAATCCAAATTTACAACATTAAAAATAAATTGTTTTTTTTAGGAAAATTATTGGTGGTTTTTATTAAAGTCGATTTTTGAAATTTTAGTTTTCCAAAATTTAAATTACTTTTAGAAAGGGAATAAAGATTTGTTTCTTACCATTTTCTTTAACATATGTTAGGACTTCCCAAAGGGGTTTTTTCCCGTGTCATAAAAACAACAAATTTTTAAAAGGGGGCTTTTTAGACTATTTAAATTTTTCAAAAAAATTTTTTATATTTAGAGAAAACTTTTTTAAAATAATTTCGGGTTTTTTAAAAATTTTTTTTCTGTTCTACATTTTTTGGATATAAGCTTGTTTTTAAAAATGGTTTTAAAAACCCAAAATTAAAATAAATCATTGGAGGGCAAGTAATTTAAACCCTTTCCTCAGCCGGGAAAATTAAAATCCCTCTGCCGACAAAAGCAGGATTTTTTCCATTTTTAAAAAGGAATTGAAAACAAACCCCAGTTTTTAATTTGGGGCGTTTGGGTTTGTGGTATTACAAACCCACCCCCCCCATTTACCCCTTTTTTAGAAACCCCAAGGAAGTTTTGAAGTCGTTTCCCCCATGTTTTCCCTGTCAACCTTTAAAAAAAAGACATTAAATTTAACCCTTTAATTTAATTCCCACGGGAAAATCCTGAAAAAGTTGGAGCCCGTAATTAGTCGCTGGGAAAAAAACCTGAACCGGTGGATTAATGTACCACGAATAGTAAGTCCACGTTTAAACCGATTTATGGCTTTTTTTTGGGGGGGGAGTAACCCTTTGGGGTTTGATTGATGGTTCCCCTTTTATCTGCCCTTTTTAAATTTAAAAATTTTTTCCACACAAAAAAAAAAAAATTTCTTTTAAACCCTTTTTTCATGATCCATTTTTTCCCCATTTCCAAAAAACCGATTTAAAAAAGTTATACTCTTCTGGTTTTTTTAAGTGGGCCCTTTATCTCCCTCTTTTTTTTCTATTTTAAAACCACATTATATTTTACTTTTTTTCTCTTTTTGGGGGAGGGAAAATTTCCACCACAAAAAATAATAATCAATATCAATAAATTTCAAAGGGGCTCCATAAAAAATATATATTATATAGATTAGAGTTTTAAAACTAATTTGGCTTATAAAAAATATAAAAGGCTACCAAAAAAAGATTTTTTTTTTTTGTAAAACTACCAAAAAAAGTACAATGATAAGCTATTTTTTACCCCAAATAGTTTTGGAGATATGATGAACATTGATAAAATTTTTTTTAAATATAAAGTAAACATAAATTCATTTAATAAGAAACTTATAATTCAAATTTAAATTTTAAAAACTTTAAAAAGTGAAAAGATACTAATAAATCAAAAAAACCCATTTTTTAGATAAACGATTTTTTTTTTTTTTGCTCCCCGGTTTAACTAAAAGAATTTTTTTTTCAGTTTGGGTATTTAATTCCAAAAAAACCTCGGGGGAAAATTTTTGTTAAAACCCAGATAAACCGGGGTTTTAAAACCCAAAAGGGAAAAATCCTTCGGTTTTTAGGCGGGGGGTACATACACCAGTCCGAACGATTGGGGACCCCACCCAAAAAAAAAAATTTTTGGTTTTAGGAGTCATCATAATTTTTTTTGAATTATTTTTTTTCTTAGGGTGACAATTTTTTTCTCTTTTATTTGAAAAAAACTGGTATTGCACTGCAAAAAATTTCTTTCTCTTTTATATTAAAATATAGATATTTACTAAAAGCTAATGGGAAATTTTTGAAACAAATAATTTCATTGTTACAGGGAAAGCTCCCCCCACAAGCATAAATTAAATATTGTATATTTTTATAGAAACATTGATAAAATAAGAACCCCCTTTCTTTTCTTTTTTTAAATAGCATAACTTAAAAAAAAAGTTCTTCTTCAAAAAATCTGCATAAAAAAAATTTAAATATATTTAATTTTAGATAAAAAACTATTTAATTTTTTAAAAAAATTTTGAAATATAATATTTTTTGTTTTTTTAAAAATTTTGCGTATACCACTTTTAAATGGGTAAAAATTATTTCCCTATCTGAAATGGTCCCGGGGAAAATGATACAAATGGGAAATGCCATTTATAAAAATCCCCAAAAATAATTTTTTTTTCAAAAAATTAGAGTTTTCATTTTATTTTTTTTGCAAACAATGTCCCGACATAAAATTTTTTCTCAAAAAAGTTTTTAAAGGAAATTTTTGAAAACCTTTTTTTCTCTTTATTAACTTTTTTAAACAACCTTTTAAGTTTCCAAACTTATGAAAAATCTAGATGCCGGGCTTAGCCAAACAAAAATGATTTAGGGCCCCATTTTGAAAAATAGGGCAGACGGACCGACAATAAACAGAAAAAAGGAAACGTGAAAAAAAAGTTTTTTTTGTTTTAGGGGGTTATGAATGGGCTACATTTTAATTTTTCAAAATATTTTATCCTATTTTTTTAAAAAATCACAATACTTTCCTCCGAGGGATAAAGAAAAAGTAAAATTTCCTTTAAAATATATCTTAATTTATGGGTAAACAAAACAACCCCTTTTAAATTTCCTCTATTCATCATTCTTTTAAAAAACGAGAACAAACTTTTAAAAATTTTTTTTTTTAACTTTCCACGTTTTTACACACACCCTCTTTGGGTTTAGTGAAATTATGAAAATAGGTCGCTTTAAACAAACCCTTCTCTAACGAAAAAGGAAGGGTTTTTGAAGCACAAATTTCCCCTTTTTTCCCTCTCCCCCCACACCCCTCAAGCCCTTTCTTTTGAAGTTTCTTTTAAATTTAAAAACCAAGGTAAAAGGGTTTTAAAAAGTTCCTCTCCAAAACCAGTTTGGGCAAAGATCCTCGAAGATTTTATTTCATGTTTTTAAAAACCCGAGTAAACCGGGTGGTAGAACGACTAATTTTTTGGAAAAAAGAAAAAATTACAGGTTAATAGAGGGGCTAATGTTTTAGAAAAAGTAAAATTAACTTGATAGAGGGGGCTAATGTTTTTGGGAAACAAAGAGGGTTTTAAAAAAATTACAGGTTGATAGAGGGACTAATGTTTTGGGGAAAAAAGTAATATTAAAAGGTTGAAAAGAGGGGCAATGTTTGGAAACAAAAAAATTACAGGGGGATAGAGGGACTAAAGTTTGGAAACAAGGAATAAAACAGGGTTTAAAAAAGGGACTAATTTTTTGGGAAAAAAAATATTTCAGGGGATAAGGGCCAAAAATTTTTGGGAAAAAAGGAAAAAATTTCAGGTTTATAGAGGGACAATGTTTTGGAAACAAGGAAAATTACAGGGGTTTATAAGGGAACCAATGTTTTGGAAACAAGAACTAATGTTTGGAAACATGGAATATCACAGGTTGGGTAGAGGAACTAATGTTTTGGAAACATGGAATAATTTAAGGGTTTATAAGGGGCTAAAGTTTTTGGAAAAATGGAGTATTTCATGGGTTTATAGAAACCCAATTTTTTGGGAAAAATGGAGGATTACAGGTTTTTAGAGGGAAAAATGATACCTTTATCTCTGGGGGCTGGGCATGCACTTTTAAAACGTCAGATGGTTAAATTTCGCCTGCACAATTGGGGAGATATTTTCATGTATTAGACGATTCATAAAATGCGGTGGCCCTTTCCCTTTATTCCAAAATGAAAAACTCTAAGTAAACGTGGAAAAGACCTACCAAATTTTTCCGGAAGGTAATTTTCACCCTAATTTTTTAGAGTTATTGTACAAGCCAAAAATTTAAAATGGGACTGAGGGTTTTAAATTTAAACCCCCAAAATTTTTTAACCCAAGAAAAACTGGGGCTGAGGAGAGCACTTTACCGAAAAACCCCCGAGGCTTACAATTAAAATCAATTTTTTTTTTTTTGAAAATGCAGTTCAGCTAATTTTTTTGGGAATTAAATAAAGACCGGGAAAAATGGATTTTGTTTTTATTCGAAAAAAAGTTCTTTTAAACCCTTTTGCTTATACTAAAAACAAGGGGAAACCAACCAATTTTTTTTAAAATCTTGGAAATTTAAATAATTTTTTATTTTAAAAATTTTAAAATAAGTTTAAAAAAGGGGGATTAAAGTTTGCTTTCTAAAAGACAAAAATAGAATTTTTTGTTTTAGGTTACTAAAATTTTTTGGGCCTTTTTTTAAAAGAAAAAAAGTGAGAAAAAAAAAACCCTTGGGTACGCCTTAGGGTTTGAGTTTAAACATATTGCACAGCCATGTTACAAATGAGACTTTTAAAAACTAAAATTAAAACTTAAAATAAATTTTCCAATTTTATAAAAAGGGTAATATAAAGATATCTTTAGGCTAATAGTTAAATTACCGTTGGGAAAAACGACACGAAAAAAGGAGGGTTTTATAATTTTTGTTCAAGGCTGGGACTGGAGACCAAATTTAAGAGATCAATTTGGGAAAACTAGATTTCAGAAGGGGGATAACATTTTGAATAGACTGAAAGAAAATGGGTAATGAAAGGGGGACTGGATTTAACCCAAATAAAAAAGAGAAGGGTTCAATGAGGTAGACTGGGTAGAACTAGCTAAACTCAAATAGGGTGTATGTAAAAAAAGGAGACTGGATGGGGTCAAACTCAAAAAGGGGTAGGGATAGGGATCCAAAAAAGAGGGGGAATGGAAAAACTAGCTCAAAATAGGGAAAAGGGGGTTTAAATTTAAGGGGGGAAAATAGAACTAGCTTAAATAGGGGGTTTAATGAGGTGGCCTGAATAAACTACTCAAGAAAGGGTGTAATTAGGGGGACTGGATGGAACTATCCAAATAAAACTTTTAAATTTTAAAAAATCTAGAGTTTTTGGTTTTTTGGGGGATTCATAATACGTATTCCTGATGAGTCAAAAAAAGAAAAAATTTTTGTTCAATTCCCCCTTTTTTCATTAAAAAAAAAAACAAAAATTTAAAATTAATAATCGTAGAAAATTAAACTAAATTTCTACTGAAACAATAAAAAGATATTTTGTTTTTTAAAAACCCATTTAAAAAACTCAACTTAGCCAAATTCCTACCATCCCCAAATTAGGACCATTAAAGGGCCGTTTTTTTAATATATTTAAGAAAACACATTTACATGAAAAATAAAAGTTTTCAAAAAAATTTTTTTCGAGTTAGCAAAAACCAATTATTTTTTTTTAACGAAAAAGAGGACATTTATATTTCTCTTCTTTTAACGAAGCTAAATGTACAGTATGTTGGAAAAAATCATAAAAAATACATAAAATATTAAACCCGTATTTGATGGGTTAAAAAATTAATTCTTTTTATTTTTTACTTTGAACTAAATGGGAAAAAACAAGTAATTGAGTTTTCCCCAAATTTTAACTTGTTTAAAATTTTTTGTTTCTTTTCAAAATTGAGTGAATCGATTATTAAATTAAAGAATGAGCTCATGTAAACCAAAAATCAATTTAAAAAACCCTTTTTATTGATATTTAAACCCCCTTTATTTTAAAAACCCTCTTTTTTTTTTTGTTTTAAACTGGCCCTTTCATTGAAAGTAGAAAATTAAAAAAATCGAAAAGGAAAAACTAATTTAATAATAGATAAAATTTTTAAAGCTAAAATCAACCATTTTTTCCGTTTGTTGATGTATTTCTCATCTTTTATTTAATTTAAAAAAAGGGTGAATGGGAATGTCTATAATTTACATTGCGTGAGATTAAACCCAACCAGAGGTTTTTAAATTTTTTAAAAAAATAAACCCCGTGTATGAAAATGTAAACCTAGAAGCCTGAAATTTAAAAAAAAATATAGTTTTATAATTAAGGGCCCTTTGGGCCCCTTTAAATGCAAATATTTTAAACCTATTTTGTGGTTTTTCCAAGCCGTTTAAATTTTACTGTTTGTACTTTGGGGGAGAGCCGAACCATTTTACCCAATTTTGCTAAACTTGGGACCTTGGAAATTTTTAAAAGGTCTCCCCTTTTTCTCAAAATTCACTGTAACAATTTTGATAAATTTTTTAAACAAAAAATTTTTTATAATTTTTTAAAAAGAAAGGTAATTCCCAATTTTTTCATTAACATAATTTTGATGGTAATTTTAAAATAAAGGAAATTTTTAAAAATTTTTTCATTTTTTCGAAAATAATTTTAAATTTTAAAAATATAACTTTAAATTTTTGTAAAGTTTACACAATTAAGATAACAATATTTTTAAAAGAAAATAATTTTTAAATTTAAAACAATAATTTTTGTAGATTTTAAGTAAAAAAAAGTAATTTTTTTTAATTTTTTCTTTGAACATTAATTTGGATTATTATTCTCTTTTGGGGGGACAAAGGGTATTTCTCATTTCCAATTTTATGTAAAAATTTCTCAAATTCCCAATACAAAAGAGTAAGAAACAGTATATATTATTTCATTTAAGATTTTTTGGTATAGGGGTTTCTACCCCAATGAAAGGGGTTTTTAGACCTATTATTTTGTTTCACAAATCCTACACATTTTTAAAAATCAAATTTAAAAAAAGTCTGTGAGGTTTCTCATAAAATTTTTTTTTATTGAAAAACATTTGTTTTTTCTCGTTACAATTTAAAACATTTTTGGGGGAAAACTAGGGTCGTAAGGCATCCAATAAAAATACTCTAAAACCCCAAAGTTTAAATTTTTTTAATAAAACTTTGAAAACATTGACGCTTTGGTTTGGGAAATAAGGGAAAAATTTATTTCTAAACCCTTTTTCTACCTCCTATTAAATTAAATTAACAATGTCCACACGTTGAATCACCCCTTCTTTGCAAATTTTATCATATTAAAAAATTTTTCCCTTTCTCCCCCTTCCCTCCAAATTAATTTTTGACAAGGGGAAAACCACTAGTTCATTATATTAATAAAAAACAAAGTAGACCACTAAAATTTTAACCCAACCAAAGGGCCCTTTAAATTTAACATAAAACAGGGGGGGTATAATTTAACACCCCAAGACCCAAATAGAAAATGTGAAACACGAAAAAAATTAAAAGCCATAGCACAACTTCATTGGTGGGTTTTAACGACACCAATTGATGTTCGTATACAAGTATTTATTTTGTTTTAAATACCAAAGACCTTCCTGCTTTAAGGGAAATAAAATAGAATGCTGATGCTAGCAGGTTGGTTTTTTTTCTGCAGTTTTAAAGGGAAAAAACAAAAAACAATAACAACATTTTAATTAATTCTAAAAAGCCCTACTTTGTCAAAAAAAAAATGTTTTTTTAAAATCTTAAAGTTTTTTTGCAACTTTTCTTTTTTTTTGGTTTTTTTTAAAAAAAATGGCACAATAATCTTCTCCAAGTTTTAATTAAATTGGCATGAACATAGTCTTCTAGAATGGGAATACAAAAAAAATTTTTTGGAAAATGCAAATTTATCCCACCCAAAAACTATAGAGTATTAAAATTTTTCCTCAAGGGAAATATATTTTTACTTGTGTAAAAGTAATATACAAAATGCTTCACGTTAAGGGGGAAGGGGGGGATGGAGAGGAAGGGAAAAAACCCGTTTTTGCAAATTAGATAAAATATTGCCCATAAAAAGATATAATTTATTTTTTTTCACACGGATGTTTTTTAAAAATATCATACATGCGCCCTTAGGAAAAACTTTTTTTCTTTATTTAAAAAGTTTGTCAATTTTAAATTTCCGGACACTCTCTAGAAATATCAACAACTTTGATACACGGAGAAGAAAGTAAACCCTTTTTTACTGAAACATTTTGAAATTTTTATAAATAAATAGCACCTCATGTTTTAGTTTTCAAGTTCCTTTTACAGACCCCCCCGGGATGGTTTTGAACCCCTGTGCTTCCAAATTTTTTGGGGAAGCATTTGGGCTTAACAGGGTTTAAATCCCTTCGTGAAACCAGGAGTCCCAACGAAAACACGGGTTTTGGGCTAAAAAACTGAGATTAACGCTGGAGGGGGCGTTTAAACGGGAATGGACACCTTTTTGAAAAAAAATGGTCACTATCTTTTCCAACAGATGCAGCCCCCCTGCGGAGCATTCACCTAATGTCTTTGGGCTAAAATTTTCTTCACTATAAAATTTTTAAAACATTTCCTTTAAATTGGGGGACCTTCCCTCTCACCTTAAGGCCCTTGACCTTTTGGCAGTCTAAAACCATTTTTGTAGAAAGGGGGGTGGGGGTAAAGGATGGGGTGCTTCACAACCAAAAAAATTATCCTTTCCCTGCCAACAAAACAATGGATCACGGGCACCGAGATGGTTAACTACCACGGTCTTCGGGAAAAAACCCTACGTTTTTAAAACACTTTTTCCCCCGATAACAGGGAATTTTTTAAGTTAAATTTTTTAAAACTTTTTCAAAAAATGATCTATGTTTATTAATTTTACATTTTCTTATTTTTGTTATCAAGCCGCAGTTTATATTGAAAAAAATCAATTTTTTCATATTGATCCTGTCAAAACTAAGAATAGGTGTTGGAAAAAGTATATTTAAACAAAATGCTTCTATTTGAACAAATTTTTTCCCAAAAAAAAAATAGAAAACAAAAAAAAAAACTAAACAAATGTTTGTTCCCCCTGGGTCTGCTTTCCACCCAAAAGAAAAGAACAGTCCTTTAACCCGCCACATGAAACAAGCCTCGTATGGCCCCCGGGAATATTTTTTTACACCCCTGCCAATAGGGCCTAAGCTCCTGGGACTCTATCCACCACCAATCCTCCCCCAAAATTTTGGGCGGGAAA
>JBCFYV010009893.1:0-20000 GCA_039000515.1 Timema cristinae
ATTCAAAGCCTCGCCCCTTTGGGTCGCCTTCATCCAGTTTTACAGAAATGGTTTTTTACTCTCCCACGAATTTTCCATTTTCCCCTCTAGTCAAGTACTTGTGCATTTTTTTACAACTGACCAATAAAATTTTAATTTTACACCCGCGTGTAAAAAAAATAAAGAGGGAAAAACCCCTTTAGGGGAAAAAAAAAAAATCGTAACCCTTAACCGGGATTGAACCCCGATCTCCACCCCACCCGGGCATTCTAGCCCCTACTCAAAGAGTGACACCTTAGACCGGGATTTCCCAAACTTTTTAACCAAACCCCTTTAAATATAATTTTTTCCCCAAACTAGCGACCCATAGTGCCAGCACATTATTTAAAAACTGCTTTTTTTTTCCTATAGTGTTTATTAAATTAACCATTTTAAATTTAAAATTTAAATAAAAAATTAAGTTTAAAATTTTTTAATAATTTTTTTTAATCAGCCCAAAATGTAAAAGCGCATTTTTTTAGTAAAAATTTGTCTTTGGGCCAGATAATCGATGACCCCAACCAACTTTTGGTCCCAAACCTGAGGTGGCAAAAACCGCGAAAATATTTTTTTTTTTAAAATTTTAATGTTAGATGGGGAATATAAAAGAAAAAAAACCAAAGGGGAGTAGTTTTAAAATATAAAAAAAAAAATATTTTTTTGAAAAAATTTGATTTTTTACATTGAAAATAGTTTTTTTTCTCAAAAGGGCCTATATTTGTAAAAGTATCCCAATAAAACATTTTTAAATTTGAAAAGTATTCAATTTGAAAATACCTAAAAAAAGAAAGTTTTCTGTATTTTCTTGTATGTTTTAAAGGTTCGGCCCAGGGGAGGGGCAAAATATTTTTTCAGTTTTTTTTAGAATTGAAATTTTTTGGCCAAAATAAGTCTTTTCTCCCCTGAAACATAGGATTTAAATTTTCTGAACCCTGCTAATATCAACAGATCTTTGAATATCTTTTTAAAGTCCTGGAATTTTTGTCAAATCTTTTTTAAAAAAAAATAAAATGTTGCACTAAAAGGCACATAAAAACCCCCCCGAGTCGAAGGTGGCCTTCGTTTTCTATAGCTTGTGATCTTTATTAGTTTACCAAAAAATAAACCCTTAAAAGGTTTTCCCCCCTCCAAACAGACCTTTTCCCAAAAAAATAAGTTAAAAATGCCCCTGGGGTCGAGATTTCTTGGGTCCCCATTGGTTTGAAATTTTCTTTCTAAAACTAAAAGGTCCCAGGGGTCGATTCCCCTTTTCTAGGGTCCCTTTTTTTAATTTTTAATATATTATATTTATAAGCGGGTAATCAAAATTAAAAAAGTATAATAGGTTTGGGTAGTTTTAAAAAACACTGTTGAAATTGGGGTTTTAGGGGTAAGGTGCCGACTTCTGTGCCCGGGGGGCCGGGGTTTAATTTCCCCGGTCCCCACAGATTTTTCTGATTTCCAAACCCTTCCTTTACCTCTGACAAACATCTTTTTGAATTTTTGGAATGCCAGGCCCCCCACCGTGGTTTCGGGTTCCACGTTTAAACTCTTTTTGTCCTCCATTTCATCCGCAATCCCCCCTAAAATACACATTTGCGTAAAGTCGTACAACCCGAAAAGGGTTTGTAAGAGGGTGGAAAAAAATAAAAACAACACAAAAAAATGTTTTTAAAACTACATGGGCCCCCAATTTTAAAAAGGGGAAAATTTAACATGTTCCAAAAAAGCACTAGAGGGGGAAAAATAATTGCCAAATGGACAGAGATAGTTGGTGTAGGAAAAATTTAAAGCCGACAATTTTTTTCTTTTCGCAATTATGAATTTCTTTGTTTATTAAATATGGGGAAAATAAACCAATTTCCCTTCGAGTTTTATAAGGTGTCGCCTGTATTTTATTTTTGAGCCCCACTTTTAGGGCATCTTTACCGACTATGAATTTGGCCCTTAGTTTTGGGTTTTTTTTAAGACATTTTTGGGGAGGCGAGAAAAAATCAGTTTTTGCCTTTTTTTTTTTTCAAAGGGTTTTTTTTTGGGCCCAAAAAAAATCAAATATTTTATTCATTACAAATACAGAGTTTAAAATTTCTTCAACGGGGATAACAAAAATTGGGTTTAATATCTGCAGGGGTGCTCTGAAAATTTAAATGAAAAAAAATTTTTATCTTTTATTTAAAAAAAATTTTTTCAACCCAATACTGACACCTAAAAAAAAGATTCAAAAACTGTTTTATACCACCACGTTAAGAAAAAAAAAGCTCTCTATTGTACGAAGCCATATTTTTTTTAAATTTTTGGGAAATTTTTTTTTTTCAAAAAAAACTGTACTCTTCTCCCCGTTTCCCCACAACCTCCACCTTAAAAAAACCCTTTTTTCCCCAGAAGGGGAGGCTATAATTTTCAGAAGAGGGAAAAAAGCCTTTTTTAACTTTACGGTGAGAGTGGGATTGGGCCTTGACTTGGGTTTGGGAAAACCCAAGTAAAAAAGGGGGGTTTCAAAACAATGTTTTTAACACCCTTTCTTTCGTTTATATTGCAGTAATTAATTAAAATTCACGGGGGGCCCGGGTTTAATCCTCGGTCCCGACACAGGGTTTTTCTTATTGGGCCAAAAACCTTCCTTCACCTCCCGAAAGCCCTTTAAATTTAAACACAACTTTTTGAATGGTTTGGGGAAAGCCAGGGGGCCCCACCGTGGTTCGGATTCCACGTTAAAATGTAGTCCTCCCTTTCATTCACAACCACCCTACCATTACACCCTTACGGGAAGTGCTTTTTAAAACCCAACGGGTAGTAAGAAGCGGGGCAATAAAATAATTATTAAAAAACAAAATATTAAAGAAGTGTTTGTAACTGTAATATTTTTAAAATTTTTGATGGGGATTTTTTCAAAAGGGTGTCTTTCAACCCTTATTTTGGGTTTGGCCCACCCTTTTTTTGAAACCACTACCCCCAAAACCCAAACGGCCAGCGTTTGGGGGCGCCGAACAAATAAAAACGTTAAAAAAATATATATATTTGATTATTTAACCCTTTTGCACCCAAAGTCTTATTACCCTCTTGGATTACCGCATAATTTTAATCCAAAATATAAATTATTAAAATGAGGAAGGAAGTTTAGAGGAAGTGTTTTTCCCCACTTAAATGGAAGAGGGGTACCCCCTAATTTAGGGGAAACCCCCCCCTCCCCCCGTTTCCAAAATCAACCCCAAGGGTTTGAATCCCGATATCCCCCTCATCGCCCGTCAAATCTACCCGCGAGAGTAACGCCCAAGAGTTTTTGGGGGGTGTTTGTGGGGTGGGGGTAAGTTGCAGGCGTTAAAAAACCCCAAACACAACACACCACACACAACAAGTAAACCCCACACAAAAAGGGCATTGGGAAAATTAAAACATGTAAGATGTGAGGAACCGGATTTTTTTTTTTAATCGTTTGCTACAAACTTATAAAGTTCCAATTCATTTATCAAAAAACCCCCCTCATTATTTTTTTATTTTGTTGACTCGTTAAAAAGTTTTGGTTTTTTTTTTCCTTTCTCTCACCTTTTAAAAAAAGGGGAAAATTTTTAATTAGTTAAGTGCCCAACAAACTTTATTTGAAAATGAAACGGGGAAATTTTTAATGCAACCAGCGCTTGGGAAAATCTCCAGCACCTCTAACTCTTCTTGGAATAATAAAGTAAAAATAATAATAGCAAAAAAACTTAATTTACTTTAACTAGGAAAGAGCCCGATTTCCCCATGATTCTTTTGTTCTTGGGGGGAACCGCACGCGGTTTTTTCCAAAAAAACAACGAAATATTTACATCGTTTACTTTTTTCATGGCATTTTTTTTTTAAAACTACTCGCCCTTGAGAAAGTTTTTAATCGTTACCGTTTTTTTACATCAAAGTTTTATGAGGGGCCTTTGTTTGTTTTTTATGTACCACCAAACTCCCCAAAAAGGGGTTTTCTTGCAATTACTTTGCTGTACCAGGGGGCTACATCCAAAATGCCCTTGGTAAATTTTTTCGAACCTGATATGTAGATTTTACATGGTCGTCCCTTTGGGGAAAATTTTTTTTTGGGCCCTATAAAAAAGAATCAAATACCCAAAGTTTTTATATTAAGGGCAGTTTAATTTTATTGATTTTTTGAAATTTGGGAAATTTTAAAAATTGGATTTTATTTTTTTTTTTTTAAAAAAAAAAGGGGGGGGACACAGGGGAGCGCTTATATAAATACATAAAAATGTGTGGGCCCTTAAAAAAAACATTTAAGGGTAATTTACTCTTACTAGTTTTTGAAAATTTTAAAATTTTTATTTTGTAAAAATTGCTTTTTCCGCCCCCTAGCAATTTTTTTTTCAAAATATATATCTGTGAGTTTTAATCATATCAAAATTTGTTTTTTCCCGGGTTTTAAATTTCCAAGGGAATTTTTTTAGGAAAACCTTTTTTTAAAAAATTTTTTTCATTTAAACAAAGTATTTTTAAAGTGTACTTTTCCCGAAACCCACTGATTTTAAACAGTAGACGAAAAATGTATATAACGGGAGCGAAAGATCAAACCAATTTTTGGGCCCGGGGAAAGGGACTTTTTAGATTTTCCCTTTCCCGGGTTCCCTTTTCACAATCGACACGGGAAAGGGTTTCTTTAAATTTTACCTCCGAGGAAGTTGTTCTAACAAAAAAATTTTTTTTTTTGCTCCCAAAAAAAATTCGTTTGAAACCCCCGGGTTTAGGGTTTTTAAAACCCGCTAACAAACGGCTCCAGGCGAACAATTTTAGCTCAAGACCACCGAATTTGACTTAAAGAATATTATTTTCCCAAAATATAATATAGGCCTACTTTTTTTTATCACTGCCTTTTATTCACTTCGGTTAATCGCCACCGCGCTTACTACTTGTTCAAAAATAAGCCTATATAAAACTACAAAAATTTGTTATTGTTATAAAGGTTAATTTTAGAGGAAGAGGGGAGGGAGTGGAAAACCCTTAGGAAAAACTTCAGTACGCTTAACCAGGATAGAACTCCAGCCTCTCTTCAATCTAGTCTAGGGGAAAAAGTACACCTTAAACATACGGCCTTTGGGGAGGGGTTTAGAAATGTATGTGAGAAAGTATGTATTTTTGTAATTTAAACTCTCCTCCCCCCCCCCCCTTTTCACGCCTTTCAGTACCCCTTTAAGTTAAACGCATATAATCATTAGGGCGGGGGATAAGTTACACTTTGGGGGGAAAAATTACCTTTTTTTGCTTGGGGGAAGAGTGGAAAACCCTGTAAAAATAAACACCCCGTAATCCGACCAATTTGAACCCATTCTCCCCCCGGGTTTTTGGGAAACCAAATTTTATGACTTGGGAATTTTGGGCCGTCTCTGGGTCGATCTCCATTTCTCCCAGGTTTTTTTTTGTGACGCAATGGGTCTGGAACGGGGGACTCAGACTTGTCGAAAATGAGAATCTTGAATGGAAAAGTAGCGACTCCGGTGTAAAAAACTGAGGTTAATTTGGGCCCCAGGATTGTTTTTAAAATGATACCTTTTTCCCAGAATTGACACTATATTCGCCAAAAGTGTTGGGCTGCAGTCTGTAGGCACGATTGCGGGCGATGCATGAAGTTTTTGAAATAAACATTTTTTTTTTTTTTCTTAAACTTTTTTTAAAACATTTGCATCGATAGACACACTGACTAATTCTCTGAATCATCTAGTTTGGGTTTTATGGTGATGGGGATTTGAGTTTGAATTCTGCCAATTTTTCCAAAGGAGGGCTTTTTCCCAAATGTTTTTCCCCCTTTCATCCACAAAATTGTACATTTTTTTTCATTATAAATCCCCATTCCTTCACAAAAAATAACAAGAATGTAATGGATGCAAAAGGTCGGTTTGTTTCGGTTTTTCCCTTTAAAAACTTTGTTGACTTAAAAAAATTAAAAATATTTCTCCATAACAACATTTTTTAATTTTTCTTCACATGGTACCTCAACCGTTCTTAATATATATAAAAGGTTTTCCGGAATTTAAATAAAAACTTTTCCCCATTTAAAAATTTTTCTCTTTTAATGTAATGCACTATTCTAGTTAAGATATTCAACAACTTTGATAACACCATTTAAAAAAATTTAAAACTCAATGCTTATATTTTAAGAAATATTTAATTTATTTTGGCCAAAAAAATTTTTTTGCTATAAAAACGGAAAAAACATAGGGTTTTCTCGCGCCCTTTTCACTCACACACCTTAAGGAATCGAAATGGACTGGGTTCCAGAACAGGCCTCCATTCAACCCTCTCCTAAAAAACCTTCATCGAATCCCAAATCGACACCCACCCTTAAAAAAACTCATTTTCACATAACCTCAATTACGTCTCCGTTTACCCGGGGTTTTTGTCTTTTTAGGTTGTCGAACCCCCTTTTTCTACACAATTAAATATATTGACTCGCAAAATTTTTAAACTAAGTTGCAAAAACATTACGAGTCACTATACATACATTTTATTCAACATTTGAATATCGTGCCCTTCAAGCAGATTCTTCTTAACATTTCGACCAACGTGTAATCAAGCCTAGGACCTCTATAGATA
Organism: Timema cristinae; assembly: GCA_039000515.1. Lineage (NCBI taxonomy): Eukaryota > Metazoa > Arthropoda > Insecta > Phasmatodea > Timematidae > Timema > Timema cristinae. Next base: position 6,565 of record JBCFYV010009893.1, read on the forward strand.
AGGTTATCAACGACCTTCTAACACTCCTTCCCTTTTGTATCTTAATCCAAAATGAAAACCAAAAAGGTACTACACTAGATATAACCCCTGAGGGGAAACCGCATGACTTTTAATGGAAGCGGCGTTGTCATTCTATTGTTTTTCGTGTGTACAACTTCGCTTATTTTAGATACAAGTATTGCAACACTGGTTCGTCGATGTTGCTATTGATCATTCATTCCCCCAGCACACTACCTTCCGACATAACTAAAAGTGAGGAAATTCGACAACTTTTTAATATCGGTGACCTGGCGGTCTAGGGGTAAGGTGTCGGACTTCTATGCTGGGTCCGGGGTTCAACCCTAGGTCCCGGAAACAGATTTATCTGATTGCCAAACCCTTCCTTCACCTCTGACAAGATGTGTATTAATCACAATTTGTGAATGTGAGGAATGCCAGGCCTCCACCGTGGTTCGGATTCCACGTTAAACTGTAGGTCCTCCATTTCATCTCACAAACCCCTACCATTACACATTAGCTTTAAGTGCGAAATAACCCGAATGGGTAGTAAGACGCGTTGCTACTACTAATACTACTACTATTACTATACTACTATTACTACAACTACTACTCTACTACTTCTAATAAAAATAATAAAATTTAAAAATAATAATAATAATATAATAATATCCGTAGAAAGTGAGGATAAACTTTTCCAAAAGAGGTGAAATTAGGTGCAGTGATTACCCCTTGCCATCCAAGAATTGTACGCGTTAAATTTTCTTTCTGCGGGTGCGGTGTCGTACTGTTTTGAATAGCTCCTCTCAACAAACACCGTAATAGCAGGAGACGCACGTCTTCAGATGTCGACACAATCTTTTTTTGTGGGGTTCTGGAATTTCAACCGGTTCTTTCGTTCCAATTCTAAGAAGCCTTTAAACGGGACCACTTTATTTAGCCCGACTATTAAAAATATATAAAAATATTCATTAATTTTAGTTAATTAATTTTAAGGCGTTATTTCTGAAAATGTTGATTAAATCAACACATGACTTAGGAACTAATTTAATTATAATAACAAACCGATTCGGTGGCCGCATGGTTAAAACGTAATTCCCGCCAATAGACTTGACTGCAAAACGATGGGGAGATCGGGGTTCAATTCCTCTTGGGTGTACTGAGGAGGATTTCCTCGACGGGTGTTTCACTCTCCCGCCACGAAAATGCTGGTACAACTTCCTCTAAATTAAACTTGATCATCCCTAACACATTAGCGAATTAGTACATAGGCGTATAACATGAAAGGGTAGGAAAACCGGGTGTTTAATATATAACAAACAACACCTGGTCTTCCGGTTGTCTATTTATCATTGTGATTGGGGTACCCCCAATTTTAACCAATTGTAAGTTTTTCGGTAATCTGAGAATCGAATCCTGGACCCATTAAGTTGAGTACACACACGCGCTATCGACTGAGTAAAGGGAGTTGGACTTGTATATTCAACTGAGCGAATTCGTGGCTCTTCTTTTGTAGGCTTAACTTTATAATCGTCTACTATTTTTTTATTGAGGCTTATCGGACAGCAGGCACGCATTGGATGAAAAGGCAACCTTTTATATCTACCAATATTCTCGTTGCTTTTGTCCAGACTCGAACCTTGACCTCCTGAAGATACATAGAAACTTCTTCATAAGCTCCTTTCCTTGAAATTTTGTCGGATACTGTAACTAACTTTAAAAAATCTCATACAAATGTATTGTGGAAGGAAATAATTCCTTTAAAAGGGTAGTTTGGATTTATACCCTTGTTTATAGAATAATACGTGTCGATGTTCTAGGATATGTTCATGTTTTATTGGAACATTTTATGTAAAAAAGATAAAATTAACACTCAACAGCAGCTCTGTGCCAGAATTCAAATTTATAACCCTAAGAATAAAAAAAAAAATCTACCTAAAACTGTAACCTACACTAAATTTACGTGCCATTTTTTGACCATAATTAACACCAACAAAAAAACACAAAAACCGCACAAAGAAAGAAAAAAAAAGTGTCCACTCAACAAAACCCATTGATATTCTTTATGAGACTGAAAAACTGCTCTTTTTATGGGTTGTATACCACTGTTGAAATTTCCACCCAAAAGTTCCATCAATCCATTACTGAACTTCCCAACCCCCTCTCGTTTTTCACCCTTAAACAAACCCCGAACAGAAAAAAAAGGCCTATTCAAATGAAACTAAAAAATAAAAATAGACGAAAAATGAAAATGGGGGGTTCGAAAGGGGGGTGGGAGGAAAAAGTTTGATTAAAAAAAAAAGTCGTCATGGTGTGGAAGGGGAGGGGGTTTGTCATATGTGTAACGTATCCATGTATATATGTGTGTAGCTACGAGGAAGTTCGCTGCGGAAGAGTAGTTGTGTGTGAAAATATGACCACTGGGATTAATGATGACGTTCTTGTCAGTCTCATACCCTTTTCCCCCCTCCCCCCCCCCCCCCACCCCCCCCCCCCTCACCACGTCCTGTCAAATACTGGACATTGCAGTCGCTATAAGGGTTGATCGTATGAATGCATGTCACCCCTTCACTCCAACCTACCCTCCTGTTCACCGCGGTGTATTTTATTGTAGTAGCCTGTCCCCCACCCCCACCCCCCCTCTCCCCCCTATATCGACTTTCCACCCCTCTAACACCCCTTTCTGAACCCAACCGAAAGTGGGCCCCGGTTTCATGAAGATCCCCTACATACTGTTCTTGGTCCAAATATAGAACCTTTAAAAAATGACGACCGACATTTGGTTGAACCTTTGATAAAACCATCAAAAAATTATTAACTATAAATTTAAGGTTTTTTTTTCTCCCTACCGATATATTCACCCCTAACCCACCCTCTTTCAAACCCCACAATTCCCCCCCTGCTTTGTGTCTTACTACCTTCTGGGATAAACGCATATGCACTAATTACGATATGGGTTGGGACGAGAAAGTTTGAATTTAGTTTTTAAGTATAGCCGCATTTGCTTAAATGAAGAGTGGGAAACCATTTAGGAAAAAACACCCTCGGTACATCCGACCGGGATCCGAACCCTGGATCTCTCCGTCATCGGGATCCCAGTTATTTGTGTAAATTGGGCGCCTTAAACTATGCGTTCACTTAAGAGGCTAAGAGAGAGATAAATTTGATATAAAATATACACACTCACTTGCACGGAGAGCGAAACTATTTAGAAAAAACCCATCAAAGACCCAGCTGGGTTTTAAATTCCAAACTTTCCGTTTCACGGTAGACCATACTAGAGGGAGACTACCGCCTTTTATCCACGCACCCACTGGTGTACAAGAATACTACAGTTTCCGGCGAAAGAGGGTTGCATGGTGATACTGCCCGAATTTTAAAGTTAGTTTACGAGTCATAAGATAATAATCCTGGTGGTCAAAAAGCACACCAAGGGGTTTCTAGACTCGAGTTTCACTTGGTTGCGGTTGACGGGGGAGGTCAATGTTCGAATCTCAACCAGGGTGTGCACTGGGTGGAATTGTTAATGTGTGTACTCTTGTTTTTTCCCATCCTCTCTAAAGCTAATCCCTAGCTCATTTTCTCTAAACCATTTACCCAACTAACTAATATTGTGGAGCCAAATGGAGGTATTAATTTTTACTTAAGCTTAATTAACAAACTCTGGTGACCATGGGATTTATTCCCTTTCAAGAAAAATCACCCAGTACCAGCTGGAATCGAACCCGGGCCTCAAAAGTCAGCTTCGGGGTATCTTACCACTATACCACTAGGCCGTTAATTTACCATTTAAAAAACCTTTCTTTTTTTTCTATAAAGGAAAATATAAAGGGGCTCTTTGTGTGGGCAATGCCGCTATTCTTCATTAAATAATCTGCTCATCTTGGAATTTTTAAGAAACTTACTCCAGGTCGCGCCAGATTTTCTTGGTCAAATGCTCTAAGGCAGGTGTTCACAAACTAAAAATTTAGCAAAGTCTTACTACCCGTTCGGGTTATACGTTTAAGTACTAATTACGCTAATGGATTAGGAATTGGGAAGGTTGAATTAGAGGAAGTGAACCCCATTTGCGTGGAGGGAGAGGGGAAAAACCATTTAGGAAAAACCACCCCCAGTTCACCCGACCGAATCGAACCTCGATCTTCCCGTCCTAAAGCAGTTCGAGCTCAACACGACAAAGCGCGTTAAGCCAACTACGCCACCGGGGTGGGTTTTCCCCAAACTAAACTTTTTAAACCGAAGGATCCTTGTACCATATTAAAAAAAATCTGGAGCCCTCATAAAATCTTTTGCGCTAAAAAATTATGAAAAGTCAATAGCACAAATATAAAACAAATGGAAATCATCACACGATCGGGCTTCCCCTTTTGGGACAAACCCGGCCTTATTAAGTCTATCGAAACCCTACTGTGCTATTTATAGTGTGATTAAACAAAGAATATTCAAAAATTGCCCACGAGCATGGTAAGCAAATTTAAAACCGCGAAGCACAGTTTGAAAAGCCTGGTCTGAGGCAACGTTGCATTAGACTGAACTGTTGAGTAGATCGGGGTTTTCTAATCCCGGTTGGATGTACCGTGCGTGTTTTGTTTTTCTAAATGGTGTTCTCATTCTTCTTTCACCTCAATGCGGGTAAACTTACTACAAACTTAACCTCCCTCATCCCTAACGCACTATTGTAATTAAACGTATGCTTACAACCCGAATGGGTAGTAATGGTGCTAAAAAAAAAATTTAATAAAGGGGGCCTAAAATGAGAGGGAATTTGACAAAAAAAACTTTATTTATTTAAGGTTTTATCAGTATTTTTTTTTATCATAATGATACCTGTATATGACACAGACACACACAAGTAAGCAATCCTATCCCCCCCCCCCCATTTAACCCCTCTCTCCCAGCTATTTCCATGTCCGCGTGTCGTTCATCTCTCGCCTATATTTCACCCACAACTCAGGGAGACAAATTTAATTCGTGGCGATGCTAAACAATTTTTTTTTTTTTTAATTTCGATGAGTGTTACCCCTCAACACCCCCCACCCCTCACCAACCCTCCCACGGGGCACATGGCTTGTAAAAATTAAACACTGTTAGTTGGCACTTTTTTCCCTTTCCTTTTTATCTCTCCTCTCGCTCCCGCACATCAGTGGTCGCTTGCGAATAGGTTGGGGGGGGGGGGGGGGAAATGTCATGTGGGATATCAAAAATATTTCGTCACGTAAAACAGGCGCTTTTAGTATTTTCTCTTCTTTTTTTTTTTATCTGACATGTGGGGATAGGTAATATATTTTTGTCTGTCGTAATGAAGGGTTGTTATTGGTTGACACGCTTCATTTTTACCCGGCACCACTTTGTTTACGTTACATTACAAAATTTCATAGAAAGGGTATTTTTATCAAATCAAAATAAGCTTAATTTTTTTCGGTCAAAGTTTATTGTAAATAAGTGCCAACTGCGAATAACATAACTTAACGAATCACTGAATGTTGATCTAGTACATTTTCTAGCTCTTCTATACAATTTGGACTTTATCTAGTGAGTTTTGCCCCAAATTGGATTTTTCCGATTGTTTGGAGTTATATTTTACTTTATGTAGTTAGGGACGACATTCTAAAACCATCGGATTCCATTTTGAGGTCGCAGCATGTTTCGGGTTGTGTCTCGATGCTTGTTGAGGTTATAGCTATATGTTTTATTTTTAAATGAATAAAAATGTATTGACCTCAGTGGCTTTGGGTAAAGTGCAAGCATCAAGACCCAGTTTCCGTGTGTTCAAACCCAGACGAGGGTCGATGGAATTTTCTTGAGCGATAAAAAATTCGTAGCACAACTTCAATCGGAGGAAAAGTGAAGCCGTCGCTCCCATGTCGATTGTGGTCTGTGAAAGAACCCTGGAAGGCGTGTGAAAATATTTTCCGGCTAAATAGGTAGGCCTTTTTGCTCTCGATCAATCGTTCAGAAAGTGCACGTTAAATACCTCAAATAAATTAAAACTTTAACTATTAACATTTACTAAATGAAGGTGCGTAATTTAAAAACAGAAGTGTAAGTGGTTAAAATGATAAAAACTGTTACGTTTATCTTTCGGTTCTTTTTGGTTATTCAACTCTCGACAGTTTGCTTGCTGGCTTAGTTTGCTGTAACAGTCTCGTGATTTGGCGAGTAGACTTTCTACCATAACTTTCAAAATACAAACTTTTGAGAAATCTTACTCGCATTTGTATACTCATTATATAAGCCAATTCATCATAATTAAATGAATGATGCAGGCTTAAAGTCACACTCGTTTAGTTTGTCGGCTAGGAGGTCAGGATTCAAATTTCGATCGGGCAAACTAAAGATGATTTTTACTAAACGGTTCCCCCTCCCCCTCTTCCCCTTGAAAATAAAGGTACATTCCGTCTAAATGATACCTACTCCCCAAGTTTAAAACAAATGCGGGTATCCCGGATGGGTAGTAAGATTAAGTGATATTATTAATTTTAAAACTAGGATATGAACGCTTTTAGGTTATCGGAGGGGTTGCGATGGAATCACTGACAAAAATGAGGTCAAACCTCGCAAGAAGTTGGAAAACATTGCTCCAAACATAAGTTGAAAAGTTTTTTTGTTGTTTTTTTGAAAATATACAGTTACCTTTATTTTGGGTTTTAACATGCAGTACGCACATTCTACTCGAAGCTATTTTCTATGTTCATAGTTTTCACACTAGTTATTTAATGGTAAATCTCTAGGCTAGAGATGAAAAGCATGTATAGAAGAAATTCCCCCGCACTAGCATGGATAGGAGGTTGTAAAACCAAAGGGATGTATCACGTTTGCGAAAAACTGCCCCCTCCTCTTCATTGTGCCCTAACTAAAATTTCTGCTCACACTCGTCTAGTCTATTGCGATGAGTTGTGCCTTGTTAGACAATGCGGCTACCAGAAGCTTGTGGGACGTTTCATTATTGGTGTTCTGGGTTTAATTAGTTTGTAACTCACCCGTTTTGGTGGCTGCATGCTTAAGTCGTCCCTCTCGCAATAGATTAAGACCAGTTTTTCCACGAACTTTTCAAGTTCACGTTACACTTATAAAGCCTAACGTGTCTGCTGCACGCAGCTACGCGCCGCGGCAGCATAAAATATAGCACGCACACCATCTCAACGGATGTACGGTGGATCATAATTAGTAAAGTGTAGACTAATTTTTTTCTTAATTATACTCTAAATGTTCCGAGATTAAAGTTTGAAGCTCCTTTTCTGTATATGTATAAACCCGCCTCGGTGGCGTAGTTGGCTAACGCGCTTGTGTTGCGCTCGACTGCTAAGGACGGGGAGATCGAGGTTCGAATCTCGGTCGGGTGAACTTGGGGTGTTTTTCCTAAATGGTTTTCCGACTCTCCCTCCACGCAAATGTGGGTTCACTTCCTTTAATTAAACCTTCCCAATCTTAATCCATTAGCGTAATTAGTACTTAAAGCGTATAACCCGAACGGGTAGTAAGACGCGGTGCTAAATATTATTATATGTATAAGTGTATTATTTAATAAGTGCACTTCAAATACCCAAAATAAATGGGATAATGACTATAATTTTAAAAACAAAACCGTACAAATATGCTAGGTTTAGAGCCCCATAAAAATGGTGAGACGCGATACAGCGAAAAGTGCCATACAAAGATGGAATCCAGTACTTTTTCCTTTGATAGTTTTTAGATATGATTTACAGTGTTTTTGAAAAGTGAAATAAAAACGATATCATCTTGTTACATGCAATCTTCCTAAAAATCTAAATAACACCACTCTTACAACAAAAAAAATCTTTAAACAAACATGAAATATAAGAAGAAATTAAGTAGAAATTTTGACCATGGCCGTAATTTGATTAGTATTTTATTGTACTGTAAGCTAACTTTAGGCTATAAAATTGTGAAATATGCAGACAAACTTGACAAAGAATTTTAAAGCAAATATATAAAGTTTAAATAAAGTAAATTTTAATTTGTGTACATTGTCTCAATATGTAAAATAATATCTAAACACCTCAGATAACATGTAATTTTGAATAAACACGGAATAACACCGAAAAAGTGAGATTTAAAAAACAAAATTTAACAAAAAATAAAACAATTTTTATGGGGCCTAGCTATATTCCTTCCCTCCTCTTACCTCCAGTACAACCAACTCTCCATAAACATTTCCGCTCCATTGTACGGTCAGAACTCGCCGCCCTTTCGAAAGTATCTACAACCGCCACTGGACGTGTGTGTGGCCACGCGTTCCTCTTTTTAATATTTTTTTACCTGCCCTCCTGCAGTCACGGGGGCGTATTTTCGCTCTTCGTTCCCCCCCTAACCCTCACCCCCTCCTTTCACAATCTACACCGCAGCAAACCCACGCGGCAACAAAACAAAGCAGTAAATAATATAACGTGTGGCTAGGACATGTATGTCTCCTTCTAATTGATGGACAGGAGTAGGACGGCATGTCACTACCTCCCCTCTTTGACACTTTCCGGCGGGCCTTCCTGATTTAGTGTTTTTGAAAGTTTTAACATCAGAGGTTCAGTCTACGTCCTTTTGGCCCGCGCATTTAGGGCATAGACTAGCGAAATTGGAGGAAAACCCACCTAATTTGGTAGAAACAAACGATTAACATAATAATGACAAGGGATTCAAACGAAGGGCTACTAATCATGATGGCTACAGATAATTAAAACTTGGAAATGGCGGGAACTTTTTACGTCAGTGAAAACAGGGAAATGACAGGGAGTCTAGTAAAAATAATAAGGAAAAGTCAGGGAATTTAAATATATGACTAATTATTCTGCATCTAAATTTTAAACAAAAGATATATTTTGTCTCTCGATGCTAACAAAATGCATTGCCTATATAATATGGCAAACCACATGAAATGGATGAGGGATATTTTTTTATAACACATTTTCACAGCAAACAAATAATACACAAAACGTTAAATACTGGAAAATAACTTATAATTATGTTTAATATTTAATAGCCGTTAGAATTGTTTTCGAAAATACCCCATCACTGCGATGAACGAAAAAAAAAGTTTAGTCACCAAGAAAAATATATATAAAAAGGTTAAACTCTTTTTTTCTTTTTTTTTTACCGGCTGGAAAACCTGAACAATTCATACAATTTGATGATAAAAGTTTTGTGGTAGCGTTTAGAAAGAAAACGCAACTCATTTGGCGTGTGTTTTTGAGGTACCACCCAAATATTGAGTAACCCGCACACGACACAAAACATCGATTTGGTTTGGCGGTGACAGAGGAAGGTTGAAACCTGGTCTGTTAAACTTAAATGTGTTTTCTCACATGCCCCTCCTCCTCCCCCTCCCTCACACGTGATTACTTTTTCAGCTACCTTCCTCATCCCTTCCTCATTAATTAAAATATGCGGGTAACTCGGACTCGTAGTAAGATTCGGTGCGCGCGCATGCACACACTTTTGTCTTTATTTAATTTAACGTGGATGGAAAAGAACGCGAGTTTTTTGTTACATTTTTCAGAACAAAAAACTTTTTTAACTAAAATAAATAAAATGTTGCTTCGGTAAATAAAATTTGGTCCAATTTTTTTTACGCAAAATTTCAACATGTTTTTTAATATCTGTCGTGGAGCATCGACCGAATTCGACTAGACTTTTTTTCCTTTTAGTTAAAAAGTTTCTTATCAAATGCTTAAGAACTGTTGATATTACTTTGTGTAGAAAATTAAACTAAATGCATCAACTTAGGAATAGTTTATATATTTTGGTCAAGAAAAAAAACTTGTATTTTGTCATAAACATTTATAAATAATGACTTTCTCTTGTTCTCCCTTCTACCTTAATACATAATTAAACTAGGGTGGGTTGAATCTTATACTATAGAGAACCCGAATATAAAATTCTTTTTCGAATTTATCTAAATTCTAATTCTTTGATTTTTTTAAATGTACACTTTTAGTATAAGAAGTAAAAATATTTGAAATTGAATTTAGAATATTTTTTTTAAGTTTGGTACCATTAGCATTCTTACCTTATTCTGTTTGTCATGTCTCTCACATGATAAAAAAAAAGTCATTTTTTTGAGTAGATTTTGTTAATACAATTTCTCGTTGTTGTGATTTTTGTTATTTTCACACAAGTATATATGATTATCGTTACCAATTGCTTAAAAATTATGATTTCAAGTCAAGGCCTTCATGATTGTATCAAGATATTTTTTAAAATTTCTATGAATCTTGTATTTCTCAGATTCGAGCTTCCCATTTATATATTTTTAATTTTTTTTTATCGCCGCGTCTTACTACCTGTTCAGGTTATATGCCTATTTACTAATTACACTGATGGGTTAAGCATTAGAAGACTTAATTTTAGAGAAGAGCACCCGCATTTGTGTGAAGAAATAGTGGAAAACCATTTAAGGCAAATCACCCTCAGTGCACCCTATGGGGTCGAACCCCTATTTACTCGTCTTTGGCAGTCTAGTCCAGCACAGATTAGCGTGAATGACCTTTCTCTTATAAACCCGACTCAGAACGTATCAACCGTATGTTTAGGGTAGCCATATTTTGTATTCAAAAGGGGACTAAAGAGAAGATGGGTCATATTGGAAATTTTTATTTGAAAATTTTTTTTTTTTTAAAAAAAAATTCCCCCCCCCCCAAAAAAAAAAATTTTTTTTTTTGGGATTTTTAAAAAAATTTTTAAAAAAAAACTTTTTTTTTTTTTTAAAAAAAATTAAAAAAATTTTTTTTAAAAAAACCCAAAAAAAATTTTTTTTTTTTAAATTTTTAAATTTTTTTTAAATTTTTTTTGTTAAAAAAAAGTAAAAAAAATTTTTAAATTTTTTTTTTTTTAAAAAAGGGGGGTTTTTAATTTTTTTTTTTTTTAAAAAAAAAAACCTTTTTTTTTTTTAAAAAAAAATTTTTTTGGGGGTTTTTTTTTTTTTAAAAAAAATTTTGTTAAAAAACCTTTTAAAAAAAAATTTTTTTTAAAAAAATTTTTTGGGGAAAAAAAATTTTAAAAATTTTTTGGGGGTTTTTTAAAAAAAAGGGTTTCCCCTTTTTTTTTTTTTTTTTTTTGGGAAATTTTTTAATTCCCTTTAAAGGGGGTTTTTTTTCCCCCAAAAAACCCCAAAATTTTTTGGGGGAAAAAAAAATTTTTTTTCCCCCCTTAAACCCCCCCAAAAAAAAAAAAAATTTGGGGGAAATTAACCTTTTTTTTTTTTCCCCCGGGGAAAAAACCCCCCTTTTTTTTTTTTTTTGGGGTTTTCAAAAATTTTTTTTTTTTTTTTTTTAAAAAAAAATTTTTTTTTTTTTGGGGGAAAAAAAATTTTTTTTAAAATTTTTTTCCCCCCCCGGGTTAAAATTTTTTAAAAAAAAATTTTTTAAAAAAAATTTTTTCCCCCCCCCTTAAATTTTTTTTTTAAAAAAAAAAAAATTTTTCCCCTTTTTTCCCCCAAAAAAAAAAAGGAAAAAAAAAAAAACCCCCAAATTGGGGGTTTTTTTTAAAAATTTTTAAAAACCAAAACCCCGGGCCCCCCAAAAATTTTTTTTAAAAAATTTTTTTTCCCAAACCCCAAAATTTTTTTGGGGAAGGGGAAAAAAAAAGGGAAAAAAAAAACCCTTTTTCCCGGGGGAAAAAAAAAAAAAATTAATAAAAAAATTTTTTAAAAAAAAAAAGAAAAATTTTTTTTAAAAAATTTTTTTTTGGGAAAAAAACCCCCAAAAAATTTTTTTTTTTTTTAAAAAAAAAATTTAAAAAAAAATTTTTAAAATTTTTTTTTTTTAAAAATTTTTTTTAAAAAAAATTTTTTTAAAAAAAAATTTTTTTGGTTTTTGGGTTCCTTTAAAAAAATTTAAAAAAAAAAAGGGGGGGGGGGTTCCCCTTTTTTTTTTTCCCCTTTTTTAAAAACCCCCCCCAAAAAAACCCCCCCCCCCCCCCCCAAAAAACCCCCCCCCCAAAAATTTTTTTTTTAAAAAAAAATTTTTAAAATTTTTTTTTTGGGGGGAAAAAAAAAAATGCCTTTTTTTTTTTCGGGGGGAAAAAAAAAAACCCCCTTTTTTTTTTCCCCCGGGGGAAAAATTTGGGGTTTTTCCCCCTTTTTTTTTAAAATTTTAAAAATTTTTTTTTTAAAAAAAGGGGGGCCCCTTTTAAGGGGGTTTTTTTTAAATTTTTTTTTTTAAAAAATTTTTTTTTTATTCCGTTTTTAATTTTTTTTTTAACAAAATTTTTTTTTTTTTAAAAAAAAAATTTTAAAAAATTTTAAAAATCCCCTTTTTTTTTTTTTTTGGGGTTTTTAAACCCCCCAAAAAACCCCAAATTTTTTTTCCCATTTTTGGGTTTTTAAAAATTTTTTTTTTTCCAAATTTTTTAAAAAAAAAATTTTTTTTTTTAAATTTTTAAATCCTTTCCAAAAAAAAAAAAAAAAATTTTTTAAATTTTTTTTAAAAATTTTTTTCCAAAAAAAAAAAAAAAAGGTTTGGGGGAAAAAAAACCCAAAATTTTTAAAGTTTTTTTTTAAACAATTAAAAAAAAAATTTTAGCCTTTTTTTGGGTTTTGGTTTTTTTTTTTTAAAAAAAAATTTAAAAAATTTGGTTTTTTTAAAAAAAAAATTTTTAAAAAATTAAAAATTTTTAAATTTTTTTTTTAAAATTTTTTTTTAAAAAAATTTTAAAAAAAATTTTTTAAAAAAAAAAAAAAAATTTTTTTTTTTCCAAAAAAAAAAGGGGGGGGGGGAAAAAAAAAAAAAAAATTTAAAAAAAAAACCCCCCCAAAAAAAAATTTAAAAACCCAAAAAAACCCCAAAAAAAAAAAACTTTTTTTTTAAAAAAAAAAACCCCCCCCCCCCCCCCAAAAAAGGGGTTTTAAAAAATTTTTTTTTTAAAAAAAAAAATTCCAAAAAAATTTTTTTAAAAAAAGGGGAAAATTTATTTAAAAAATTTTTAAAAAAAAAAAAAAAAAAAAAAATAAAAAAAAAAAAAAAAAAAAAAAAATTTTTTTTTTTTTTAAAAAAAAAATTTTTTTTTTTTAAAAATTTTTTTTTTTTAAAAGTAAAAAAAAAAAAATTAAAAAAAATTTAAAAAAATTTTTTTTTAAAAAAAAAAATTTTTTTTTTAAAAAATTTTTAAAAAAGGGGGAAAAAAAATTTTCCCCTTTTTTTTTCCCCAAAAAATTTTTTTTTAAATTTTTTTTAAAAAAACCCCCCCCCCCCCCTTTTTTTTTTTTTTTTTTTTTTTAAAAAAAATTTTTTTTAAAAAAAAAAAAAAAAAAAAAATTTTTTTTTTTAAAAAAAATTTTTTAAAAAAAAAATTTTGGTAAAAAAAAAAAAAGCCCAAAATAAAGGGGGAAAAAAAAAAAAATTTTTTTTTTTTTTTTAAAAAAATTTAAAAAATTTTCCCCTTTTTTTAAATTTTTAAAATTTTGGGGAAAACCCAAAAATTTTCCCAAA
>JBCFYV010009893.1:27500-40486 GCA_039000515.1 Timema cristinae
TTTTTTAAATCTTACTTTTCGGGGTTATTCCGTGTTTATTCAAAAATTTCATATTATCGAGGTGTTTAGATATTATTTACATATTGAGACAATGTACACAAAAATTAAAATTTACTAATTAAACTTTATATATTTGCTTAAAATTCTTTGTCAAGTTTTTCTGCATATTTCACAATTTTTTTAGCCTAAAGTTTACTTACAGTACAATAAAATACTAATCAAATTTCGGCATGGTCAAAATTCTACTTAATTTATACTATTTCATGTTTGTTTAAAGAATTTTTTGTTTTTTGTAAAGTGGTGTTATTTAATTTTTGGGAATGCATTAACAAATAAAACTTTTTAAATTTCATTTTTTAAAAAACACTGTAAATCATTCTAAAAACTATAAAAGGAAAAAGTACGATTCCATTTTTGATGGGCCTTTTCGCGAACGCCCACCATTTTTTGGGGCTCTAAACCTACATATTTGTACGGTTTTTTTGTTTTTTAAAATTATAGTCTTACCCCATTTTTTTTGGGGTATTAAGTGCACTTATTAAATAATACATTTTAACATATAAAATTTTTAGCCCGCTCTTACCCCCTTTTCGGGTTATACCTTTAAGTACTAATTCCAAATTTAAATTAAAAAGGGGGAAAGGGTTTTAATTAAAGGAATGAACCCACATTTGCTGGGGGGGAGAGGGGAAAAACCCATTTGGGGAAAAACCACCCCAAGTTCACCCACCGAATTCGAACCTCGACCCCCCGCCCTTAGCATCGAGCGCAACACAAGCGCGTTACCAACACGCCCCCGAGGGGGGTTTATCCATATACAGAAAAGAGCTTCAAACTTAAAATCTCGGAACATTTGAGTATAATTAAAAAAAAAATTTTTTAACACTTTACTAATTATGATCCACCGTACATCCGTTGAGATGGGTGCGTGATATTTTTTATCTGCCGCGGCGCGTAGCTGCGGCACAGACACTTGGGTTTTATAAGGAACGGAACTTGAAAAGTTCGTGAAAACGGTCTTAACCTTCGAGGGGGACGACTTAACCATCAGCCCCCAAAAACGGTGAGTTACAAACAATTAAACCCAAACACCAATAATGAAACTCCCACAACTTCGGTACCGCATTTCTAACAAGGCACAACTCCGAAATAACTAGACGGTGTGAGCAGAATTTTAGTCAGGCAAAATGAAGAGGAGGGGGGGGCAGTTTTCGCAACGGAAACACCCCTTTGGGTTTTTACAACCCCCCTACCATGCTAGGGGGGGAATTTCTCTATACATGCTTTCATCTCTAGCCTAAGATTAACCTTAAAAAAATAGGGTGAAAACAAGAACATAAAAAAAACTTCGATAAATGTGCGTACTGCATTTTTAAAACCCCAAAATAAAGGAACGTATATTTAAAAAAAAAACAAAAAAAAAAACCTTTAAATTTAAATTTGGGAGCAATTTTTTCCAAACTTTTTGCGGGTTTTGACCCCATTTTTGCAGGATTCCATCCAACCCCCCGATAACCTAAAAGTTTTCATACCTAGTTTTAAATTTTAAATATCCTTAATCTATACCCATGGGGGAATACCCGCATTTTTTTAAAAACGGGGGAGTAGGTTCTTTTAGACGGAATGAACCTTTTATTTCAAGGGGGAAAAGGGGGGGAGGGGGAACCGTTTTGAAAAAATCATCTTTATTTTGCCCATCGAAATTTTGAACCTACCTCCTGGACGACAAACAAACGGTTATTTAACCCTGCATCATCTTTTAAATTATGATAAATTGCTTTATAAGATATACAAATCAGAAGATTTCCCAAAAAGTTGTTTTTTTGAAATTTATGGTAGAAAGTCTACCCCAAATCACGAGACTGTTACAGCAAACAACCAGCAAGCAACTGTAAAGGGTTGAATAACCAAAAAAAACCGAAAGAAAAAACTTAACAATTTTTATCTTTTTAAACCACTTAAACTTCTTTTTTAAATTACCACCTTCATTTAGTAAAAGGTTTTAGTTTTTAAATTAATTTATTTAGGAATTTAACGTGCACTTTTTGAACCATTTATCGAGAGCAAAAAGGGCCCACCTATTTGTCCGGAAAATATTTTCACACGCCTTCCAGGGTTCTTTTAAACCACAATCAAAAGGGGGACGGGGACTTTTCCTCCGATTGAAGTTGTCAAAGAATTTTTATCGCTAAAAAAAATTCCATCACCCTCGTCTGGTTGGAACCCACGAAAAGGGTCTTGATGCTTTCACTTTTTCCCCCCAAAGCCACTGAGGTCAATACAATTTATTTACTTTTAAAAAAAAAAACATATACATAAAACCCAACAACATCGAACACAACCCAAACAGCGCGCCTCAATGGAATCCATGGTTTAAAAAGCCCACCTAACTACAAAATAAAATAAACTCCAAAAATCGGAAAAATTTCCATTCAAACCACAGATAAAATCCCCCAAATTTTTTAAAAATAAAATACTAAAAACATTTCCTTATTACGTTAAGTTTTTTTAACCAGTTTTCACTTTTTTAAACAAAAACTTTGCCCCAAAAAAATTAAACTTTTTTATTTTAAAAAATCCCTTTTATGAAAGTTTTTTTTCGAAACAAATTCCGGGGGAAAAAAAGCTGCAAACCATAACAACCCCCCAAGACAACCCCCTTTTCCTCCCCACATTCATAAAAAAAAAAAAGAAAACCCGCGTTTTTTTACAAAAGATTCCCCCCGCATTCCCCCCCCCCCCCCCCCCCCAACCCCCCATTTGCAACGACCACTGGGCGGGGCAAAAGGAAAATAAAAAAAAAAAAACCCCCAAACATGTTTTAAAAACCTGTGCCCCCGGGGATTTGGGGGGGGGGGGGTTTATGGTAAAACCCGAAAAAATATTTTAGCACGCCCCAAAAAAAGTTTCTCCCTGAGTTGTGGTAAAAAAGCGAAGAAAACGACACGCGGACATGGAAATAGCGGGGGAAAAGGGTTAAATGGGGGGGGGGGGATAGGAATTTTCTTACTTTTGGGTAGCGGTTTTATATCAGGATCATTATGAAAAAAAAAAAACTGATAAAAACCTTTTAAAAAAATAACAGTTTTTTGTCAATTCCCTCTCAATTTTGGCCCCTCCTTTTTAAAAATTTTTTAGCACCATTTTACCCCTCTGGGTTTTAACAACTTAAATTACAAAAGTCTTTTGGGATGAGGGGGTTTAAATTTGTATAAGTTTTCCCCCCATTGAGGTAAAAAAGAATGAAACCCTTAAAAAAACAAACACGCACGGTACACCAACCGGGGTTTGAACCACGATCTCCAACATTTTATCTAATGCAAGCGTTGCCCCAACCAACTTTTCAAATGTGCTTCCGGTAATTCATCCCATGCTCCGGGGGCAATTTTAAATATTCTTTGTTTATCACACTATAAATACATCAGTATTACGATAGACTTATAGGGGCCTTTCGAAAAGGGCGAACCCCGATCGTGTGATATTTCCATTTGTTTTATATTTGTGCATTGACTTTTCATAATTTACGAAAAAGATTTTATGGGGGCTCCATATTTTTTTTTAATATGGTACAAAGGACCCTTTGGGGTTTAAAAATTTTAGTTTGGGAACACCCACCCGGGCGTATTTGGGGCTAACGCCTTTCGTGTTGAGCCGCGGGTGAGAGGGGAAGACGAGGTTCGAATATCGGTCGGGTAACGGGGGTGTTTTTTTCCTAAATTTTTTTCCACTCCCCCCCCCAAAAGCGGGTTCACTTCCTCTAATTCCAACCTTCCCAATTCCCTAATCCATTAGCTAATTAGTATTTAAAAGCGAAAACCCAACGGGTAGAAGACGTGGTGCTAAAAAATATTTGGAACCCCTGCCTTAGAGCATTTTACCAAAAAAATCTGGGGCGACCTGGAGTAAGTTTCTTAAAAATTCCAAAGATAAATTATTTTAAAGAAAAATACGGGATTTCCACAACAAGACCCCTTTTAATTTTCCTTTATAGAAAAACAAGAAAAGGGTTTTTTAGTGGAAATTAAACCCCCTATGGTATAGTGGTAAGATACCCCGAAGCTGACTTAGAGGCCACGGGTTCGATTCCCACTGGTACGGTGATTTTTCTTGAAAGGGAATAAAACCCATGGTCCACCAGATTTTTGTTAATTTTGCTTTAAAAAATTTAAAACCTCCATTGGCTCCACAATATTTGTTGTTGGGGAAAGGTTTAGAAAAATGAGCTAGCATTAGCTTTAAGAGAGGAGGGAAAAAACAAGATACAACACATTAACAATTCCACCCCGTGCACACATGGTTGATTCGAACCTTGCCTCCCTTTTAAACCCCAACCAAGTGAAACTCGATCTACACCTCTTGAGTGTCTTTAGACCACAAATTTTTATCTTATGACTCGAAAACTAATTTAACTTTCGGGCATACACCATGAAACCCCTCTTCGCCGAAACTGTATATTCTTGTACACCATGGGTGCGTGGTAAAAGGGGGTATCTCGTCATTGGTTTTTACCGTGAAACGGAAAGTCGGAAATTCAAACCCAGCCGGGGTCTTTGATGGGGTTTTTCTAAATATTTTTCGCTCTCCGTGAATGAGGTGTATATTTTATATAAAATTTTATCCTCTTTTAGCCTTTTAAATGAACGCATATTTTAAGGGCTCTTTTACAAAAAACTAGATGCCATGACGAGAATCCAGGTTTCGGATCCCGTTCGATGACCGAGGGTTTTTTTCCAAAATGGTTTCCCATCTTCTTTAAGCAAATGCGCTATTTAAAAAACAAATTAAAATTTTTCTCGTCCCCAACACACAACGTAATTAGTCATATCTTTAGCCCAGACAGGTAGAAAGACACAAGCAGGGGGTGGAATTGTGGGGGTGAAGAGGGTGGGTAGGGGTAAATATGGGGTAGGGAAAAAAAAAAACCTTAAATTTATATTTAAAAATTTTTTAGTTTGGTTTTTCCAAAGGTTAAAAAACCAAATGCTCGTCTTTTTTTAAAAGGTTTATTTTGGACCCAACAGTATGTAGGGGAATGCTCAATGAAACCGGGGCCACTTTCTTGGTTCAGAAAGCGGGTTAGAGGGGTGAAAGTCGTATAGGGGGAGAGGGGGTGGGGGGGAGGACAGGCTACTACAATAAAATACAGGGTAACAATATTTAGTAATTAATTTTAATCAACCCCAAAACATTTTAATTTATTTTTTTTAAAATTTGGGGGGGTTTTTAAAGGGGGGAAAGGGGGAAATATAATACAAACGAAAAAATAGTGGGATATTTAAAAAAAATTTTTCCCAAAAATTTTAGTACCCTATAAGGATAATAACTTTTAAAACCTCCCCCTTCAAAGGTTTTTTTTTTTTAAATTTTTTTAAACCAAAAATTCCTCCCACCCACCCCTTTTTTAACCCCCCCCTTTTTTATTTGCGTCTATTTTTTATTTCATTTCATTTTAATAGGCCTTTTTTTTTTTGTTCGGGGTATTTTTTAAGGGGGAAAAACGAGAGGGGGGTTGGGGAAATTCAGAATATTTATGGAACTTTTGGGGGGAAAATTTCAACATGGGATACAACCCATAAAAAGACATTTTTCATCTCATAAAGAAATCAATGGGTTTTTTTGAGTGGACACTTTTTTTTCTTTCTTTTTGGGGTGTTGTTGTTTGTTTGGTGTTAATAGGTCACAAAATGGCACGAAATTTAGTTAGGGTTTCAGTTTAGGGAATTTTTTTATTTTTTTTTCTTTGGGGTTTTAAAATTTTAATTCGGCACGACTGCGTTGAGTGTTAAATAAACTTTTTTACATAAAATTTCCAATAAAAAATGAAAAAATCCTAGAACATCGACACGTATTATTTTAAAACAAGGGGAGTAAATCCAAACTACCCTTTTTTAAAGGAATTATTTCCTTTCCCCAATACATTTATGAGATTTTTTAAAGTTATTACGTATCCACAAAATTTCAAGGAAAGGACTTTTGAAGAAGTTTTTATGAACTTTCCCGGAGGGCAAGGTTTGAGTCTGGGCAAAACAAAGAGAATATTTGGGAGATTAAAGGTTGCTATTCATCAATCGTGCCTGCGTCCGAAACCCCAAAAAAAAAAATATAACGAATTATAAAGCCCACAAAAAGAGCCACGGATCGCTCAGTTTGAATATACAAGTCAACCCATTTACTCAGTCGATAGCGGTTTGTGTACCAACTTAATGGTCCGGGTCGATTCCAGCATACCAAAACTTACAATTGGTTTAAATTGGGCTCCCCCAATCACAATGATAAATAGAAAACCGAAACCAGGGTTTTGTTTGTTATATATAGCACCGGGTTTTCCTACCCTTTCATGTTATACCCTTTTCAAATTACGCAAAAGTTTTTAGGGAAACAATTTAAATTTAGGGGAAGTGTACCAGCATTTTCGGGGCGGGGAGTGAAACACCGTCGAAAAAAATCCTCCTCGTACACCCAAAAGGGGAATAAAAACCCCATCTCCCCATCGTTTGCAGTCAAGTCTTTTGCGGAGTGACGCTTCAGACCATGCGCCACCGAATCGGTTTTTTAAAAAATTAAAATTCCCAAGTCATGTGTGAATTTAATCAACTTTTTCGATAATAACCCTTAAAATTAATAAACAAATTAAATGAATATTTTATATTTTTTTAATAGTCGGGCTAAAAAAGTGGTCCCTTAAAAGGCCCTTAAAATTTTGGAACGAAAAACCCGGGTTAAAAACCCAGAACCACAAACAGATTGTTCGACTTTAAAAGACGGCTCCCTGCTATTAGTTTTTTGTTGAGAGGAGCTACAATAACGACACCGCCCCCGCAAAAAAATAACGCGTACAATTTTGGAGGGCAAGGGGAATCCTGCCCCCTAACCCCTCTTGGGAAAATTTTATCCCACTTTCTACCGGATATTAATTATAATTATTATTTTATTATTATTTTTATAGAATAAAGATATAGTAGTAGTAAAGTATATAGTAATAGTATAAATTAGTAGTACAACGCGTCTTACACCCATTTTGGGTTAACGCCTTTCGCAAAGTGTAATGGGAGGGGGTTTTGGGGAAAGAAAGAGGGCCTACAGTTTTTAAAGTGGAATCCGAACCACGGGGGGGCCTGGAATCCCCACATTCACAAATTGTGATTAATACCATCTTGTAAGGGGAAGGAAGGTTTTGGGAATCAGAAAATCTGTGCCGGGCCTAGGTTGAACCCGACCCCAGCAAGAAGTCCGACACCTTACCCCAACCCCCCAGGTCACCGAATTTTAAATTTTTCGAATTTTCCACTTTTTGTTATGCGGAAATAGTGCTGGGGGGAAGAATGAACAAAGCAACACGACGAACCATTTGCAATACTTGTATCATAACTAAGGAAGATTGTACACACAAAACAAAAAAAATGACAACGCCGCTTTTCCAATAATAGTCAGGGGGTTCCTCAGGGATTTATCTATGTAGTACCTTTTGGTTTCATTAGGTTAAAAAAACAACGGGGAAGGGGTGTTAGAAAGGGCGTTGAAACCTTTTCTAAGAGGTCCTAAGGCTTGATTTTCACGTTGTCGAAATTTTTAAAAAAGATCTGCTTGAATGCACAGATTTCAAATGTTAAATAAAATTACTCGTATTTGGGCTCGAATGTTTGCAACTTTAAATTTAAAACATTTTCGAGTCAATAATTTAATTGTGTAAAAAATGGGTTCGCCCAAACCCAAAAAACAATAACCCTTGGTAAACGGAGACAAATTTGGATTATTAAAATATTTTAATAAAGGGTGGGTTCGATTTGGGATTCGATGAAGGGTCTCAAGAGGGTTAATGGGGTGCCTACGTTTTGGCAACCATCCATTTCGATTTCCTTTAAAGGGGGTATGTAAGGGGGCGCGAGAAAAGGCCTATGTTTTTTAGTTTTTATACAAACATTTTTTTGGCCAAAATAAATTAAGATTTCTCAATAAACATTGAGTTTAATTTTTTTCACTGGTATTCAACATTGTTGATACTGTAATAAATTTAAAACATTACATTAAAAAGAGAAACTTTTTAAATGAAGAGAAAAAGTTTTATTAAATTCCAGGACAACCTTGATATATATTCAAGAACGGTTGAGGTCACCATGGAAAAAATTAAACTATTCTGTACTGGAGAAAAATTTAAATTTTATTAATCAACAAAAATTTTAAAAAGGAAACCGCAACAATCCCGATTTTTGGGCATCCATTAAAATTCTTAGTTATATTTTTTGAAGAATAGGATTTATAAATGAAAATAAAAGCAATTTTTCGTGGATGTAAATGGGACAAACATTTTTGAAAAGCCTCCTTCGGAAAACTGGAGAATTCAAAACCCCAACATCCCCATCACCATAAAACCAAACTAGATATTCAGAGAATTAGTCAGGTGTTATCATGCAAATGTTTTAAAATAAGTTTTCAGAAAAATAAAAAAAATAGTTTATTTCAAAATTTCTAGATCAGCCCCAATCGTCCATACGCCCTTTACGCCCCATCGTTGGCGAATATAGTGTAAAACTTCTGTGAAAAGGGTAGTCAAAAAACAATCCCTGCGGCCTTTTAACCCCTATTTCTACACCGGAGTCGCTACTTTTCCATTCAAGTAGTTCCTCTTTTTCCTGACAAGTCTGAGAAAACCCCTTCCAGACCCATTGCGTCACAGAAAACCGGGGACACGGGAGACGAACCCCAGAAGGGCCCAAAATTTCCAAGCTCTTTAAATTTTGGGTTTGAAAAACCGGGGGGAAAACGGGTTCAAATCCGGTGGGAGACTGAGTGTTTTTTTTTACTTTTTTTCCCTCTTCCTCCAACAAAAAAAGGGAAATTTTCCTCCAAAGTGTAACTTCATCCCCCCGTAATATAAAAAATTTGCGTTTAACCTTTAAAAGGGGTACTGAAAGGCATAAAAAGGGGGGGAGGGGGAGGGATTTATAATTCACAACATACATACTTCTCACATACATTTCTAATCCACCCCAAGGCCGTATATTTTAAGGGGGCTACTCTCCCTAGACAAACTCCGAAGACGAGCGATCGAGTTCTACCTGGTTAAGCGTACGAATTATTTCCAAAGGGTTTTTCCCCACTCTCCCTCCACACATTTCCTCAAAATTTCAACCTTCAAAAATCAAAAACATTTTTGTGTATTTATATTAGGCGTAAAACCGAACAAGAGTAAACGCGGGGGCGATTAACCCAACGGAAAAAAAGGCAGTGATAAAAAAAAAAGGGCCCCAATTTTTATATTTTCGATAATATTCTTTAAGTCAATCTCGGTGGTCTTGACTAAATGTTCCCTCGACCCGATTTAGGGTTCAAACTCAACCGGGGTCAACAATTTTTTTCTTGAAAAAAAAAAATCCTAAACAACTTCCCTCGGGGGAATAAAGCAACCGTTCCCCCGTTCGATTGTGACAAGAACCCTGGGAAGGAATCTGAAAGTCCCTTTTCCCGGAAAATTGGGTATGATCTTTCGTCCCCTTATAACTTCCGTTACTGATAAAATCAGGGTTCAGAAAGTAAAACTTTAAATACTTTGATTAAATGAAAAAAATTATTTAAAAAAAAGGCTTCCCTAAATAATCCTTGGGAAAGTTAAACCCAAAAAAAACAATATTTTGATATGATTACACTCACAAATATATTTTGAAAAAAAATTCTAGGGGGAACAAGAAATTTTTACAAAAAAAAAAATTTAAAAATTTTAAAAACTAGTAAGAGAAATTACCCTAAATTGTTTTTTTAATAACACACTTTTTTATGTACCTTTATAAGCGCTCCCCTGTTCCCCCCCCTTTTTTTATAAAAAAACAGTAAACTCACATTTTTAAATTCCGAAATGTAAAAAAATCAATAACTATTAAACTCCCCTTAAATAAAAAGGGCTTTAGCTATTTGATTCTTAATAAAGGGCTAAAATAAAAAACCCCCAAAGGGTACGCCCAGTAAAATCTACTATCGGGTTTTCAAAAAAATCTACCAAGTCACTTCGGTTTTACCCCCTGGTACAGACAAACGAATTGCAAAAACCCACTTTTTGGGGGATTTGGGTTGAAAAAAAACATCAGGGCCCATCAAAAACTTTATGTAAAAAACGGTAACGATTACAATACTTTCTCAAGACAGTAAGTTAAGATATAGCCAAAAAAAACTGTAAGCGATGAAGTAGCTTTTTTATTTGGAAAAAACCCGCGTGCGTTCCCTCCAAGAACACAAAAGAATCAGGGGAACTCGACTCTTCCTCAGCTTATTAAATTAAGTTTTTTGTTGATTATTATATTACTATTATTTTCCAAAAGATTAGAGGGCGGGTTTTTCCCCCAAGCGCTGGCTTGCTTTATTTTTACCCGCTTCTTTTTGTCAAATGAAGCTGTTGGGCATTAAAAAAATTCAAACATTCTCTTGTTTTAAAGGGAAGAAAGGGAAAAAAAAACCAAAACATTTAACGATCAAAAAAATAAAAAATAATAGGTGGTTTTTGATAAAATGAAAGGTACTTTATACAGTTTTTTAGAAAAGTTACAAAAAAAAACCGTTCCCCACATCTTTCATGTTTTTTAAACCAAGACCCTTTGTGTGTGTGGTGTGTGTGTGTGGTTTTTGTGTGTGTGTGGTGTGTGTGTATGTGTGTGCGCTCTAACGCCCGCAACTACACCACACACACACACACCACCACACACACTAAACTCTAGGGCGTTACTCTCCATAACTGACGCCCAAGGGATATCGGATTCAACCTTGGTTGATTTATCGGGGAGCGGAGGAGGGGGTTCCCGAATATGGGGGATCCCCTCTCCATTTTAAGTGGGTACACTTCCCTAAAATCACCTTCCTCATTTAATAAAATTATATTTGATTAAATAGCTGAAAACCAAAGGGTAAAAAAGACTTGGGGCAAAGTAAATAATCAAATATAAATATAAAATTTAACTTTTTTTTGTTTAAAACGTCCCTACGCTGGCCGATTGGCTAGGGTAGTGGTTTCAAACCTAGGGGCCGAACCAATAAGGGTTAAAAACAGCCAAAAAAAATCTCATCAAAAAATTATAAATATTACAGTTACAAACCCCTTTATCATACTTTGTAATATAATAATTATTATTATTAGCACCGCTTTTTTCTACCCTTTTGGGTTAAAGCACTTAAGCTAATGGGGGGGGTAAAGGTAGGGGGGGTTGGAGATGAAATGGAGGACCTACATTTTTAAAGGGAATCCGAACCCCGGTTGGGGGCCTGGGATTCCCCACATTCACAAGTTTTTGATTAATACACTCTTGTCAAGGTAAGGAAATTTGGGAAAAAATAAACCGTTCGGACCGAGGATTGCCCCGGACCCCCCGTTAAATAAATAATTACTGAAACTGAGAAACAAAGTGTGAAACATTTTTTTTGAAACCCCCTTTACTTGGGATTTTTAAATCCCCTCAAGGGCAATCCCACTCTCACCCCTGAATTTTAAAAGGGTCTTTTTACTCTTCTGACAATATCCAAACCCCTTTAAAAAAGGGGTTTTTAAGGTGGAATTAGGGAACGCGAGAAAGTACAGTGTTTTTTTCAAAAAAAAAATTACCAAAATAAATAAAATATGGCTTTAGTACAAATAAGAGCTTTTTTTCTTCACGGGTGGTAACAACAGTTTTTAAACCTTGTCATTAGCAGTCAATTAGATGACAACTTTTTTAAAAGAAATAAAAAGTTGTCATAAAAATTCAGAGCATTCTGACAGATATTCAACAACTGTTGATATACCGGTGAAGAAAATTAAAACCTGTATTTGTAATGAATCAATATTTTTATTTATTTTGGGCCCAAAAAAAACCCCGAAATAAAAAAGGCAAAAATACTGAATTTTCTCCCTCCGCTAAATGTCTTAAAACGAAAAAAACTAAGGGGCCCAAATCAAGTCGGATTAGATCGACTCAATGGCCGAAATAAAATACAAGGCGACACCTTTTCAACTCAATGAGTGGAATATTTTTTACAATTTCCATAAACATGCATTCAAAATTGCGTAAGAACAAAATTTTCGGGATTAAATTTTCCCACACCCAAAACTCTGTCGCCATTTTTTGGGAAATTTTTATATTCACATCAGTGCATTCTCTGGAAAATTTAAAATGTTACCCAAATTTAAAAAGCGGGGGCCATGATATGTTAAACTTTATTTGTGTTGTTTTATTTTTTACCACCGCATCTAAACCCCTTTTTGGGTTTTTCGCACTTACGCTAAGTTATGTTTTGGGGGGATTGCGAGATGAAATGGAGGGCATAAAGATTTTTTAAATGGAATCCGAACCCCGGGGGGGAGGCCTGGCATTCCACACTTCACAAAAATTCTTGTCAAGGTTAAGGAAAGGGTTTGCAATCAATAAACTGTGCGGACCAGGGTTGAACCCCGGGCCCCCACACAGAAATCAGACACCTTACCCCTAACCACCAATCAACATGTTATTATAACTAGCCAACCTTTAAACTTTTTAATTACTGATATATCCCTATAAATATAATAAATTTTTTAAATTTAAAAAAAGACACCAACAAGGGGAACACCTGGACCTTACTTAGTACGCAATTTCCCAACCACTGACTACCCCAAAAATCACTCGATCCCAGGGGGATTTTTTAACTTAATTTTAAGGCAAAGTCTTTATGGACGTGGGAAACCTAAGCTACATATAGGGGACAATAAAGATCACAAGCTATCAGATAACGCAGCCACCTTCGACTCGGGGGGCATTACGCCAAAATGCTACATTTTTTTTTTTAAAATTTAAAAATTTTACAAAATTCCAGGACACTCTTTTAAAAATATTTTAGATCTTTTGATATTACACTTCAAAAACTTAAAACCCATGTTTTCACTGGAGAAATATTGACTTATTTGGCCAAAAATTTTTAATTCTATAAAAACTGTAAAAATACTTCCTCCCCTCGGCCGCACCTTTCAACAAGAAAATACAGAAAATTTTTTTTTA
>JBCFYV010009894.1:0-41016 GCA_039000515.1 Timema cristinae
AAAAAAATCAAGGAAAAACCAAAATTTCCAAACCACATTCTTTAAAAATTTTTTTAATATAGATTATTTGTAACAAAAAAAACATTTAAAACAAAAATTGGGCCGGTGGTTACAAGGTTTTACGGGAAAATTTTTTACCAACAAAGCCCTTCAAATGAAAAAAAAATTTTAAAATGTTACCAAGGCTAGGGGAGGTGTGGAGGGTAGGGTTAATCCCTGGGAAAAAAAAACCAAAATTTTTCCCCCTTGAAACATCTTTGTAATTGGTGAATGAGGCCTACCGGGTTTGTTTTCCCAGTTAAAACGGGGCCCTTATTTTTAAAAATTACCTTTAAACCCCCTGGGGGTTTGGATAATAAAGGGGTTTTCCATTTCATCTCAAAATATAAATTACATATTTTTTTATCTAAAACCGGGATAGATAAAATAAAAATAAACTGCGTTTTGGGAAAAATTGAGTTTAAAAAAGCATGCCCCGATATTTTAAAAGGGAAAAATTTAAGTAACCATTCCCAATACCCCAACCCCAAATTATGGTATTGGGCCTTAATTTGTTAAATTTTATTTTTAGACCTTTAAGTCAAAAATGAGGGGAAAAAATTTTTTTTGGGGGTTAAAAAAAAGAATTTTTTACACATTCAATAATCTTAAATACTGGATAATTGGTTAATCACCCCCGGGACCTGTCAATATTTAATTTTTTTATTTTAAATTGAAAGAAAAATTTTTGAGGTTTAATAGCAAAAGGTTTGGAATTTAAGAGTTATTAAAAAAAAACCCCATTTGGGTTTTTGAAATGTTTCCCTTTTTTCCCCCCTTTTTTTTAACGAAGGGATGAGGGAAAAAAAAAAAAAAAATTTTTTTTTTTTTAAACCAAAAAACCCAAAAAAGAAAAACTTTAAAAATAAACAAATTACCCCAACCCCAAGGTTTGAGGGGGGAAAAAACCCCTTAAAAACCCCAAAAAAAAAGAAAAATTTTTAAAATTGGGTTAAAAAGAAAAAACTTTTTTTTTTCACAAACCTTTTTTTTTTCCCTTTACAAATTTTTTTTTCCCATAAAAAAACCCTTTTTCTTGGTTTAATTTTTAAAATATAAATTTTAACTTGTTTAAAAAAAGGGTTTTTTAAAATTTTAAAAATTTTTTAAAAAAAGAAAGGAAATTTTAAAAAAAAATTTTAAAATTTTTTTCTAAAAAAAATCGGGGGAAAATTTTACGGGACAAAAAAAAAAAAATTAAACCCCTTTTTTTTTCAAAAACTACTTTTTTTCCCCGGGGGGGGTTTTCAAATTTCCCTGGATAATTTTTTTAAAAAGGGGTTTAAAGGGGTTAAATAAATTTAAAATTTTTTGAAAAAAATTTTCAAATTTAATTTTTTTTCCCTTTTTTTAGCAGTTTAAAACCCCAAAAAGGTTTTTATTTTGGAACCAAAAACGGGGAAAATTTTTTGGCAGAAAACGTTTTTAATCTTTTTTAACCCAACCCTTTTACTTTCCCCCGAACGTTTGAATCTAGAGGGGTCCTCCCCCTTTCCAAATGAGATATATCGGCGTTTTGAAAAGTTAACGATATATCTGTAAATGTGTACACTGCAAAGCATGATGGGAGTGCTCTTTTTGACACAGTGACCCCTCTAAAAATAGAAATTGCCCCGTATAGTCATGCAAAAGAGCGCGCTAGAATGTACTTTTATTCATGATAAAGTGAGGGGACAAAAACTTAATTTCAGTGGTTTAAAAAAATCTGTCAGGGTTTAAAAATAACTTAAACACGTTAACAGGGGAACGTAGATACTTTTGTGATAGATGCCTGTCCGTTTTTTTGATGAAAACAAACTCAAAACTTAAAGAGGCGTGTATAAAATTCGACGCGGTAAGGGTACTTTCCCCTAAAGGGGGAGGATAAATTCCTCCGTTCACTCAGTAAAGCAGCAGGAGAAAACGGATTTAGTAATGGGGCGGGAGTTTACTTACTATGAGAGATTTCCCGACCCAAATTTTCATTTCCCGAGAAGCCCGGTTATGTATTGAAACATTTTTTAAAACTGAGAACAATCCCGCATTGGGCCCGCCTAAATTTTAACAAGAGGGTTAAACGAAAGATAAGAAGCTCCCGGGGTGGGATGGGAATTTGGAGGCGGAAACCTTATTAGCCCCTAATTTTTTTTTAAAAACCGCTCGTTTGTGTCAGAAAACCTGCATATCGAAAAAGGAAAAAAGCAAGAGATTTACTTTGATATGTTTATCTATGGGGGATTGCCATTTGGAAATTTGAAGGTAGTTTGACGGTCTGCATTCCCCAGGTTATGATCCCCCCTTTCCCCCAAAGGTACTTAAAAACTTAAATCACTGGACGACTCACTTCTCTATAATTGACTTTTGAGGATGCATACCAGAGACTCCCCCCTGTTATAATGACCCCTGGACCCCTTCCCCCAGGACAAGAAATGTTTACAGGATGCCCTATAAAAAAGGGTGCTCGGAAAATAAAGACGAACTCGGGGTGGATCATCACGGGGTTATTGGTTTAGTCCTAAATCTATAATTCAGTAAAGGAGAGGGAGAACGCTCAAGGCTGGAGGGGTGAAGTAGCGCAAAAAAAGAACGCTTTCTTTAAAGGGGATTATGTAATTGTTACAGATGAGACATGTCATGGAAGGTGTTCAATAAGACGTAGGATTAAAACTTTACACACAAAATTCAATAGGGCTTATGCTCTATCGACGAAAAAAGATTAGAGTCCAGGAAGTAATACTTTCCCATGGTCCCATTACTCTATCGGACCGTAATTTAGCGTCCCCTGAACATGGTCTATGAAAAAAAATCATGTTCCTACAGGAAAGGATTAGAATTACCAAAAAAAAAATTCTGTTCGTAGTTTATATTTTTAAAAAATTTAAATGTTTATACGTAAGAGAAAATTTAAAGAACTATCCTAAAAAATTTTCACTCATGTACTCTATTGGTTTTTTTAATGTATAAAAAAAACTTTCAAGAAGTGAAAAAAAAAAATAATTTAGTTGTAATTGTTTTTTAAAAATTTTTAAAAATTATAAAAAAAAAAAAAAATTTTCAAGAAAAAGTAAAAAAAAGACAAATTAGATGTACGGTTTTTAAAAATCTTTTTATTCTTTAAAAATAAAAAAATTTCAAGACTTAATTGTAAAAAAAACGACTAATTTGATGTATTATTGTTTTAAATCTTAAATTTATTAAATAAAATTAATTATGGTGGGTTTTTTTTTTTTATTTCTTTCCTTCCTTCACCCGCTTTTCCCCCCTCTTGATTAAATAAAAAAATGAAATTTAAAAATCAAAAATTCTTTATTTTTTAAAAATTTTTAAAAGATTTAATTTTTAAAGCTAATTATATTAAACTTTATTTCTAATTTTCTTTAAAATTTTAATTACTTTAAACTTTTATTTTTTAAAAGTTAATACAAAAAACATTTATTTTAAAAATCCTTAAAATTTAAATTTTCATTAGAAAACCCCAAAAATTAAAACAAGTTTCTACTTTAAACATTTTTTTTTTCCAATCTTTAAAAATTTAATCTTTTAGGCCCCTATTAAAAGATTTTTCGTTAATCCAATCTTTTTAATTCTTTTCAAGTTTCATACTTTTAAATGAAAATCGAGGCTTCCCTTCCTCCGACCCCCTCTCGAGTTTTTTTTGCAGGTCCATCTTTTTTCCCGAGCTTATTTTTAGAAGCTCTGTAGTTTTCTTTTTCCCGCGGGTCATTAAAACCTCGTCTTGACCCAGAGCTGATAACTTATTAAAATCTATGTACTTTTTTTTTAACCTTTTTCGGGGCTATATTGAAGCAATGGGGAATCAAACTCGTATCGTTCCGCATGCATTTTGGTTAGATCGAAAAATTTTGCGATCAATAAAATTCAAAACCATTCGCAGGGGACCCCAGAATTTTAGCGGGGTCTGTCTTCTGTATTGCACTATCGTCCCCGATAAAATCTGTACCCGAGACATTCTCTTCTTTAATAGTCGAGAAACAATTGGTTTTCCCCTCTTTTGTGTCATCTTGCTTAATCACTGCTTAAAGGGTTAAGCGGACCATCATCGTGAAGATGGACAAAACGCCGGTATTTACAGGGAAATTTTCCCCGTCTCAAATTTTTAAACAAACCTCACAACGTCCTTGGAGTATTTCCTGTCGGCGGGATCGAAAAAAAGAGGGGTGGGAAACTTGAAATGGAAGGGATAAGTAAGGTAAAGGGGCCCCTCTTCCCTAGTACAAAGTCTAAAAATTGGGCTAGTCTTGTAAAATTTCGAAAGGAATTTTGTCTAAAGTTAAGTTCATACCCTCAAAAGGTAATGTTAGTTTTTAGTTTAGAGTTTAGATTACGTAAATTACAATGGTAAAAAAATACTTTATCTGTACCGTGTATTGTTCCCCCGGTTGAAGCGCGAAAAACGTAACGGGGTTTTTCCCCAGCAAGTTGACGTTTTACACCCAAATCATGCTGATTAGAGGGGGGTACTTAGGGTATGACATTCCCAAGTAGGGAAAGGTAGTCGATGATCCTCCCGTCTTGATGAATTTAAAGGGGTTGAGACGATTGATATCATCGGTTTAAAAGGGTCACCCCAAGATATTTTACTTAATCACTGGGGGTGTTCTCAGCAGGAGGGGGGCTTTTTGTAAAGCGTTGTTGTCGCTGGTGGAACGAACTAGCCCAGTTTGTTTCGCTTTGATCAGTTTTGGGGAAATAGTCTTAAACGAACCCTAGTATGAGAGAAAAGGGGATGCTACGTCAAAGATGCCTGTTCAGCATTTGGAAACCCCTTCAAACCCCCCCCGGCGTTAAAAGATGAGTTCCAACCCATTCCTTATAGTAGAAGTTTTTAATTTGGGTCGAAATCCCCACATCTCTCGTTTGTCAATTTTTCCCCTTGATTCATGGGCGATTCGGGAATGATGCAGTATCGTTTTTAAAAAATTTCTCGAATGTTTCCCAGTTTCCCCCTTTATTAAAAATAGTCGTTTTTTATTACAGAGAGGATAGTGGGGAAACCCTTTTGTTGGTAGATATTAAGTCTTTCCCCGTTAGAAACGGCCCGGGAATTAAGAGGGTAGAATGATAGGGAAAATGGTAAGGCGAAACAAAAGGAAAACTCCCCAAAATTTCGGGAAAATATCCACGAGTTCTCATTTTTCAAACGAGTAACCTAACGTCTTAAAAAAGGTTTTTTGGGTTTTAAGCTTTCACTGTCCTTCTGTCTGTTTCGGGAAGTTTTCGCCGTTTTTGTTTTATCTAGACGATACCTTCCCGAGTGTTTCAGTTTGGGTAGCGTAGCGTTTTCCCTCGTCGTAACAAGTCGTACAGAATGACTTATACTCGTTCGTTCCCGGGAAAAGGGTAAATGAATTTTTTAGGTTTCCATATCTTATACCCGGGCGGCGGTACTGAATCGGCAAGGTAGACTGGGTTCCTTTGACGTAACCCCGCTAGCGAGACTACATTTAAGGGGATACTTCAGGAAAAATATTCCAGTTTGGTTTGAATGGGGTCTTCCTGGGGGAAGTATGACTGAGTCAACCCCAGCAGGATCAAAGTACCGGTCGGAAAGTCGTGGGTTTATTGCAAGTGTATAGCTTTTTTAAAGGCTTGGGTAAACCGAAATCGAGAGCTTTACGTTATGGGATTTCCCCTTCGCAAGAATGACCCAAGCCTAAGTTTTGTGCGGGGGATGTATACTTTCCCCGTCGAAAAAAATTTTATTTTTCGTCGTCAATGTTCGGTATGAAATTGACGGGGCCCAGTTTGATCAGTGATAACCTTTTTCTTCACTTTTCTCTTTGAGCGGGAAATGCGGGAAGTAGTTCTCTTCAGTTCAACTCGACCTGTCAGTGTAAGTGTCTAGACAATTTCTAATTCGAACGTCAACGTGAGTTTTTAAGGAAAGTAAACAAGATGTCCCAAAAAAGGGCCCCGTATTTTGATAGATATGTTATAGGTGATGGGTTTTCCTTGAGTTTAAACAAGTTCAGCGGTGACCTTGTCCCCGAACTTCGAAGTAAACCGTTGTTCCCCCTTTTTTCTTAACTTCCCAATGTACCTTACCATATCTATAAAGATTGATGAGGCGTCTTACCCCCAAGGAGGCCTTAGGTAAAGATCTCTCGCGAATACCCCTCTAAAAAAGGGGTTTTTTTAAACTCGGTGGCGTATTTGCGCAGATCCTTTTCAGTAAGGGCCGTTTAGTAGTCTTTTTAAATTTTGGGGTAAGGCGTAGATACATCCCTTTCCCCAGGGCGATAGCTTGGACGTACGATTATGTTTTTGGGAGCCCGTTAATTTTTTTCTTTTTCCCCTTTAGCATTTTGTAGGGCCTTGGTGTTTCCCTGCGGTCCTCCGGCGACGGCCCCAAGCGCTGCGACAAAAGGTAGTTAGGTAAATTTCCCTCCTTCTTTTACATCTAGAGTAGTAGTGGACCCGTGACGATTTTGAGTTTTCTGCTTTTTCTTTAGACCTAAACCCCACTGACTTTGTTTTATCGGTTGGGGGTTTCCCCAGCGGCGGTTTTCTCGCTCAACTTCGATTTGGGACGAGAAACTTTTTCCACGATTTCCGATAAGTTCACAATCTGCAGTAGACGCTGAAGATCTTCCCCCGGGGAGTAGGCGATATGTGTTCTTTACAGGTGATCTAACTCGTTTTTTCCCCCGATCCCCCCTTTTAAAGTTTTTCCAATTGGTTCCGGCCCCGCGTACTGGTATCGGGTATATGCCTTAAAAGGGAGATTTTTGTTATCTTACCAAACAAACCTCCCCCTTTT
Source organism: Timema cristinae (assembly GCA_039000515.1). Lineage (NCBI taxonomy): Eukaryota > Metazoa > Arthropoda > Insecta > Phasmatodea > Timematidae > Timema > Timema cristinae. The sequence goes on from JBCFYV010009894.1 coordinate 6,800, forward strand.
TGCCCATGCCCGTATGATTAGATTTATATAGGTGGCCCCTTATATAGATGATAGGTCAAGATGGGGTTGGAAAACGACAACTTTTAATGTACACAAAACGATCATGTGAGGGGGAGCTTTACCTCAGAAAGGGTACGTTGTTCCTGATTAACCGCTGTATCTGGGGCCCATCGAATTTCGGTAAAACCAACGCTATGATCACCCTTTGGGGGAAAACCAAAAGGGCACGCTTAAAGAAGGTCTTTATAAAAATCGTTATACCACCAAGGGATCAACTTTTATCAAGCCCTCTCATGTTGAAGGCGGGCTATTTTTATTCGAAAGGGGAAAATTATCCCCCCTTTGGGCTAAACCCCGACCCCCTTTTTTTTCATATTTGAACGTCGTTTTCAAAAACATTTTAAAATATCAGGTTATTTAGTAGGGGTAGCTAAGGCCTAGATGTTTCTATTCTGTCAGAGTACTCTCGACCCCGAAAAGTGTTGAAGAAAACGTAATCTCTATCCTATCGGGGGGACGATCAAACCTGAACTGTCAACGACGATCACGTGAACGGTATGATTTTCCAAAAATTCAAGGTGTTCGCTGTGGGGGGAAAGAAAAAAAAGTATGATTTTCTGGTTTTGACAAAGATATGGATGATAAAGGAAATCGCTACGGGCAATCCTTTATCTTGCACGTATGGGGCGAACGCGCGTTCTACGCGATAAGACTTTGTGCCAATCTAAATTCGGTCTTTTCTTACAAATATAGATCTTAAAAGATCGGGGGAAAGTAACTCTAAACTTCAAGGGTTTTTACGACGTAGATGAAAAAAATCTCAACTCGAGCCCCCGTCACATCTAAATGTCTGTAACAAGTCTTAAACGTCAAAGGAGGGAGCGGAATAGAAACGAGCTTTCGCCTAAAACAGCCAGGACCTATCAAGGACAGAGGGAACGTTTCGGGGATTTGGGAACAACGAGTAAAATACGTCAACTTTGAGAAAGTGTCGTAAGGGGGTAGGGGGGTGGGGAAACTGTCCATCATATGAGGATTGCCCAACGAAAAAAAAACGTTGACTTTTTAGGTTCTAATGCTAACCTAGGGAAGCTTTCGAGATACATCAAACCTTTTAAAAAGATTTTATAGCGGGGTGTACTACGAAAAAGGGGCCCGGGATAACAAAAGCTTTACGATGCGGGGTTAGTTTTGCGAACATGGTAGCCCCATTATTCAGCGGGGGTCTAAAGTTATGTAGACCTAGGGTTTTAATGAGTTTCATCTAATTACTTGGATTCGAAACCTTGAAGAAGGAGGGGAGACATTTCGAATTGATTTAACGGTGAACGCGGTTAAAAATTTTCAAGAGGGGGGGATCTTTTTCACAGGTCTGAACTTAAAAGTTTATTTGCTTGTTAATTTAAATTATCGACCCCCTCCTTTCGAGGTTTTCAAAGAGACTTTCTTTCATGTAGAAACGCGCTACGACGACCCCCTCAGATTTTCCACGCGAATTGGGTTTCTTACGTTTAGAAAAAATGAACTTTTTTCGTGAAAAGGGCATTGCACCTTTTTCATGTCGACAAAGGGTCACGGAGGATTCAAAAAAGCGAGTAAGATTATTAAACAAAATTATGCAACTAGCGATTGGGCACGAGTCGGCCCCGTACGAATGAAAACTTCAAACATATAGGGAACCTCTAAACAAGAGGGTAAAGGCGCTCGCTGAACCGAACCGAAGCCCCCCCCAGAGATCAAAGAGAAACCATCATTGGATACTTATCTTTATTGTCTCACGCGCATTCTGATAAACATTGGCGTCGCTGAAGGCGGTCTACCAAGTCGGAGATCCCCTATCTATTCGAGGGAAAGAGGAAACGATCTTTCAACATAAGACGGTACCGTATCTCAGGATATTAAAATTTACTTTCGAAAAAGCACCCACGATTAACAAGGGACTGAATATAAAAAGTTATGTCGAAAAAACAAAAGCGCATGGTTTGAAAAACGAACGTCATGATAAAGATCGGGGGGGATCAAGTTTCGCTAACAAAAACCTATGTTTAAAGAGGCTGAGGGTGAGGTTTATACAAAGGGACGGAAAAGCGTCGATTATACCTTTTGGGACACCCTAAAAATTGGTTGATCGATTACGACTCTTGCACGCATTCCCGGGGCCGGATTTTCTCTCCCTAACGAGATCGTTTTATCATGGGGAAATTTCGCGAGGGGGAATTCGTTAAAACATTCAACTCTTCGTATTTCATCATAATATGCCCGGCTCAAGGGGGAGTTTGCCGCAAACTTCCGCCCCGGCAAGACCGGTTTCCCCCGAAGACATGCTAGCTTAGAGGTTTGCGAGCTCCTTCGGGCCCGATTGGTAAGATTACCACTCTGGTTTCGAAAAGGGTTCAGTACCTTTCACCGTCATCGACGTGTTTTCCCAAGAGGGTTTGGGGCCGCCCCCGTCAAGACTAAGAGGGTTAAGAACGTCAGCGTCGCAATGGCCCCCTCCTCGAAAGGTGGGTTTCCCTCGGGTACGTCATCTCCAAAGGAAAGGGTCGGGTTTTCAACCAAAAATAAAAACTCATGGGGAAAAAGAGGTTAATCTTATTTTAAAATCAGAAAAGTAAGGCTAGCGTGTTGACGTTTTAATGCCCCTCAAGAACATGAGGGGGGGAAGGTTGGAAAAACTATGATGGATCGTTATCGATTCTTATGGACGAAACAACCTTATGTCCCCTCGACCAAAAAGAGGGACTATAAACGCAAGGAATAGACTTTTCATACCTAAAAAACGTTTCAAGAGCTCGTTACGCGAACTATTTAAAGTGGGCTATAGCCGTACAGCAAGTAAAAGGATTTTAGAAAAGGGTTATACGAAAAACGGGTCGATTTAATTTTTAAAAAATAGAAAGGTGGTCGAAAATCCAGGATTTCCCTATCAAGTAAAAAGGGTAACCCTATCCGGGGGGTTTCTACGTAAAAAATTTTAGAAAGATTGTACCCCGACGTTACCTCGTGGAAAAGATAGTCAACGTTGGGAATGAGCGTACGTAAAAGGGTTGGGGGTTCGTCGACCAAAATTCGGGATCGTGCAAAGGATATAGGGGGGGAGGGTATGTTCTCCCCTCCACCCCGAAATAAAAAGCGACCAGGGGTAGGGAGAGCATTCATTCAAAATGTTTAGAGGGTTTGGGGTTTATCGTCTGGAGGACAGGGGGAAAAATTAAGTCTCAACAGCAGTTTGGAATACTACATCACAGGCGAAAAGGTTACGGAGTGTTTTTTGGCGACTCTTCGGTGAAGGTGGGTCCCTAATCCGGGAATTACAGGCGAGTCAGTCCGTCGGAATGTTCAATCATGTCCCGTTACAAGCTAAAGGGGAAGGGACGAGGCAAATTTCAGCGAAGACGCTCCCCAGTCAAAGAATCGACCTCCCTGTCGAGGAAGACGCTTTGTGCGTCGAGCTGGATCGGATCGAGGGGGGAGAATGCCCGTATAAAAAGATCCCCAAAAATCGAAAGTATGGACCTACAACGTCGTTCCGGGAAGGGGAGAGGAGACAGCGCCCCGGAGGAGAGCCAAACATCGTGAGCTGGACTAGTGGGAAAGTGCGTTTCCCAGGTAAAACTTTGGCCAAATACAAAAGTCTTTTTAAAACCCCCTCGCAGGCGGACTGATTTTTGGGCGGGGAAAATCAAACTTTTAATGGGAAGAACCGGTCGTGCGCGGTTGAAAAGACAAAAAGATGCGTATTTGAAAAGACTAAGACTATGCTAAAAAATTTTTTGAGAAGAGAATGTTTATGAATATATTATCTGAATTTTAAAGAATCACTGGGTTTTAAAAAAAACTGTACTATTTATTTGGGGGATAAAAATTGTCATACCTTTAATTCCCAATCTTGTTTTAAGGGGGTTGAGGTCAGACCATCAGGTTTGAGAGAGAGAGAGAAATACTGTCTTTTATTTAAAGGAGGATATTTTTGTCTTTCCCCAAAGGGACTGAGGGTTCGAGGTCCAAAGCGCCCTCCCAAACCCTACTACATCCGTCGATAAAGGGAGAGAGAGGGAGAAAAAAATCGGGCTCGTGGGGAGGAACACTCACCCCCGGCCTCTTGAGAACCTGATTACACCTCTCTCTGTCTCCTCGTCCCCCGAAAAATTGCTAAAAAACCTGTGTCCTCGTAACGCATCAGACGCGCTCCAACCCTTCAATTAGCAAATGAGCCCCCGTATGCCGCACAAAAAAAATAAAACACCCCCCTTCCAAATCCAATCACCATTCTACCCAAAATTTCAGGAATGCAAAGTGTTCTGTATCCCGCAAGAACCCCCCCCCCCCAGGTGCCCCACCCCCCTCACCCATCCTCACATCTCTCTCCCACCATCGAGGCTCACCCTTCTCATTCCCCCCCTACCCCCTTCCCACTAGCCAATTATGTAAATGAGTTGTCGTAACCCGCTTTCCCCTTACTCTCTACCCCCCATGCGCCGAATGAACCCCCCAAAACCCCCAGAGAATTTTCCTTACCCCCCAAAATTCATAAACCTGGAATAAAATCGACCTTTTTTAATTATAAAAATGCCCAGTTTACAAAATAGCAAAAAAAATTCCCCGGTATTGAACAAATTTACAGTTCCTTTTTTACAATGAAAAAGCTCATATGATTTTCCCCAAAAAACTTCAGAAAAAGCTCAAACCCTAATCCAAGTTCATGTCTCCGAATTTTCATCTTTTTTATACAAAATGTTCCCTTTGATGAAACATGATATAATAAAACCCTTTCTCACTAGGAAAACCCTTTCGAGGACTTTTACAATCATTATTTAACATGTTCAAACCTAGTGAAACGTTGATTGACATAAAAATTACAAGCTGAAGGATATATGGCAATGAACATATTTCAACAACAGAAAAAATAAAAAATATTGTTTCAAAAAAATCCCCCTTTCTCCGTTAGTGTTCGAGTCTCTTTTAAACAACACCCCTTTCGCGGATTATCCGCACGATTTGGAAAAAAGACAAAAAGGTGTAGGGTGGCAGTTGGGCGTGGTCACCTTGCTCGGGGAATGCCTCGTTAGACCCTTTTGGTTCACGCCCCCCTCCATGATCTAGTTTTTTCCCCATTGGTGATTACTCCCCCTTCCTTTGTTCCGTGTGTTTTCTTAGATTTTCTTATTTTCCCCCTTTTTCCCCTCTACTCAAGAATAACGGTTTAATCGGGGCTGTTGTGTTGAAAATTCATTCTTAATAAACCCGTGTCGCTAGACACTTCTTAGGATGGGATTTTCCCAAGGTTAAATTTTTTTGGGTTTACTATTCAAAATTTTTTCCTTTTCGGAATTATTTTTGTTTTAAATTTGTAAATTTATACTGAGTATAAATTCCCTTTTGGGCTAGACGATACAAAAAAAATTTTGGAACTTACTTTGTTATTTTGGGGTTTAAATCATATTTTTTGTAAACATGACAAACCCGTAGCCCAATATGGTAATATTTTTTATTATTTTTAATAGAAATTATTGGGATTTTTTTCCCCCTCCGGTTTGGTTAAATAAGGTTTACCATGGGGACATTTCTTTTGTAGTTTTTTTTTTAACATTTTTAAGGCTTAATTCCCGGATAATATGGGAATTGTTTATATCCCTACGCAAAAATTGTTTGTTTTATTTTTATGGCTAAGAAAATCAGGACTATCTCCTTAAAAAAAAATTTTGGTTGCCAAAAAAATTGTTTTTGTTTTTTGTAATTTAAATCTATGATACAATCTGGTTTTAAATGCGGATTGTTACTGTGGCGGCTGTTATTGTTGTCTTTTATGTGGGGGTTGCGCGGAGACCATAGAGGGGTCGTATATTAATTTAAAAATAATGTTGGGAAAATGTTTTAGGGAAAGGGTAAACGGTATTATATGGGCATAACCCGTTTTCATATTTTTATTTATTTTTTAAATAAATTTTTTTTTTTTTTTTCACATGCAATCTTAATTTTAATTGCAGGAAAAAAAAGATTGTTTTTACTCTGGGGATTCTCCCCTTTTTTTTTCCCCCCTTGAGATAGTACAAAAAAGGGTGAGGTTTGAGGAGGTTCATGACGAAAAGTGTTGTTAGGTCAGACTAAAGGGCCCTTATTATTTATGTGGCCCTTTTGCTTTCTGCAATTAATCATTTGTTTTTTTTTATCCTCTTTGTTTATGTATATGGGCCTGCCCTTTGCCATTAGGAGGGGGCGGTACAATAGCTAAAAAAAACTACTTTCATTTAAATAATAAATTTACTAAAAAGTGAGGGCCTCGTAGGGGACCCCCATTTCATGTATCATCCGAAATTTTTTATGCAAGACAAGACCTAAAATAAGAAAAACCCTTTCTAAATTTATTAACATTTAATTCTATTGTAGATTTGTTTTACGTATCCTCGCCATACAGCAACCCCGATCATTTTATAGATTAAAAACTTTTAGATAATATTCCCCTAAACTTTCTTTTCTATTGAAATTGCCCCCCCAACAACATCAATTCTTGATCTTAAAAATTCCAAATCAAAAATAAAAATTTGTTTACAAAATATACCCCAATCCCATACCCGACGCCTAATTCATTAATTCCAATATTATTTTTCATAAAATTGCAATTTAAAAGCCTGTTTAAGACTTTTCATACCCACTTTAAAAAAAAATTATCCCCTTAAATTATCAAAAAATTGCTATACGAAGGTATCCCCCTTATTATATCGAATATACCAAAAAAAAAAGAACCCCAAAGCAACCCCAAAACCAAAATATATTTTATTATTTTTTTGTGGTTTGAGGCCCTGACAATCGAGGTCATTTGGGCCCTTAAATTTTTTTTAAAACATAAAAAAAACCCTAGGGGAAATATAAAATTCCCACTAGACACTCCAAGGGTTTCTAAAAAGGGGCCCAAAAAATTGAGTAAACACCTGCAAAAAAAAAACCACAGGTGTATCTCTAAAAAAAACAAAACAAAATTTAAAACAATATATTAGTTAAAAAAACAAAACTAACTTTAAAAAAATATTTTATTAAAGTTGTTAAAAAGGATAAAAGACAAGACAAACACATTAAAGTATACTAAAAATGTTAAAAGGTTCAAAATTAGTAAAAACCGTGAGCACTTTTTAAAAGTGACTCAAATGGCACTAAAAAGATTCCCCCTGGCGTAAAAATGGGTAAACAAAAAATCCTTCAGGTGTCGCGTAATAAAAAAAAAAGGTCACCTTTAAATAAGGGCCCGGGGAAAGGGGCATTCTGCGACCTCCACCAAAAATTTTGGGACACTAAGGGGAGCATCGCAAAATTCACCAAAATGGGGGTGGATCCCCCCTAGTAAAAAAACCCTGGGTTGAAATGTATGCCGCGCGGAGTCCGTCCGATGACCTCCTCTTTTCTAGACTTTTTTATAAAGAGGGCCATCGCGCAACCCCCGATGGCCGCAGCTGTTCTGACAGGGGGCAAACCCCCCGCTCGTGCCGGGGCGTACACCCAGCCCAAATAACCCTTTTGATCTAAAAACAGACACCCCGACTCGCCCGGGGAGTTGCCCCCTCCCTTGGGTGCCCGGGCCGAATTCATTCCCGGAAGACCAGCGGACCAGGAATCCAGCAAAGGCGAGCGGGGGCTTAATGAATATTTTTAAAAATTTGTTCATTATCATTGCACAGGGGTTCCAGGAAATAAAGGTGGCAATGCCAACGGACTCATGGGGTCCTGCGATGAGAACAGAACGGTGATATTTGATATTAAAACACAAAAATTTAAAAAGGCATCAAATTCAGCCGTAAAAACAGGTTTTTTATAAACCAAATTTTAAAATTTGGTCCTTCCCAAAAAAAAGAATCCACGGAGGCTCCGATTTAGGCCTCATGTAGATTTTGCTAAATCCGAGAAAAACGGTGGAGGGGCCATTAAAAGGTCCCCTCATATAAAAGTTTGGGGTGGTCGCTTAGGGAACTTTGCAAGATCAAAAAGGATTTCAAGGGCGTATTTTCCCGGGGGAAAACTCGACCCGGTGATTGGGGATAGCCTTTGGGAGGATATCCCCCACTGTCGAAAAACCCAAGCATCCCGGGTCCCAACCGGTTGACTACCCATTTGGTTTCATAAATACCGGTTAGGGGATGAAAACAGGGCGGTAGGAAATGCTCTGGCATGCAGTGCAGTTTGGACAGTAAAATGCCAGGAGGGAGACCGCCGGGAAGAAAGGGGGGCTCCCCGGGTCGGCCAAAGTGCGACTGGCTGGGACGAAAAGCCCGTGCCCGTCGAATGCCACTGGTGCGCTAGAGCTCTTTAACGCCGGGGTTTTGCGGAAACCATAAAAAAAACTGCCCTAATCAAGTTTTTTTCACCCAAGGGTCTATAGGGGCATCAAGGGTTTTTCCCATCCCCACCCCGGACGCCGCTAACCACTTTTTAGCAGGTTTGTGCTTTTATAGACCTCGCTTTTAATCTTTGATGTGGGGATCAAGTTAATTTAAAATCAAATAAAGCCCCGAAACTTAAAAGGTTTTTGAATGGAAAAACGGCGTGGGTTTATTAAAATATTGGGGCGGGGGTGTTTTTCCGCGTAATCTATGGGAAATGGACACGTGTTTTTTTGCAGAGAAACGAAAGATTCGCGATGCCCACGACCAAAGATTTTTAAACTCAATTGTATCTGTCGTTCAGCCTGTGGAGCTTGATGAACTGCAATAAATTGCGTAGTCCTCCACAAAGGGCATGAACGAACAGGTAGCGACGTTGTCCACAATACTTTTTCGCGTGCGAACAAGTACAGCTCAGAAAATACCCCGAGGCACCCCCTTTTCTTGAATAAAATCCTCGGGTAAGGTGTTATTTTTAAACCCTTTCCCCAAAGTGTCTATCCGAATAAAATTAGATATAAAAGAAGGGGAAAGGTTTTCCCCGAAAACCCCCCCAATTTAAAAAATTTTTCAAAAACCGTACCGCCGGGGGGGGTGGGGGGGGTTTATGGAGGAAAGGTCACGAGCTGCTGTCTCAAGGCGACAAGGGTCCCCCGGGATCGGTTCGGCGAAAGCCACATTGCATTTGGTGTAATTGCGGGATTTAGATTCCCCATAAACTTTTATTTATCATTTCTTAAATTTTTATACCAAAAGTTAAAGGGTATCGGTCTATAATATTGGCTCTAATTTTTCCTTGCCACTTTTATATATTGGGTAAGGTTTTCTTCCCCCACAGTGTTGGGGAAATTTACGAGATTCCCAAACACAATTGTAGAGGTTAAGGGAAAAGCCCGTCCAGCAAGGGGGCGGTTTGGGGCAACTTTCGTAATGGATATCATCCGGGCCAAGTTTTTATTGCCCCCCGGGAAGGGGAAGGGAAATTCCCCTTTTTGTAAAGGGGGAGTTATAATCCCCCCGATTTGGCCAAAATCAATATAAGGGCTCGATGCTGGTTTTTTCACCCCAAATCGTTAAGGGAGCTCGCAGTGTAGAAATAGCGGCGAAATCGAGCCCAATCATTGGCGACCTCATAGGGGGGGAGAAAGTGAACCGTTTTGACTGAGTGGGGTAATTATAAATGGATTTTTTTTATACGTCTTTACGATGTGTCCCAAACCTTGGTTGTGGGGGGGGAAAAAGTAAAGGGGAAAATAAAAATGTCTCAAAACTTCTTTTGCTTTCTCGAATAATAGCGGCTTAGCCCTAGAATCCGAATGATCCAGATTCTCGAAGTAGGGCGTCGATTAAGATAGAGGGTTTCGACGGGGTTTGAAATAGCCAGCCGGGACTCTCTTCCCCCGGGAACAGGGGCGGTGGCGGGGTTTGGGGAGGATTTTGGGATGGATGCTTCGCCCCCCTTGACCGGAAGTAAATTGCCCCCTTAAATCTACGTCGGGAGAAGGGGGTTGGGAATCGCGAGCCGCGGAATTTATCCCAGTTGCACGTTTTAAAACCCTTGGGGGAACCCTGCTGTACTGGAGGGTCTTGAAATTTTTGAAAGCACAATGGAAAATGTCGGCCACTAGGTCCGAGTGAACCTCCCCAAAAGGGAAATGGCCAATCCCGGGGGTACATAAAACTAGGTGATGCAGAGGATACACCATTAAAGGGGGGAAGTGTGTCGGGGCCCATGTTCATTAACACCGGGTTTCCCCAAGACAAGAATATCCCTACCCACCCCCCGGGCTCTGTAAAATTAACCCCCCCACCAGGTTTTTCGGTTAAAATCCCCCAAGATGATTAAAAGGGGGGGGAAATTGTTAAAAAAGGGGCCCCTTTTCCTTTTGGGAAAAACGTCAGGGGGGAGGTAAAGCGATAGTTACCTCCAAGGAAGGGAGATCTGACAGCGTACTTGGAGATCAGAAACAATATTAATATTCTTTTGATATATAGTACTTCGTGGAAAATAGCACCCTCCCCTAGCCCGATCAAAAAAGGCTTTTCGGTACATACACATCGACCCAGAAGCATCGGGGGTCAGTTGGGGGGTGGGGCCCCCAACACAAGATGGAGGAGAGGGAAGAAATTTTTAGTTTGATTTCCTCTGCACGAGCATAGAAACCCCCCAATTCCCTTTGGGGAGGAATAAGTTATTGTATGAAATTTAGTTATCCTCGCAAACCATTTAACCTTTTTAAAAATAAAAAAATTTTTTGGGCCCCTTTTTTGGCCCCCTTGCCTTTCCCAGTTCCCCCCTGTCCCCCGCTCAGGGGGCTTCGGGTTTTTTTTGGAGAGACTGGGTACTCGGTCCTTTTTCGAAGGCTTTAAAGGCCCTTTGACGTTTTTTTAAAAAAAAATTTTTTTGGGGTCTTTCGTGGGCCTTCTTCAAGACCCAGTGGGCTCGCCTTAGCACCCCACCTGTTTCCCCAAAAGTCCCCTCCGGGAAACCCAGAGTGGGGTGTGAGAGGTCAACAACCCGCCATTGTTTTTTTAAAGCCCCCAGGGGCCCGGGGGTTTCCGAGGGGGCTGGGGGTTTGGGGGGGCCGGGGGGTTTTGGGCTCGGGGGGGTTCCCCGAAGGGGGCTCCCCCGGGGGTATAGGTGGGGGAGACGATCGTTTGGGGGTTTGTCCTTTTAAAAAATTTTGGCCCCAAAGTTGGGGGGAATCAACAAAAAGTCTGAGAAGAGACCAGGCACTGGTCGGTTGGTCCCCAGCAATATTTAATGGCAATGGGGTTGGGGCAGTTTATATTTTTTACTGAAATCCCCCATATGAAGTTTGAAAAACCGGGGTTGACTTGAAACGTATTCCCTTTGGGGCCTGGGCATATGAGTCTTTTTTCAGATTTTATCTCCCCGGTTTTTTTTCTACCTTCCATTTGGACAGGCCCAGCCCGGCGGGAAAGCGGGCCCCTTTCAGTTACCGTATTTTGGGGACTCGCTGGTGTTTCGTGAGCCTCCTGTCCCCAACGCACAGGTTGGCTTCCCCGGCTCCGTTTTTTATGCCCAAATTTCCCCACTGAAAAAAGCGGAGGGTTAGGGACATACGGGGACCCTGGCAGTGGGAAAAACCTGCTCGGACCTCCCCGGAAGGGGGGGTGCAAATTGGGGGGTAACTATCCGTCTTCTTTTTTGTCCATTCTTTTTTGTGAAAAGGTACCTTCGGGAATTCTGGGGGGAAGTTCCTCCCGATCTCCTCAATGCTTTGGTCGAGGGTTTAAAAGGACCATCCTTGAAAAATTGAGGAAGTGGGGGGCCCCCCCTTCACCCTTTTATTTACCTAACTAAAAGGTATTTCGGGGATCGCCATATATTTTAGGGTTGATTCGGTCTTGTTGAATCTAAGGTGCCATGCCGTTTTCTTATTAAAACGTAATTTGTGTCTTTATCACTCTTTGAGGATAAAAGGGGGAACTTTAGATTTCACTTTCATCCACTCGAGACTCACCCGGAAGCGGGGTGGGGCCTCACCACTTCCTCTTTTCTCAAAAACAGGGCTGGCGGCTTACTCTTTTCCCCTTTATCATTAATACGGCCCTGTGAGGGGGGGGCAGTAAGATGCAGCAGAATTGGCAGTACGGGCCACGGACGTAAAGGGGTTTTTCTGTGACAAAAGACTCAATATGAGTGGGGGAAACCCGCAAAAGTACCGGATCGTAGACCCCGGTTACCCGTTGGGTTTTACCCCAAAAGGGCCCTTTAACTCTTCCACGGAGCTCCCTAAAACGCTAACATGAAACCTTCTATGGAGCACGCCGGAAAGAGGCACCGCAGAATATATTAGGAAGTGTAATTTTACTCCCGGGCCCCCATGAACGCAAAAGGTCTTTTTTTAAGGTAGGGTACCCCGGGTTTTATCCCTAAGGCCCTTCTACCAAGTATTAAACCAGGCACTTTATTGGGGCTCAAACAGTGGGATCCAATAAAAAACAAAAAAGAGCCGGTTAGTTGCCAAGGTCGTCAAAGGAAAAAGGCCAAAGGGTCTGTGCAGGATGAACGGTGGGGGAAAGGAAGAAAAAGGGAAGGGTAGATAAAAAGAAGGGGGATGAGTGAAAAAAAAGGGGAAAATGAAAGGAAAAAGAAAATGAGTGAAAGGGAAAGATATAGATGGTTTGTCCCCCAAAAGGGAGTTGCACAGAAACCTCCTTTTTGTCGCTTTTACGCAAAACAGGGGTTATCGGGATATTTAAACCCCCTCCGCAGGGGGGGGGGGGGGGGGGGGGGGGGGGGGGGTATAAAAAAAAAAAAAAAACTTTTAGGGGGTGAAAAAAAATTTAAATTGGCAAGGTGGGAAAGGCCCCTTAAAATAACCAGATACGTTAAAATTTGGGGTTCTAAGTGGGGTTTTAAGAAAGTTTAGAGCAAAAAATTTCCAAACTAAAAACAATAATTTCATCTTGTATGATAAAGAAATGAAATTCGTTAAAAAGGGTTTGGGACCAATTCAAATATAGAAAATGATCTAAAAAATCATGAATTTTTAAATTTGGGATCAGGAATTAGGGCAGGGGGGGGAGGAAATGGTAAAAAACAAAAATTAATTTTAAATGGGGTTAAAAAATCTAAATTTGCAGAAAGGGGGAAAGGGAAAATGGATAACCAAATATTTTAAAATTAAAAAATTTCCAAGTGCTAGTTTGGGCAAAAGGGAGAGAATGGAAGGGGTTTAGTTTCCAAAATTAAAAAAATAATTATCCCCATTTATGAAAAACTGAAATCCAGAAGGAAGATTAAGGTAACACTTAGATTTAACAAGGTCCAAATTTTTAAAAACAACCCAGGGGTTTGGAAAGAGGAGGTGGGGGGTTAGAAAAAAATTTAGATGGGTAGAAGATAAAAAATAAACCTCAAGAGGTATTGTAGCATAGGTGAAAAATTTTGGAAAAAAATTTCAAATTCCCAAAAGGATTAGTAAATAAAAAATTTTAAAATTTTTAAGATGGTGAAAAACCCCCTTTAAAACTAATATAAAATTTAAATATTTAAGGGGAATTAGCTAAATGGCTAGTGGCGGTGCGGGGGAAAGGGGGGGTACAAATTTCCAAAAACCCCTAAAAAAAAAAAAATTACCTGTAGAAAGAATGAAAATTTGGGAATGGGCTTATTTTAAATAAAAATTTAAAATTGAATTTAAAATTTAAAATGTAACTCTGAAAAATTGAAGTATGGGAGGCGTAATAAAAAGAAGAAAAACCCTTTTTGTGGATGTGTCAATTAAATTTTTCCAGGAAAGTAGAAGGATCCTTCCAAATAACAAAAATTAGTTTTAAAAAAGTTTATCCCTTATAAGTAAGGTGGTAAAAAAGAAAGGTGGTTGCAAAATTTCCAAAAAAAAAATAATTATCGTTAATAGAAATTAAATTGGTCCCGCAGGGGAAAAAACCCCCAAACCCAATGAAGGTAAAAATTTTAAAAAATAAAAAAATTTTTAATTTTACTATAAAAAAAAAAAAAATTTCTTAAAGTAAAGGGGTGAACCCAATAAACCCAAAACCGTCGAATTTAATTTTTAAAAATTTTAGGGCTAAAATTTACTAAATTAAAAACTTTAACCCCCCCAAATTTATAAATTATAAAAAAATTTAAATTTGGGGAGTGTAGAGGAAACACCAAAATGCCCTTTTTAAAAAAAAAATAAATTTTTCAAATTTAAAGGGGGGAGGAAGTACAGGGAATAGGGGGTGAAGGGAAAATTTCAAAACTTATTTAAATCTTTCAGTATGGTGGGGAAAAAAAAAAAAAAAACAGATAATTTGAAAGTATGAAAGATTTTAAAATTTTTAAAAAAAAAAGATCTGGGGTTTGAGGGGGGCTAAGAATTTATAAAAATTTAAAAAGAAAACCCTCCAAATTTGGGAAAATTTTAAATTTTTGCAAGCAGTTAGTTACAGCTAAAATAATAAAAAAAATGAATATTTGACATTCTGTTAGATTCAAAAAAGGGAACTCAAAACTTTCTAATTAATAGGAAAAAATTTATCGGGTAAAAAAATTAAAAAATTTGGCAATTTGTAAATTATTCTTGGTTTTCGAATGATGGGTTTAAAACAATTCAATTTCTAAAATTTAAAAGAAAAAAAAATTTAAAAGCTTTAAAATTTAAAAAAAATGATTGAAACAATTTTCAGTATATTAAAATTTTAAATTTTTCAGTCACGTAAAAGAACATATTAATAATAAATAAGGTTAAAATTTTTAAAAGAGAAATTTTGGGGAAAAGATTTGCCCATTTCCGCTTTTTATTTCATATGTTTTAATCTTACAATTGTTTTAAAAATTTAGTCAGTCCCCGGATGGCCCCGTGTAAACATTTTAATATTTGAACTATACGCAAAAAAATTTAAAATAATGTTTAGTTTTAAAATAAATTTTATTTTTTCTGTTGAATTTTAATTGTTTGTTTGTTTTAGAATGCCTAAAAACCTCTGTTTCCCCCCGAACTATATTGATATTTTAAAAAAAAACAAGAGTAATTTTTTTTTAAAAGATGAAAAATAAACCTCCATCTAATTCCTTTTTAAAACATTTTATAAAAAGAAGATTTGTGTCTGCCCAAACATGTACACATTCGTTAAACAGACAAAACCCTAAATTTTTTTCAAAAATTTAATTTACATAAAAAAAATTTACTTGCCTTTTAAATTCGAATCTTTTGACATTCTAAGTTAGGATAATAATAGCTCTTGTGACAAAATACCCAAACATTTTCAGTTGTTTTTGCAGAGAAATGGAATCAAATAAAACCAAAACCCGCCTTTTTGGAGATCCCACAAAAATTCCTTAGAAAAACTTATTAGTCTTGAAGAAAGTGTTTGGGGCAGATGTAATAAAATGAATCACTTTGGAAAAGAGTCATTTTAATGTACTGGGTATTCAAAAAGGGGGTAGTGCAACCCAAAATCGTGTTTGCTTTTTTTAAAATAATGGGATTTAAGGAGGCGAGGGAAAGTTCGTTTTTAATGTTAAAAAGACCCGTTGAGGAAAAGGTGTTTGAAAACAGTTGATTAATTTAATTCATTTGAAAACACGGGAAAACAAGGGAATTTTGAGGAGAGCGACTGATGAAATAAAAAATAATGTGAAAGTAAAGAAACACCAAACTCGTGAGAAAATAGAGGCTTCAAAAACCCGAAGCAAAATTTCCCTTTTTCGAAGCGAAATAGGGTTTAATGAAAAAACGTTTCTTCAGACCCAATTTTGGGAATTTGTAAAGCAAAAAAAAGACCAACAAGAAAATAAAATACTGACATTGGAATTGATAAATTTTTTTTATTTTAGTCAGTTACCAAATGCGGACCTACGAAAGATTGGATGAAGGGGGAAATTCGAAATTTAATAGTAACTGGTCGTCGTAAACGATTTAAAACGAGTGGGGAATGGGAAAATGGCATATATTTTCTTTTTTGAGGAGTAGCAAAAAGTTACCAGTTGGTGAGAGGGGAAAAATTCCAATTTTTTTAGATGTTTCTGAAAAAATTCAACAATGCCCTCCTTTTTGGTTGAATAAAAGGATCAGATTGGTGCACAATACAAAAAGGGGGTTGTATTTTTCTTGGACTGTTAGGCGCAGTAGTAGGGCTTTTTCGGATATTGGTTTGAAAGATTTTAAAGGGAAAATTTTTTCATTGTTGGGGGGAAAGAAAAAAAAACCACCCCTTGTTTTGTTCGATAGATGTTCTCATGTGATGAAAGGGTTTTACATGGGAAAAAATAAGGGGGAAAATCCAAACGCTTTTTGGAGTTTTATTTCGAGCGTAGGACTTTTTTTAAAAATTTATTGAGCCCCGAGGAAAGGTCATTTAAAAGCAATTGAATTGTTGCTGTAAATGAAAAGAAGGGGGAAACTAAAATACATCAAAGCAAATCCATGCGAAGGGAAAAATTTTGGGTTAAAAAATTGTTTTTCTAAGGGTTTTTTGGGCTCAAATTATTGGAATCCTTAGAAAATTTTTTTAGAAAAAGAACCCCAAGAGAAATTTATTATATTTTTTAAGTCTCAGCCGACAAAATTTTGATTGGGAAATATTTTTGTAAACACGCCCAAAAAAATGTAGTATAGATGTGGGGAAAAGAGAAAATTTCAGTATGCTCCCAAATATTTAGAAAAAATAAAAAATTTGTGGGCACGCTCCTTATGGACTGGGAGTTATGTGTAATATTTTCAAGGCTCGAAGGCACGAGCAGCAGTGCTGAAGTGACATTTTTAAAAACCTTAAATCAAAGGGGGTTTTTTGGCCAATTCCATGAGAGTAGACATTTTTTTGAGACACGTTAGTGATTTAAGGAGGTTCAATAAATGCAGCAAACCCCAAACCCCAAAAAATTATGATACAATGAGATCGAATAAAGTTGAAATAATGATAAGCAAACAACTTTGGCCCAAATTGATGAATGGTTCCCAAAAAAAAAAATGAAAAAGAAAAAGAAAAAAGTGAATCACAATACAACAGGGGTAAAAATTTGGTTCAAAGTTACTATAAAAAGAAGTGATTTTTGGAAAATTAAATGCGAAAATAAAGATGGGGGGCCAAAAAAAAAATCAAAAATTAAAATTCCCTGTTTAAGACAGACACTTCAATATGAGAAAAAAGAGAATTTGGGGAGTTTAGCCTACACACACGCATTCTCAAAAAAGCTACATGTTGAAAATGCGGGGACAAGCGTACCCCCCAAGAAACCCCCACAGGGGTTTTTTCTTGATCAACCCAAATGGTTAAAATGAGGGGCTTACAAAAAGCAAGTAAAAAAAGGACTTTTACGTAATGGGGAACTGCCATGATTTAAAAAACTTTAAAATAAGTGGGAGTTTTTATTCTTTGAAAAAACGTGTCCTTTTGATTCATTGGTTTAGGTTTAGATAGTTATTTGACAGTGAGGCCTTAAAATGCAATCGCATGCGAGGAATTCCCATTTTTTCTCTGTAAAAGAAGCTTTGGGACCAGCAGTAAAAAAAATTTACAAAACAAGAGCTGAAATTTTAAAACAAATAACACTTTAAACAAATGCCTGGGGGGCTAAATGTTGTTTATGCAATAGTTTTCATATTCGACAGAATTTTTTAAGCAAGTACATAGTTTTGAGAAATTAAAACATGTCATCACTTATTGTCCGTCAAGAAAATAAAAAAATATTTTTTTTATCGCAAATAGATGTTAAGTAATAAAGTGTCAATATTAAAGGAAGCATTAGAAAGTGAGCTTCCCCCTTCACCAAAATGTTTAGGAAAAATTTAAGGGTTTGGAAAAATGTTCCCCGAACAATTCTTAGTGTGAAACGTTGAAAATAATTTATGTATGGAAAAATAAACAATTTCCCAAAAGGGGATCAAAATTTTTTTGAATCCCCCGATTTATTTGCCATGGCAGTAGTTTGCTTCGGGGTCAGGCCAGCCCCTTTATTGTTCCATTTTCATTGGGAATAACAAAAATTTTTTATTACGAGCAGTGATTGCATTCATGGCCTTTAAAGTGAAGTGTTGGTCACTATACTGCTTTGTAAACGTTCCCCGGTTATTGGAACATTTCGATGATTGGCAAAAATAAAGTAAAAAAAGTTTCAAGTGAACAAAATACTGCCCCATTTGCTTTTTTTATACCATATAAAAAAAAAACAAGTTAATTTATACGTTGCTTCAATGCAATTATTCTTATTTAAGTAGAAAAAAAAGTGCTAAAAGAATTAAAGTAAAGAAATTTTTTATATTAAATTGTAAAAATAAGTTTAAACAAAAATAAGATTTTGATTATTTTGTTTGTTCTTAAACAATTTTAAAACTGAAAAATTAAATAAACCCAAATATTTTAAATTTTTTTTTTTTTTTTAAAACATAAATAACCTTTAACAAGAAAAAATCGTGATTTTGTATAAGTCAATTGTATTATTTTTATTAAATCGTAAAGTTTTTTTTTTAACATTATAAAATTAAGGTCATTCCCTTTTTAAAAAATGGCCAAAACTTATGTAAGTCCACAATATCAGAATCTTTGTGACTGGTAAATTTAAAGTTTTAAATTTAAACAAAAAAAATATTTAAATGATTAAATTTTTTGATTAGTTTAAAATAATATTGTTTTTATTGTGTTTTATTTTTTTTAGGCCTACATCAAGGAATTCAAAACCCCACACGAGGATTTTCACAAATTTTTTTATTTTTAGCCAAAAAAGTACATTTTTATGTTTGTAATTTTACATGTAAAACTCACACCCGCCACGAAAGTTACTAAGGATTGTATCAAATCATATTAAAGGCAAGGAAAACAAATTTAAAGTTTATTTAATTTTTTTAACTTATAAAAAAACATTTAATAAAAAGATTCTAATTCCTGAATATTTAAAAGTCTTGTGGTGTGAATGATTTATTTTTAAGTCTATAGGTGAATTTGTAGTACAAAGGATTAAGCATGTCATATAAAATTTAAAAATTATTTGCTCAAAAAAAGAAACTAATGATATGTATTCTTTAATTTCAAAGGGGCATTCCACAGTAAAACAATGCCATGTTTAAGTAATTTTTTTATAATTTTTTTTTTTTTTAATGTACAGTATTTCTAACAATTTATGTAATTTGTTTTCTTTGTTATTGTAAAAGTAAATTTTTTTATGAGAAAATTCAAAGCTTTAATTTTTTAAATTCACTTTTTGTTAATATGAAAAATAATGTAAAAATTTAAAAAAAATTATAAGTCGTGGTTCATTAAATGTTGTGTTTTCCTTTTTTGTTTTCAAAAAAATCATTACATCTTTTTAAAATTAATTTTTGGGCTAGAGACCCATTTTTGCTGATACGCCCTTAAATCTAATTCTACTAAAAATTTAAATAAAAAGGATAAAAAGGGGCACTTAAAGGGCAGTTTATGCATTTTATGGTTAAGGAGGAAAAAAAATAGCTATAAACTTTGGTTTCAAAATAATTTGACTTCTTCCCTTCTGCAACCCTGTGAAGTGTGGTAAACAACTTAACACTACCCCACTGGCGTGAATCAATGGATTTTAAATGGTGTTACTGCATTAAGATTGGTGTGTGAAAATCAAATATTTTTTTTATAATTTTAAAAATTTTTTTATTTTTGTTTTTTATTTTTGCTATGGTGAAGCTTTTTGACCAAAATTATTTTAATGAGTAACATTAAAAGGGGGAATGTTTTTATTTGTTCAAATGTTAGTTTAATACAAAAATTTTTAGGGTTTGTCAACTTGATATAAATTTGCTCCCAACCAAAATAGGTTTAAGTAATCACAACAATAATTTAGCATCCAGTTTATTTCGTTTTGTTTTGGTTCTTTATCATTATGGGGCCAAATCTAAGTTGTTGACAATATTTGTATGAATAGCTAAACAAAATAATTTTAAAAAGCGGGGATCAAGCGTGTTCCCCCTTTTTGGGCCCCAAAGGTAAAGGATCACTCTCGCGTAGACTTTCGCCTGCAAAGGGAGTCGGGGTTTATCTCATCGGATGAAGAGAAGTTTTTCCCCAAATGTTTTTAATCTCACTACACCCAAAATTTGGGTGCACTTTTTACAAACTAACCTTTTTTACCCTTTTTACTTAGTAATTAGTAATATGAGTATAGATAGCTCGTAGAAAGCTGGGGGTAAAACAAAACCCCGAGCGTTGATGGTCCAAACTTACCCCGTTTTGGAGGAAAATTTTAAAAATAAATCAGCACTAAGAATTTGGCTAAAGGCGCAATAACAAAATTATGTGTTCAATGGCCAGAACTAAAGTAGCACTAACGATTGCACTGGGTCGGTCGTTAGTGCTGCACTTAATTTTGGTGGGCGGGGCCAGGTTGACGTCAACTTGGCCCGCCCAATGATTTTGGCTTATAGCTTCCACAAAAATTTTAGCACTAACAAAATTTTGTTCAAATGCCCAGCACTAACGTAGCATAACGATTGCACTAGGCCCGGTCTTTAGTGCTTATCAATTGTGGGGCCCAAATTTTAGCACTTGAGGCCAGGATTTTGGCTGGGATTTACCAAAGTTGCAAACGGAGACAAGGTTGGGAAGTCGGTCTTTATTCTGACTTAATTTGGGGGGAGTATTCCCAACTTGGCCCCCCCCTTTGATTTCATAGTTCCACAAGAGCATTCATTTTGTTCAACCGGGGACTGGGATTGACGGCCGGTCCGTTGGGGGCTCTTCCATGTGGCGGGGCCAATTTTTGGACCGGGTTAGGGAGGACTGCTTCAATGTGTGGGGGTTAGGTGGGGAGGGTGCCGGGTGGAGGGGGATGACGGCCCTGGAAGGTTCCTGAATTTTTTTTTTAATTCTTTACTTACTTTAGAAAATTAGATTCCAGATTAGTGTAAAGGAATTTATAAACAACTTTAAAAATTCCGTGGGCATTTTTAGTTTTGGTCCAACCAAAATACTAAAGACCGGGTTCCAAATTTCCGTGTCGGTGTGACCTCGGTCCACGGGGGCCCCCCCCAAGTTATCCTTGATTAGGGTTTCCCTCGTGTCCTTTGGGGACCGGTTTTTATCGCGGGAATCGGGCAGGAATGTATAACAATTGTTTAAGTTATTTTTTATTTAAAAAATAACTTGTTTAGTTAAAAAAATAATATTTAAAAATACGGGTTCAAAAATTAGGTTTTGTGTGGTTTTTCTAGTATGAGTTAATTTTAATAATCACTAAAATTAATTTCCTTTTGGTTTAATTTTTTTTCCAACTCCCCATAGATTCTAAAAGAACTCCTTTTTCCCACTTTCACAATTAAACGGTACGGTGACCCTCCCAGCTTGTATCCCTACAAATCTTTTTTGGAGACTTCTACACCGCGCTGGCGCACGCTGCCAAGGAAGCGAGGTTCGAATCGTACCTTTAGGATAAATCTAAAACAGTTGCAAATATTTTAAAACAATAGTTCACTATTGGCCTAGAATAAATGTATCTAAAAAATATCAGAATGTTATACAAAAGTAATGATGCTTTCATATTAATGACTATTACCTTTGTTCCTATTGTGAGGGCAATGAACGAGAAGGTTGCTCCATAACCTCTTCCAATGATCTATCAAATTTTTTTGTGAGGCGTTTGTTTAATCTGAAAATTTCACAAACTGATTGTCTTCCAAATAAAATGCATTTTTTGGTCGTCTTCTCACTCTAAATTGGCGGTTTGCTTGGGAATCTCCGCCTCTTCTAAATCCCTCAAGGCAAAATACATCAACATATTATTTATGTGATCGGCCATTTTATCATTATTTTCGTAAGCGAGTTGATTCTTCTCACTTGCCCGCGGAGCAGACGCCCTATGGCCCGAGTACACGGATCGCATACGCCGCCCTTTTGTGTTGTTCATGAAAGGTCCCGATAATCTGACCCAATCGTGTTTCTTATCCCCCGGGGTCGCTTTGCCGATTTGCTTAAGTCCGAGTTGGTGCGTTTTTCGTCTACGAACGGGGAAGTTACTAGTTTGGTATGCTCCATCTTATTTCATTCGTATGCGATCCGATACACGAAAGAAGCGGGGGAGCTAGTAATGACCGCAAAGATTCTCATACATTTTCGGCAGCCATTTTTGAAATGGCCGAACTTCCGTTTTTAAGTAGCCAATCACTTTCATTTTAAAGAGTGTTTGTCTTTATAAATCACGACTCTTGTTTTATTGATTTATAATCGTTAAAAATGTCAAAGTGCATTACAAACGAACAAAAGTTAATTCTTCTTGATTTTGTAGAAAGTAAGTACAAAGTGTAGTTTATTTAACAAATGAATGGTTAATCATTTTATTTCTAATTTTTATGGTTTTAAAGAACCCACAAACTATTTTTTGTTTTAAAGAACCACCCGCCTCGGTGGCGTAGTTGGCTTAAGGCGCTTGTTGTGTTTAGCTCGACTGCGGGAGGACGGGGAAAACGAGGTTCGAATCTCGGTCGGGTGGTTTTCCTAAATGGTTTTCCACTTACCTCTACGCAAATGCGGGTTCACTTCCTTTAATTCAACCTTCCTATCCATTAGATAATTAGTGCTTAAAGCGTATAACCCAACGAACGGGTAGTAAGACGCAGTGCTAAATTTTAAATTAATTAATTTTAAAGAACCCACGTTTTTTTTTCAAGGGAATGAAGATATTCGAAGAGGAAAATTAATCAACAGTTTACTCCCAAAGATTCTGCCAAATTATGGGAGGACATTACTAAAATTTTAAAACGCATGTGCAGGACCTCGAAAGGGAAAGAATGGAGAAAAGTGAGTAAATTTGTCAATGGACTGAAAAGCATATTCGTAGTTTTAAACACCAACTCCTAAACAAAGAGAGTGATTAAGTTTTGGGAGCTTTTATCATAAGTATGCAAAATTTTATCTGTTGTATTATTTCCTAGCTATATTATGATAGGCCTGTAAAATTATTTCAGCCATGTGACTTTATTTTGAGTGCAAGTATAGTGTATCATACACTAGATATGCAGGGGATAAACACAACCCCGCCCTTTTTTAAGAATAAATATTTTTATCAAAAATAACACTACCAGTTGCATTATTAATTAAATGACACACAAAAACTAATTACGTTCAAATATTTACAATCTTAGTCTAATAATAAATTAAATTAAACCTTGGCACACCTTTCCAAGGCATACTGTTCGATCATATTCCTTAGCATTCCCAAAATGCCTCTACCTTAAAACGTAGATCGAGCATAATAGCCCTACCCCATTGACAGTAAAAAAAAAGGGGCCCAGCCTAAAAATAAAATAACTATAACACACTTTGAAAATAGTCTACTTTTAAACTTACTATAAATCAATATAAAACAAACTAGAATAATTATAATAAATAACTAATCTAATAAAAACAAATCTAACCTAACCTTCAAACAAAAAAAATCACATTTTAATTTTTTTATTCTAATCTTAGTAATTTAGTTGTCAGTTGTGTACACCAATAGAGTGATTAATATTTGTTCATTAAAATAATTAATTTAAAAAAAAGTTACCAACATATTTTAAACATCAGAGTTTTATGTGTATATTTAATTAATAACGCAATTTAATTGTGTTATTTTGCTAAATATTTTTTCTTAATAACAAGCTATTATGTTCCAAAACCAATATGCACATAAAATTATATCGAAACTTTTTAAGTAGGCCTACATTTAAAATCCTGAATGAATAAACTATCCTAATCAAACAAAACATAACCTTTCAAGCATAAACATTTTTTCATTAAATTCAAGATCTTTAAATAAGCTTATGTTTGCACTAAAATATTGTGTTTATGAAGACTATTTGAAAATTCTTATAGATTTCTATTTTATTAGGCTCTGGTTTTTATCCTTGAACTATTTTTATTAAAAGTATTCTAAAACAATAGCATCGAACTTAAAACCCATTAAAATCCCATTGCTTATAGAGGTAGCCAATTTAATTCGTATTTGTATCAGGACATTTTATTGTTGTTTTGGTAGTGATTCTAAATTTACTTTATCTTTAAATGTTTTTATTTCCAAAGGTTTAAAACCCGTTTATATTTCCTTTCTCATTGTTTAGACTTGGCAAGATTTTTAAAACCCATGGAAGGGAAAGGCTGCTGCTCTTTCTCGAGAGCTAGGAAAGACTGGAGGTGGTCCTTTTGTTGAAGAAGACTAAACAATTTTCACAACGTGTATTTCAAATAATAGGACCTAACTTGACATTTGGACATACCAAAAATCAACGAGTCAGGGGTCGTTTTGGATCACCCGTACAGTAAATACATTTTTATTTACATACATAGTCCTATTTTTTTTCAAACGATACAACAAATTACCTTTTTTTTTAAACATTGTATTTCTTCAAAAGACAATTTTAACTATTCAGAAAAAAGTATTCTATTTTAGCAAAGTTTGACAGCAAAAAAATTAAAATTTATTTAACTGCATTACATATCCCTATTTTTGTTAAGTTCTGCGGTATTTTATCTTTGCGAATTTTTCAGGCTATAACATGCGGTTTGTAAAATGTGATGCATTAGGAGAGTACTAATAAGTTTATTGAAAAACGTGTTTTTTTTATTGTTTAAAATTCCACTAACAGAGAACACAGAAGAAACCGATGACCAAAATATTATTCTACCAACCCCCAGCATATACAAGCAGGCCTTACTTGAAACTGAGATACAGGATTGCCAATCAAAACTTTAAAATCCCCAAATCTATTCATGAAAATGAGAAGACAAAATTTGGGTCAATAGGGAAAACCCTAAAAGCCCAAAGTAAAACACACACAAAAAGTAAGTTTGATCCAAAAATGCCTATAATTATGTGATTTAAAAATAAGATCAACAGATAATTATTGTTGTATTTATATTTTATTTAATCTGAGTAATCCAAATTGTATTTGTTTGTCAATAGAAAAACTTACTTAAACAAATTACTAGGTGATAATCACAGTTCTAATAAAGTAGTGGAGCAGAGGTGCAAAATATTAAAGTAGGTATTTGAGCCAAGGATAATTTCAAACCTTGTGTTGGCATTTTGAGTGCCGTTTCTGATATAGGAGGTAATTGTTTTTATAAACAGTAGCAAACAACTCCAATACTATCAGCCTTATACTTCCGGGCCTCCATATGTTCAGTGTTTTATTTTTTTTGCTTGATCTTTGGGCAATTTTTTTATGTGCTATTGAATAGATCTTATCAACCCCCCTAGTTTTGATATCACATAATTATAAAATACTATAGCAAAGTGCCCTTGGTACTCTTTAAAAAAATATTTTTTAGTGCATACAAGTATGAGCAATAAGCACATTGTAACTAATGCGTTAAGAATGTGAATGTTATAATTTAGAGGAAATGTTTGTACATAGTGCTGGGGGAGAGTGAGGAAACAATTTAAGAAAACCCTTTACACCCGAATGAAATTCAAATTTCTGATCTCTTCATTGGCAGTTAAGTCTATTGCGAGAGTGACCCCTTGTGACCAATTTTTGGCCACTGATGCATTATTATTTTCAGTTTAGACAGTTGGCTCATTTTAAATGTAATTCAATTTTTCTTTATGATTTCTAATACTCTTGGCACATCTTTTCAGGTACAGTCAAAAACCAGATTTTAGAGAGCAAGTCTGAATAAAAGTGAGGAAATGGCAAGAAAAATGAATCGTATTCAATTTGTCAATTTGAGATTAAAAAAAAAAGAGCTTCCCCTGAAAAATGAACGGATGCCAGTTTGAGAAAAAAAAAACATGAAGAAAAGATGATGCTACAAAAAGAAACAAATCATTTTTTTGGTGAAATGATTACTGAAAATGTTTCGATATTGGGAAACATTTAGTTGGTGCATTAAATATATTGGCTTCAAAAATTTTCTAAAATTTATTCTTAGGCCTTTCATTGTTGATCTTAATTTGTTATTTACTTTTATTATTTTTAATTGTTCTTTCTTATTTTGTGATTTTTTTTAAATGTTTGCCATTAGAAATTCCTTAAATCTTATTAAAAGAAGTTCAAAATATAAAAATATGTTTTTGTTGTAAATAATTATTTTTCTCTCAAAAAAAAAAACTTATTTAAGAAGGGTTGTGCAACACTTTACTTCGCTTAGAAACAAGTATAAGCTTCGAATATACTTTTTAAAAAAAAGGGCTCTGACAAATTACAAAGCTTCGCCAATATAAATACTTGACAAAATAATCACGTTATAGTCCATTATTTCATTCTAATAGATTATATACATTAAAATATATATTTTTTATATCTAAAGTAAATTTAATTGCAAGTTGTGATAACTTCAGCATATTTGAAGTCCGGGGTTCAATTCTCGGTCCCGGAACAAATTTATCTGATTTCCAAACCCTTCCTTAAACCCCTGACAAGACTGTATTAATACACATTTAAAATCAATGATGGGTTATATATAACACTAGTGATTGGAATGAAATGTATTTAAATGTGCTGTCGGTAAGGCTTTATTCCAGGCTCAACCATGAGAGATATTTACTGAAACCAAATATTTTTTTTTATTAAAATATTGCATGGCAACACTCATCATACATTTTTCATAGTCTTAGTCCTTAGGGTAAAAGTATGACCTGCGAAACAAATTAAAAACCCATTTAGGCCTGTCAAACTTTTGGAACCCAACAACCTGAGAAAATTTTTTTTGATGTACCGTATTACACTTTTCCTAACTGCCAAAATATCTAGCCTACGCCCATCATTCAACTTTTAACAAAAACAAACTTGAAAAAATGATTTTAATCTATTTAAATTTAGGCAGAAGTTAGAATAAGTATTTAGGCCTATCAATAAACCCTTTCCAAAAGCATCAAAACACTTAAAATATTTACTTTATTACACTTTGTCAGATATTAAATAAGTATAGTATAGGCCTATCTTTACATTTTTAAAATAAACAAATTGGTAAATTTAAAATAATCTATTTACACTTTGGTCAGATGTTAGAATAAGTATAGTCTAGGCCTATCTTTACATTTTTTTTCATAACAACAAACTTGGTAAATTAATATAATCTATTTACACTTTGGTCAGATGTTAGAATAAGTATAGTCTAGGCTATCTTTACATTTTTTAAAATAACAACAAACTTGGTAAAATTTAAAATAATCTATTTACACTTTTGTTTGCTACCGAAATATGTAGCAGTTAAAATACTAAAAATTGTTTTTTTACTCGTGTTTGTATTAATCACACTGTAAGCAAAACGGATGTAGCTCAAAACACCACCCCCCAAACTTAATCCATCCTCATTATCTTTCTCTTCTTCTCTTCTTTTCCTATTCTTGCATACCCCTCACTTCAACACACTTACATCAAGTTATACATGCTATTTTTCTCTTTTTCACAGACGGGTTTTCAACAGTTATCCCCATCTCACATGGCCCACCCTTCCTTTTGATCCACAACACACTCTCATAAAATTAGTTTCATCACCAATTTCACTCAACCTCTCAACATGCCCAAAACCAAGGTAAGATGCCTCCTTCCCAATGACTTATTTATATTCTTTCAAACCCGCATCCCTGAACCCATCCATTAGTGACTATCAATTCTATCTATTCATTGGTATTTTATTAGACTTTGAAAATAATGGATTAAAAGGTAAAATATGGCACAAATGCATTTTTAGTTAATTGTTAAACGAGCTCGCAATAAGCGATCACGTATCTACGACCACCTGCCCAAAAATTCCTAGTCTTTCTGGATGTTGGTTCTCGTTCATGTCCATTTCCAACAGATTGTTTGGGGGTATCTCATCTATAGGGGTAAATTTCTTTTAAAAACACTTTTATGCAGCACAGCGCAGCATTTATGATGTTTGATGCTTTCTCTGGAGAAAAATGTAGCACCGTTGCTTTAGTAAACAAAAGAACCTGCCCTTAAGAAGGGCATTACAACGTTCTATAACGTTTTCTTGTAGAACTATGGGTCCTGTTGTAAAGTGATTCTGGGTGAACCTGCATTTATTCGCCTTCAATTGGAGTAAAAGCCAAGGCTCCAGAGGGTAGCCAC
This sequence comes from Timema cristinae, assembly GCA_039000515.1. Lineage (NCBI taxonomy): Eukaryota > Metazoa > Arthropoda > Insecta > Phasmatodea > Timematidae > Timema > Timema cristinae. Next base: position 34,668 of record JBCFYV010009894.1, read on the forward strand.
TATCACCTAAGTTAAAATAAATCAAAATCGATCAAATGGTAGAACAAATATGAACAACAACTATGTTCATAGTTCTAAAATTGTGTTTATATTTAACAAACAAAAAAATTAAAAATAGTAACATAATATTGCTGTTGAGGATTTTTTTTAATGTATTTCAAACACTTACCTAAAAGCCAAACATTTTGGTTTGCCTGATGTTTTAGCCAATTCCATAAGGCCTGCTCGCACATTTGAGTTGGCATAATAAATGCATCGTGGGTTCGCCCTGGATAGCGTGAATTAACATTAATATGCGCATGGATGAACACAGACCTAAAAATAAAAAATAATCATTAATGATACTTAATCTAAAGGGATTAGGAACATGAAAGTTCATTGCAGCACTTACAAAAGTAAACATCTATCCCTGTTTTGAAACTAGTTCCCAATTCAGTCTACCTTATTACCCCCCTTTCTATCTCAGGTTCATTCTATTGGGGACCCACTATCGGTCCAATAAGCATTCACTAACTTTTTGCATACCACCCTAAGGGGTGAAAGTACTTGGGTGCTTAAGTGCATCAAGTTAGGATGAAACCCACTTTGCAAAATAGTTTAGGATTACCAAGTAGGGAAACGTTGCAAAAACAAAACTAGGTTAAAGGGATTTGATAGTCGGCCGTTGCTAGAGCTTTAGGTGGGACGTTCCAGAAGAAACTGTGTCTTACTACCATTTAGGTTTTAGGCTTATGCACTAATTATGCCACTTAGTTTTAGGGATGAGGAAGGTTATATTTAGAGGAATTGTAACCACAATTACTTGGATTAGGGGTGAAAAAAATGGTTTTAGCGATGAGGCATTAAACTTCGGTCTGGGTGTCCGGGGTTCAATCCTCGGTCCGGTACAGATTTTATCTAATTGCCAAACCCTTCCCTTTACCTCTGACAAAACGTGTATTCATCACAAATTGTGAATGTGTGGAATGCCAGGCCTACACGGGGAGAAAGGTCGGGGTTTTAATCTTCTGAATGTATTGAGAGTATTTTCTCCAGAATTTGTTTCCACTTTCCTCCACACAGATATGAGGTGGTCAATTTATCTTTAAATCAAAACTACCTCATCCTTTGTGTGTTATTTTACTGTGGGTAGCCCAAAATAATTTTGGATCAAATAAAAATTTAAAAAAATGAATTAACAATACCACTGCACATTTATAGAAAGAATTTTTTGTGGTTTAAGTAATCCATCTCCTGTATCCGACATTTCTGTTGGAGGTGCACTATTTCCACATGAGTACAGTCAATGGCCCAATAAATTCCTGGGAACTCGTACATTTCATAAAACCTAAAACACAATTTCTGTAGTTAGATTATATTATACATATAGGTGAACCATTTATTCACCCTTTAAAGGTAGCAAGCTACCTTGCATGGTTTCACTATGGCACAGTTTATAAGTTAGAGGATAGGGCCAAAGTGTATTTGTCATGTTAAGACTGATACCTTTCACAGTAAACAGAGTGTAGACCCCACTTAATTTTGTCATTGAAATAAATGAATCGTTAAATAAGGATTTTACTTTTTTTTATCTCTTAAGCTTTCACAGCTATCTATGTATTTATTAAATTAACAAAACTTTATTAATGCCAAGCCGGTTACTTTATAATTTATTTGAAAACTGTGCAGTGCTGTAAAACTTTTAGAAAAATATTAATAACACTTTTTTAAAAATTTTGCAAGTCATGTTATTACATATAGCTATTTCAAGCCTAATTTTGGTAACACACCATTTGCCTCAGTTGAAAAATTTTCCCGCACTGATGGTATAAAAACTTAAGCTCTTTTAGCTTAGTCTCTACCTCCATGCAAATGTGGGTAAATTTACAAAAAATTACCTTTTTCATTTCTAATACATTTGCATAAGCTTGAGGTGGGTAATGAAATGCAGCGAAAAAAATTGTAATTATGGGACTAGTCTTACCCTTGTCTCAAAGTGGCAAACGATGCAGGAGTTAGATCCAATCGAAACCCCTTGATCAAATAAATGTGTGTTAATAGCATTTCTAACTTCTGTGATAGCTCTGCTCACAGAAATGATGGATGCACAAATTACTGTCTTGGCCAACTGAAGTCTGGTATGAGCCCCCAGCAAAAAACCGCAATGCAGCGAGACCTTAAATAAACAAATATATACATTATGTGGGCTACTAGCATCTATCCTGAAGGGTAGCAAGCTTTGGTTTCCATCGTGGTGAAGCTTATGAACTGGGGTAATAAATTAATATAAAACCGTTTTGCTACCTTTCAGGATAAACTCAAATGTATCTACTATGCTACAAAACAGTTTTATATAGACATGCACTATATTGCAATTATGATTCAAATTGAAATAATAGCCATGGTATGACAACCTTTCTACCTCTTCTTTAAAGGGGAAAGAAAACATCAACTCACATTGCACAAGACTAGGCTCTAAAAATTATTACTAAAATTATTTTTAAAACCTTTAAATTCTTGTTAAAATTTACTTTCAATTTAAATAACAAGGGGAGTTAAGATAGACATGCATTAGATTGTAAAAAAGCTGTATGTTACATACCCATTGTAAATTTACTCTAGATATTTAAATAAAGATTACCCTTCAAAGTAGATACTGCCATTTTCATTGTAAAATTTTGTATCGGGTTGGGAGCAGAGTTCTTGTTCTAGAACTTTATTGACGGTGTAAAATAACTTTTCATATAAAAAATTACCCCCTAATTTTAAAAAAAAAATGCTAATGGGTTTTTAAAAAACATTTTCAAAGTCTCAGACTAATTTGTTTATTTAATATGTCACATTTTAGTTTGAAAATACCTTTGACACAAATTACTTGAAAAATTCCTGAAGTAACCATTTTTATACTAGGCCTACTTTTGTAGTTGGGGTATGTTTATTGGTATTAAATTTGTGCAGTATTTTATATAATTTCCAAACGAAAAATATGCCTAAGCCATTTTTTTTAAATAGGTTCCTTTTTAATATAATAATAATATCTTATAAGCTTAATTTTTTTTTTTAGCTCTTCAGTCAAATTAGTGAAGTTAACTGCCAAAAAGTTACAAGAGATTTTAGGGAAAATATGCATAGAATGTTAGGTTTTACTAATGTGAGGCGTGAGATGCTTATAATATTAAACAAATAATTTATTGTGTTCTAAAATAGGCCTACATAGTTTGGTGTTATGTTGAGACACTTCCATCAAATTAAATATTAATGTTTTTCTGTGATTTAGATTAATAATTATTTATTTTATAAGTAGCCCAACATAAAATAAATATAGATTATAAATAACATCAATCGTTTACACGGATTATTTTGTGGCATTTGAAAAAAATATACAAATTTTTTAAAAAACTCATTAATAGCGTCCTATCCCTGGAAGTGGTATGTGTTTCCCTGTAGGCATCATTACTCTAATCTAAAAGTTAACTAGAGTAGTACAATTGTTTACTAAATTTCTTCCAAGCACATAACAAGTTCAAATACCATTTCTTTTATCAATTTTGCAGGCAAGTATCCATACATATAAACCGATATAAAAACACAATGGGCAGGTCAACTGCTTTTAAGGACAATCTAAAAAAGTTGCAAATATTTTTAAAAAACTAGTTTCACTATTGGCCTAGAATAAATGCAGTTAAAGATATCAGAAAAGTTATACAAATCTAATGAACGTTTCATATTAATGGGCTTATTACCTTTGTTTCTAATGTAGGGCAGATGAACGAGAAGGTTGCTCCATAACCTCTTCCAATGATTCTATCATTGTTTGTGAGGCGTTGTTAATCTGAAAAGTTCACAAATTGATTGTCTTCCAAATCAAATGCATTTTTGGTCGTCTTCTGACTCTAAATTGGCGGTTTGTTGAATCTCCCCCTCTTCTAAATCCCCCAAGGCAAAATAAAATCAACATATTATTTATGTGATCCGCCATTTTTCATTAGTTCGTAAGCGAGTTTATTCTCTCCACTTGCCCCGGGCAGACGACCCTTTGGCCCCAGTAACACGATCGTATACGCCGCCCCTTTTTTGTTGTTCAGGCATACCAAAGTTGAATACCATTCGACCTACAATCACGTGACCTCTTAATGGAGGTCGGATAAATTGCCGAGAAAAACTACTCCCAGCATATAAGCCCCTGGGTTTGGTGTGGTGGAATATTGAATACGGAAAGGAAATGGTTTATGCTATAGAATTCACGAAGAAAAAAAAAAAAAAAAAAAAAAAAAAAAAAAGAATTATTTAGTCTGAAGTGTTTGTGTATCGAACTGTAAAGGAAAATGTTCCTTACGTATTATTGACGGCCGAAAAGTTTTAAGTTGACTTCGCCACACTCTCCGCATTGTGAGCCGGAGCGGATTTTTCTGAAAATCACGGCTTTGCGCGTAAAGTTAATACAAAGAAGCAAAGAGGAAAATACCAAACCTAAGCGTAGTATTCAAATAAGAGTGCTATAATGTATGATTAATATTTTTATTTTATGAAAATCATTTTTTAGTATTTTATAACTTTGCTGTTGATCGGGTATAATGTTATGATTATTTCATCAAGTAGCTAATAGTAATTAGAAAAATACAATTATTTCCCCAAGAAATAAGGGTATGATACAGATTTAATTTTTTAATATGTGTGCTATATACTTTTGGAGTAAATAGAGAAATCCCCCGTTTCCAATACTTTGCATTTTTTTCCAAATTTAAAATTAATAAAGAAATGACCCGTTCTAGTGACCGAGCGGTCCTAGGTTTCATCCGTTATCAATGGTCCAGGGCCTTAGCCAGTTTTTTTTTTGGAGTGGGGATATGAAATCAAATTTCAACAAAGAAAGATAAATATCTAAGTTTTGATTGTACATAAGAAATTAATTCAAAATTTTTAAGTTTTATTTCTGTGACAGCTTTGCAATTTACAATTACGGATTTATTTTCAATTAATTTTTAAATTTTTAAAATTTTATTGAAAGAGGAAGTTTTGGGAGTGGGGATAAAACACAGTATTCTCCTCCATGGCTACGCCCCTAGATGGAATGCTGAGAGGGGAAATCGATGTTAGAATCCCCGCCGTGTCTACTGAAGGAGGTTTTTCCTTAATGGTTTCCCTCTCCTTCCACGCAAATGCGGGTATTACCTTAAAATGCTTCCTTTTTCTCCTTTTTGCATTAGAGAAATTTTATAGTGTGTAACCTAAACAGAGTAAATGTGGTATTGATAAAATAAATATAAAAAATAGAAATAGCTAGCCTTTTAGAACTGTATTAAAATCTGAATACATCAGGCATGAAAGGGGTTAGGATCCCCCTGGGATGTTGACCCTTTAAGGAGGCCGGACCAAAAAACCAAGGGAGTCAAATGTCAAATAATTTTTATAGTAGCTTATAAAGGCACCCCTCTTCCCTCTGGAAAATTACTTCTATGCCCTTGGTATTAACTTAGTCTTAAGAGAATACATACTACTAATAAAAGCTAGGTATTAAATTTAATAATATCCATTTAAATAGGAAAAATTTTTTTACGTACTCCACATCGCGCCTAACTTAAAAAAAATTACAAAAGGGCCCGAAGACAAACCAACCCTCCCATACCAAATACTTTAGTAGAGTATGGAAGTTGTTACACAAATTTGAATCAAATATGATCTAGTGGCGGGGAGCCATTTTTAATTAATTATAGGAAAAAAGAAGGAGCAGGGAAAATGCCATATTTATCAATAAAAAATTAATTAACATCCTGGAAAGCAGCCAAGAGCTCCATATAGATGGAACTTTTAAGACTTTACCCCAAAGCCCAAAGCAGGGGTAGTAGTAGGATATACGGCATACTTTTGTAAGTGCTAAATGAACTTTAGGGCTCCTAAATAAACCCTTGAGTAAGAAATCAAGTGAGTAAATAAAATTAGTTAGGTTTGAGGCAGATAAGCTATCACAAACAGATTCTGTATGTCCCAACCCTTATGTAAACTAGCAACTATCATGTGTAATTAGCATGCTAAGTGTATATAACATGAACATTAGTTTATACTTGTGTACATTCTAGGTTTACAATATATTAGTTTTTTAACCATGTTTTTTCATTACTAGCCCCCTTCCCCGTAAAAAATATTGTAAGAATCCTGTTAAAACAAAGATTCAAATCAATCCATCGTGTAATAAAAAAAAAAAATTTTTTACTCTTTCTTTTTAAATAAAGTCCTACCATTATTTTTATAGCCCCCCCCTCTTTTTTTCCTCCCTCTTCTCATCTCATTCCTCTATAATTTTGTTTGCTCTAGGCGCGAAAGGAATCAAACCAATCAAACAAATTGTAAAATCAAATTAATTTTTTTTCCC
>JBCFYV010009895.1:0-40198 GCA_039000515.1 Timema cristinae
ATGGATTTTAATGCTCCCCATTATGGTTGACGAGATTAAAGTCAAGGTTCAGAAGACCAAGAAGTTCGCGGCCCCGCGCCCTGATGGGATAATGCCGGTGCCCTTGTCGCAAGGGAATTAAATACCCTTTTGGCTGGATTGTTTAATCTCTGTTTGAGTTGGGGGTTGCTCCCCACCAAATGGAATGATAATAGGACGACCCTGATACCCAAGGAGGATAAAGACCCTAAGATGATTACAAACTACAGACCTATAACTATCAGCTCGGTAGTTAGTAGGTTATTCTGGGGTCTTAATGGATCAGAGATTCAGGAAAGTAATAAAATTAAATCCCCGACAGAAGGGCTTCACTAAAGAGCAGGGGTGTTTTCACCAATGTAGGTTGTTGTTGAAATTACCCGCTCATGAAGAATGGTAAAGGTGGAGTGGGCATACAATTAGACGTTGCTAAAGCCTTTGATACAGTCCCCCACGAGGCCATAGGGCCAGCTCTGAGAAGACAAGGAATACCAGATGCAATTGTTCGGTTGGTGAAAGAGCATATGCGAATGCAAGGACTTCTATTAAACATCAGGAAGGGGATGTGGAATCCGCTTGCAACGAGGGTTAAGCAAGGTGATCCCTTCTCCCCCTTGATGTTCAATATGGTGCTGGATGGGCTCATTGTTGAGCTTGAATCCATGCCAGGATATAGTGTGGGTGACAAGAAACATATCCTGTATTGCATTTGCTGATGATTTAATTTTTATTTGCGGACAGCAGTGAGAAAGGCCAAGCGCTAATGGACAAGACGGTGGAGTTCCTGGGGAGCCTAGGCATGGGTGTCTCGGCTGCCTAAGAGGTCGGCGTTTTAAATAATCACCGGAAGAGATACGTGGGTGTTGGGAAGCCCCAGGATCGAAATCGGCGGTGTCGATTTACACTCATTAAAGCGGACGAAACTATGAAGTATCTAGGGATGGGATACTCTTTATGTCCGGATTGATATCCGAAAAATAATAGCTGACCTGAAGAGGTATTACAAAGAGTGGAGCGTGCCTCCTTGAAGCCTCATCAAAGCTCAGGCTGGTGAACACATATCTAATCCCTCATTACATGTATCAGATGGTTATTGCGATGGCATCTGGTAACATTTTAATGAATTTTGATGACATGTTCGTAGGAGTATCAAAAAGATGTTACATCTGCCAAAATCTATTGCAGATGGTGTTATCTATTGTAGTAACCGTAATGGAGGACTGGGATGCCAAAGGTTGGAGGAGTTAGTCCCTAGAGTGGCTCTAGGGGCTGGGCTAAGGCTCCTCGATGCTGAGGACCCAATTATTGCAGCCATCAACGGGGGCTCGGTTATGAAGGCGGAGTTGAAGAGGAATGGCTTGTAATGCCAGGATAACATATCCATACACCAAGGTAGAACCTCCTTAGATACAAAGAAAGATGCAAGAGGCAAGAAATTGATAATTGGGCTAGCTGACAGCTCAGGGTAGGGCTGTTAAGTCTCTAGTCAATGACAAAATAGGGAATTCCTTTCTTAAGGACCCGACACTACTCAAGCCATGCAGATTCATAACGGCCCTCCAGCTGCGGACCAATACTGGAGGGACAGATCGAGTCTGCATCGGGCAATACCGCAACAAGATCTGTTGTGTCGTAAATGTAGGCCAGTCGGGAGACTCTGGCCCACATTTTAGGACAGTGTACTTATAACGAAAGCGCCTAGAAAACGGCGACATAATGAAATTCGTGACCTCATTGAGGGCCGCATCCTGAGTGCTGGAAGGGTGCGGTGGTCACGAAAGAGCCAGAGGTCGAGAGTCCTAACGGAGGGAAACTCAAACCGGACTTGGTCGTGAAAAGCCAGGAAAGGGTCTTCGTGGTCGATGTAACAGTCCGCCATGAAGATGGGGAGTACCTCCAGAAGGCTAGGGCAGACAAGACAGAGAAATATTCGCCCTTGTTGCCAAAGTTGACTGTGGAATTTGGCACACAATACCCTGGCGCAGTTCTTCCAATCTTAGTAGGGACGGGGGGCGATGCCCCTCCCTACGATAGAATGCTTAAGGAAACTGGGATTAGCCGACCCAGGCTTTTAAAGACGATCTCGATGAATAGCGCTACGTAGTTCGATCGAGATATATCATGCATTCTTAGACTACGATGGAGGACTGTTATAAACCGGCAAGCACCGTCTCGTGTGATGTCCTTTTCTTTTAACTTTACTATTCTGCTTTTAATCTTCTCTTTTAATATGTTAGTTGGCTATATTTGTTTGTAAGTCCAACGTAACGTCTCTCTGGCTATATATGCTTGTAGATCCAGGTTTTCTTCTTCTTCTTTTATCTTATCCCCCCTATACAGGGATATTTTATTTTCTTTTATCCTATTTTATATTTATATTGTATTATTATTGCCTCATATTGAGGTTTTTAGCCTTATATTCTTACTTCTTCATATTGAAGACTTTTTTCGGTTTTATTCTCTTTTATATCTTTTTCTGAGACGGTGCGAGTCCTACCTGGAACTACAACCAGAGGGCGGCGGTTCGCTATGCGAATGGGCGCCTCCGCGAGGCTTTCCCTGTGAAGCGTGCTGTGCATGGCCAAGACCCATCTCCTACGGGAGGCCGCTTCCCTAATTTTCCCCCCCTCGAGAAGAGTTCCGGCAGTGGTGGCCGCGCTAGGGACTTGATATTGCTTCTCTCCTCGTTTTAATCTGCAAGAGGAGAAATTTTGGTAATCTTCTTCTCTCATGTTACCAAGGGTTGTGCCGAGACTCCAACGGCGTCAAATAAAAGGAGGAAGTTGGTGCTTGCACCTAGATTTAGTGTACTGTCAGAGTGCCAATTACATCAGGCGTCTCTGGAATCAGTGCGCAAGTGCCTTACTTTCCACGTCCGCTGTTACCATAAAGAACACAGCACGTGAGAGTCGGTAACCCACCGTCGGCTGAAGACGGAAGGGCTAACGGAAAGAGGCTAAACCCTTCGGGGGAAGGGGTATGGTCCTAGCGAGCCCATGCCTGTTTGGATGTTGCTCCTAGAAGTATAAATAACGCCTCGGACCTGCGCGCCACGACCCCTCGCCCCAGGAAATTCAGGGGTCATTTTTGACGAACCGGCGAGAAATACGGCTTTGATTATGGTCCCCTTCTCGCCTAAAAATTGTGTGGCGTGCCCGAGTCTCCCGGGCGAGGAGGGATTGTATAGGGCGCTAACTCTGAGAGATTATCTTAATCATATAGAGGAGAGGCATAAGTCCCATGAAATCATCCTTGAGTGCAAGATGTGCGGGAAGGCATATAAGAATAAGCACGCTATTCTGTGTCATACAGTTAAGTGCCCCAGTAGAAGCCGGAGAGTGAATATAAATGCAATGACTGTGAAGAGAGTTTTTCCCTCTCAAAGTGGCCTGTCGCAACATGTTAGAAATCGGCACCCAGTTACCCAGTGGCCTTTGAAGGAGAGAAATTTATTGCCAAACGGATTGCTGAAGCACATAGGTAATAAAACCGCGAAGCAAGTGCGGGACAAGAGACTGGATCCTAGCTACATTCGGAGGTTAAAGACCTCGAGATGTATTTGCAGTGACATCTATAATTGCAAATGTAATTCTGTGTTTGAGAAGAGCCTTCCCTCATTCCCCTGTGGTTAGGGAATTGAGGAGAGGCCTGTCAGGCCATTACATAACTTGAAGAGATGAGTGAACTGAGTCCGAAGGAGAGTCAGGGCGAGAATCTGAAGAAAAAGGGGGTGGGGATGCTACTTGGAATAGCTTAGATGAAATCCCTTTAATTAAGCTTATGGCGAAACTGGCTTCAGATCCTCTAGCGGAGAGGATTGAGTCAGAGGAAAATGTAATTGAGGTATGGATGAAGATATGGCTGTGGTCGTGGATCCGGTTAAGGTTGAGTGGATTGAAGAGCTTCAGAGATACACTAGTAGTCTCATGTGCAATCCTGGAGTGAAAAATTCGGAGGGATTAATAGCCTTCTGGCGGAAAACAAGGAATTAGTGGTGCTCCCTCCTCCCACGGATAGCTGAAGGTGGAGAGGGCCCAGGTCGAGCAAGGCAAGATGGCATACCGAAAATAGAAAAAGTATCGGTATGCCAAGACGCAAGATTTGTATGCAAAAGATCCGGTCTGTTGGCCAAATGCCTAAGGAATGGCATAGACCATATCGCGCCTACTATGGCGAAGTGGCTAGGAATGATATGGTCGACTTATATCAGTTGTTATGGGGTACACGGCCGACCGTACGGTTGGAAGATGGGATCCGGTGCAGGGCCCCATTAACTTGTTGGACTTTATGCTCCCCATTACTGTAGATGAAGTCAAAGTTAAGGTTCAAAAGATCAAGAAGTCCGCGGACCACGGCCCTAATAGATAAAGCCGAGTGCCTTGTCGGTAAAGAGATAAATACCCTTTTGGCTGGGTTTTGTATACCTTGGTTCTGGTGTGGGGTTGCTCCCCACTAAATGTAATGATAATAGAACCACTCTTATACCCAAGGAGGGTAAAGACCCTAAGTTGGTTACGAATTATAGACCTATAACTATCAGTTCGGTAGTTAGTAGGCTATTTTGGGGTCTTATAGACCAGAGACTTAGAAGAGGATAAAGTTGAATCCCCGGCAGAAGGGTTTCACTAAGGAACAGGGATGTTTCCACCATGTGAGACTGTTGGTGGAGATTACCCGCCTTATGAAGAATAACAGAGGGGGAGTGGGCATACAATTGGATGTAGCGAAAGCTTTCGATACTGTACCCCATGAGGCCATAGGGCCTGCTTTAAGACGACAAGGATTACCAGTTGAAATTGTCCCGTCTGGTAGAGAGAGCGTATGCGAATGCAAAGACGTGTATCAGGCACCATGAAGGTGATGTATTATTATTATTATTATTATGGTTTAAGGCCCATCGACACATCGAGGTCATTAGGGCCTTGAAATATAAAAAAACCAGTTAAATCCCCAATGGGGACGAAATAGTAAATAGTCCACCAGTTAAAATAAGAAGCTGGACACTAAAGTAAAAATATACAATATTAAAAATATGTATTAAAAAAAATTCTAAATATGAGAAAATACCCATTTGAAACACTCAATAGGATTTCTCAAATGGAATATTAAAATGTGTTTGAGAGATACACCTGCTAATAAAAAAAAAGTGGGGTATGGCTGTCATGGACACGGCCGTGTGTTGTACGCAAATACGTTTATGTAACGGGTTATATATTTTTTTAATAAAATATTTTTATCGATTGTATATAAAACATTAGTTTTAAAGTAGTGATAGTGAATATAATAAGGTGTTAGAATAAAAATATATTATCAAAAACTCGAAACTGGTAAACATTTTCATAGTATAAGAGACATTTAAAATACGAAAATATCATTTAAGAAGTTGTCGCACCTGTTATTTCAAGAGAATAGTCAATATTCATACAACTATTGGTGCTGAAAATAAGTGTGTCTATATGGTTTTGTTTAGTGGATGTTTTAGTGAGTTTCTGTAGTTAAAATGGATATAGATTTGAATGTAGAAGACCAAGTTAGAGTTGCTGGTGTTACAAAGTGTGTCAGTAGGAAAAATAGTAGAAAAAAAAGGCAGGCAACCTGAAGCATGGAAGCGAAATATTGCCAAAAAACAAACGTCATGTTTCTAAACATTTACCCAAGATGACACAATGCAGCCATTATCCAGGTAAAAAAAAAATCTGTGTTTAAATGCAATAGTTTGAGCATGCAAGATAATTAGGAAGTTCCATCAAGCATATTTATGCATTCGCAGACAAAATAAAACAGGATAATTTCCTGTTGAAATATTTTTCTAATGAAACACCCGCTAGGTCTGCAACTGGCCGTAAGTATAATGAAAATAAGGCTTAGAAAAAATAGGTTGCTTACTAACAAATATTATGTATCAAGATTCCGAAAATAGACCGGAAAACACTGTTCGAGTTTGCCAAAAGAAATTCTTGGATATTCTTATTGTATCAAGAAGCAGGATTCAGCGTTTAAGTCGAAAAATTTGTTAACAAATGAGAGCTCACAAGAAAACAAAGGTGGGAACAGATATACATTAAGATTTGCAGAAAAACTCTATTTTGTACAAACTTTTATTTAGTAACTGCAACTTCTACAGTCCCATTACTGCAGAGAAAAGGGTTGCAATAGGCAATAACTTTCCAGTGACTTGTCGATAAAAAAAAATGGTTTAAGTTTAACGAACTAGCTCTATCTGAGCTACAAGTTAAGTTTGAGTACTTTTAGAAACATATTTCAGACAAAATATAACATAAGTTTTAAGAGCCCAGCTACTGATGTCTGTTCAATTTGTTTGCAGCTCAAAGGTAAGCTCCAAAAGTCTCAAGGAAATAAAAAGTACAGCTGATGACATAAATGAGAGTTCACACTCTGCGGGCTAGTGCATTCTATTAAAGTCTCTAAAAAAATGAGGGATTCATCAAGTTTTCATTTGACTGCCACAAGAAACTACCATTACCTAATCTACCAACCAAAGTAATTATTATGCACGTCAGTTTCACCAATATAATTTTAACCATCTGTTAAGGCTCTTCTAAGACCCCTTAGAATAAGAGTAATACATTCATCTACACTTGGTCAGAATCAGATGACCGCAGAGGTTCTAACCAATTGTTTCTCTTTACATCACCCTAATAATACACCACTTGATCAGGTTAAAGAGCTTGAGCTTTATGACGGGGCTGCGGCCAAAACAAAATTTTAAATTTGATAGGTATGATTTGTAAAGTTCTTGGGGATTCCAAACCGCATAATTACAAGAAAAACTGTAACTTTCCCGTGAGGGGTCATTCTTATGTCCTGCGATCGCATATTTGGCTTTTGAAGAAAAAGTTCAGGAAAAGGAGACAATTGTAATCCTTTCCAGTACATCAGCAAGTTTGAAGAAGTAGGAAATTGTGCTCCATTTGGGTAAATACACTTCTGCCCCGACTGGAAAAGAAAAGATTTAAAAAAAAATATTAAGCCACCACAATACTCCCTTTTTTCTTTCCAAATCTAAAAGATTTTTTTTAAAAAACACGAAGCAAGAAGAACAACGCTTTGGTTAGGGAAATTTTTTTCAAGAAGCGACGTTTTAAAAACATCCTAAAAAAAAACCCGGGACAAATCATTGCAAAAAGGGAACCCACAAAAAATTACCAGTTGGCATTTCATTTAACAAATATAAACAAGTACTCCAAAAATTTTTAAACCCAAAACTTACGGGGGAAACAGGGACAGTTATAAATAGTTGAAGTACTATAAAGATATAATCAAACAAAAGTTGACCAATGGGCCAAAAGTTGAGTCTGACAACTTATAATTTCCCGATAGACGAAAATGCCTGTAAATAAATGACATAATTTTAAATAAGTATTAAATATTTCCTTGTTTTACAAAAACCAATTTTAAATAGTCTTGGGAAAAAAAGTTTTAATCACTTCGTTGTAATTTTACTAAATCTTTTTTTACTTTACTTTTAAAAACCAAATTTTTATACTCAGTATTTTTTTACTAACCCTTATATATTTTTATTATTATTATTGAAAAAAAGGGCCCACGACACATCTGGGTCATTGGGGCCTTGAAATAATTAAAAAATAAAAAGATCCCCATGGGGGAAGGGGGGGAAAAAACATTCACCTTTTGAGACACCCATAGAGGCTAAATTGGACCTTGGTAAAATTAAGTGATACACCGCAAAAAAAAAAACCACAAGTGTATCACTCCAATAAAAAGACAAAACAAACATATTAAAATATAACATTTAAAAAGACAAAACATTTTAAAATGATAATACTTAAAAAAAAAAACAAACATTTTAAATTGAAAAAAAACCGTTAAAAAGATCTAAATAGAATAATATCCAAAAGAGCCATTTTATAAAAGGACTCAAAGGCTTTAAAAAAAGATCCCCCGGGCGTATAAAACGAGTAAAAAATAACTCCTCCGCCTATCGCGTAAAAAAAAACGAAGTCACCTTAAAATCAAGACCAGACGATGGGGCTATTTAAACACTCCACCAAAATGTGATGCACACAAGGGGGAGAAACAAAAACTCCCACACTGGAGGGACCCTTTTATAAAAAACATGGTCAATGAATATGCCCACGGGGATCCGTCACGATGACCTCCTCTTTTCTTTTTTCGTATAGAAAAGGCCATCGCGCACCCCGTCCCGATGGACCGCACTTTTCTGAGCAGGGGGTCGAACCCACTGCCGGCCAGGCGAAAGATCCACGCCGAACATAACCCTTTAAATCTAAAAAAAAGACCCCCAAAACCGCCCCGGGAGGCATACGTGCTCCCTTGGCTCCTGGTCCGCCAGTTCATTTCCTGGAAGACCAGCGTGACCAGAACCAGCAAAAGGGCGAGCCGGGTGCAAATGAATCAATTTTTAAAATTTGTTCGGAATCATCTGCACGAGAGGATTCCACGAGTAGAGAGTGGACAATGCCAACAGAGCACTCATGGAACCCGTCGATGAGGACAGAACGGGACTATTCGGTAAAAAAAAAACACAAAGATTTAAAAATGGCATATAATTCAGCAAAAACACGGGTTTTATTGGAAAACCAAATTTAAAATTGGATCCTTCCACAACAAAAAGCACACCCCGGGAGACTCCAGTTTTAGAGCCATCATGTAATGCCTCAAATCCGTGAAACGAGTGGAGAAGAGCTCATTAAAAGTCCTCTATATACAAATTTTGGGTGGTCGCTTAGGGAATTTTGGCAAATCAAAATCATTTCGGAGGGCGTATTTTCCGGGGAAAACTCGACCTGGTATGGGAAATATCCTTTGGAAAGGACTATTCCACACGTGTCAAAAACAATAGCACCGGACCCAACCGGCCTGTACTAGGGGGCCATTTTATTTTTCTCAAGACAGGGTTTGGGGGGGATAAATACAGGGGGGAAGCACTTTTTTTTGGCATGCAATGCAGTTTCGACACGAAATGCCAGGGTAAACCGCCGGTAAGAAAGAGGGGGGCCACCGGCGTCACACAGATGCTGACGACGGGACTGGTACGGAAAGACCATACCCATCGAATGCCAGCTTTGTGGACGCTAGGGAGCACTTTAACGCCGAGGCAGCGAACCATATACAAAACTCCGTAATCAAGTTTTGATCTCACCCAGCCTATAGAGACGCATAAAGGGTTTCCCTATACACCCCAAAGCGCCCACTCACAATTTAAGTAAATTCAAAGTTTTAATACACCTCGTTTTTCAGGCTTTGATGGGGGGGGCCAAGTTAGTTTAAAACAAAAAAAACCCCAGGCCCTTTACGGCTCGGAGACAGGAAAACAACGTTTTTTCATTAAAAATTTGGGGGCTGGCGATTCCACGAATCTTGGAAGTGGACGACATCGTTTTGGGCCGCAGAGAAACAAACCATTACAGATCCCCCAAAACCCAAGTTTGTTTACAGCGAGTTGTATCTGTGTTCGGGCCCTTGGAACTTATGAACGCAATAAATTGCGTAGTCACCAAAAAAAGACATAAACGGACAGGTACGTGCACTTGCCACGGGGCTATTTACGCGATAGCGAATAATGAAGTGTTAAAATACTACCCTAGGCCCCCATTTTTCTTGAATAAAATCTTTGGATAAGGTGTTTTTTTAACCCTTTCCCCAAGGTCTACAACAAAAAATTTAATAAAAAATGGGGGAGGTTCCCCGGCCCCCCCAATTTAAAACAGGGTTTTTTAAAATGCCGACCGCCAGGTGGTGTCGAAGCCTTCCTAAATCAAAAAAGACAGCCAAGAGGTCTGTTTAGGAGAAAGCGTCACAGCTCGTCTCAAGTCGAAAAAAGGGTATCCCGTGGTGGGTTTTCGGCAAACCCACAGCAAATTGGATATTGATTGCGGGATTCTAATACCAAAAAAAATCTTTTATTGATCATTTTCTCAAATTTTTTTGCATAACACAACATTAAGGCATCGGTTTAACTAGGGGCTCTAATTTATCCTTGCCATTTTTATAAAATTGGATAAAGGGTTGCTTGCCTCCACAGTGTTGGGAATTGCGAGTTTCCCCAAAAACAAAATTGAAAGGGGTCTAATTGGAACCCCGTCCAGCGGGGACAGTTGGCGCAACTTTTTCGTAATGGATATCGTCAGGGCCCAGAATTTATTGCCCGCCGGGGGACGGGGATAGGAAGTTCCTCTTTAGAAAGGGGGATTATAATCCTCTCCCCACTTTGGCCAAAATCAAAAAAAGGGCGCCGAGCGCGTTATGCACCACGAATCTTAGATAGCTCGCAGTGCTAGAAAAAGCGGCAAAACATCGACCCCAATACATTGCGACCCCAAGGGAGGAGACAATAACCTTTAGACATGATGCGGGATATTATAAATGGTATTTTTGCTACTACTTACTTACAATTGATCCCAAACCTTGGTTTGGGAGTGGAAATATAAGGGGAAAAAAAAACTGTCCCAAGACCCCTTCTGCTTTTTTCGAATAATACGGCGACTCTAGCACTAGAACCGGAATGACCCAATTCCTCCGAATAGACGTCGATTTAAAAAACGAAAGGGGGTCTTTGACGTTTGAAATACAAGCCGGCACTCCTCGTTCCCCCAGGAACAGGGCGGGGGCGCGGGTTTGGCGGGATTTAGGGAGGGTCCCTCGCCGCCGCTAGACCCCGAAGTGAATTGCCCCTTTAAAAATCGACGCGGGAGAAGGGGTTCTCGAATACGCGAGCTCGCGGAATTTATCCCAGTTAGCACTTTAAGAACCCATTGGGGAACCGGCGACTGGGAGGATCTTGGGTTTTTGAAAGCAAATGGGAAAAATGATCGCTGCCACATAGGGCCGAGGAACCTCCCAAAGGAAATGACAGCAACCCGGGGTACATAGGGCAAAAGGTCGATGGGAGAGGATACACCCTTTAAAGGGGGAGAAGTGGTCGGGTCCCGTGTTCATTAACACCAGTTTCCCAACAAGAAAAATCCCCTACCATCCTCCCCCGGGGGGCTGTAAAATTAGACCCCCCCAAAACCAGGTTTTTGCGCTTAAAAATCCCCCAAGATGAATAGGGGGGGGGAAGTTGTAAAAAGAGGGCCTCTATGTCCCCCCGGGGGAAAACGTTTACCTGGCGGGAGGGAATGAGCATACGGTTACCTCCAAGGGAAAGGGGGACTCTGACAGCAATCATTGGAGATCAGAAACAATATTAATACTCTTATGATATATAGTACTTCGTCGAAATAGCCACACCCCGCTACCCCATCAAAAAAAGGCTTGTGGGACGATACACATCGTACCCACGAAGCATCGGGTTTTCAGTTGGCGAAAGTGGGGTTTTCCCGCAAACACAAATGGAGGATGCAGGGGGGAAAAAAGTAGTTTAATTTTTCCCCTGCACAGCATAAAACCCCCACAATTCCCCTTGTATAGCGACATTTTTATTAATAATAATTTAATTTAAAATCCCACAACCATAACGCATCCTTAAAAATTAAAAAATTTTTTGAGGACTTTTTTTGATCCTCTTCTTTTCCCAATCTCTCTTTGGGCCTCCCCGCTTCGGGGAGGGGTTTTGGGTTTTTCCTGTAGAGACGGCGGGGGATCCTTACGCGAAGGGTTTGTTAAAACCTTCGACGCTTTTTTTAAATTATTTTTTCGGCGTCCCTCGCTGGTCCTTCCCCAAGGCACCAGTGGGGCTCGCCTTTGCGACCTCGCCTTACCACCCCCATCCCACCTCCGGGTTCCGAGGCGGGGGTTTAGCGGGTCGACAACGGTCGCAGGGTTTAGGGCCCCGAGGAGGACCGGGGTGTTCCCCCGAGTGGGGGTTTTACGGGGTTCCCCAGAACTCGGGGGGGGTCCACGAGGAGGGTTTGGAGGGTTGGGGGTGTTCCCCGAGGGGGCCTCCTCGGGGGTAAAGGTGGGGAGGCGACTTCGGCGGGGGGGTCGCCCCATGTCAATTTGGGGACCACCTAGATGGGTGCGGCTTTTTTAGTGCTCGATGAGACGATTGGCACAGGGCGGAGGCGTTTGGCATATTTAAATGCCAAGACATTGGGGGAAAATTTATTTCGGCTTACAATTTTACTAAAGATTCTGAATACCGGGGGCTTGACTGGATACATATCCTTGCGGGCCTGGGGAAAGGGGTCTTTTTTTCCATTGATCTCCCGGACTTTTCTTTCCCCCTTCCATTTCGGACATCCAGACCAAGCAGAATGCGGACCCTTGCAGTTGATGCGCACTTAGGAACCACACGGTGTATCGTGAGCCTCCGCCGCAAAACCGCACAGGGGTTTGGCCTTCCACGGGATCTCAGCTTCGTAGCCCAAATTCCCGGCACTGAAAAAGCGCCGGGTTTGGGGCATACGGCCGGACCCTGAGCACGTGGAAGCCCGCTCGAACCTCCTTGGAGATGGGAGTCGCAAAAATTAGGAATATTTAAAAATCTTTTTTTCCCTTGTCCGTTCTTTTTGTTAAGATCCGGGAGCCCGGTGACATGCTGGGGGAAAGCTCCTCACAATACCTCAACGCTTACAAGTCGAGGTCATACAATGACCCCTCCCTGCAAACTGAGGAACCTGTGGGGGTCTACCTTCACCTTTATACCCCCAATTTCTCCCCGGGATTTCGAGATCGCCAAATATTAGGGTTGAGTGTCGGTCATAGTCTGAATCAAATTTTCCATCACGCAGTTTTCCTTATAAGACGTCAGATTTTTTCTGCTCCATTTTTTCACCTTTCGGGATAAATGGGCTGACACGTTTTAAAAATCTTCACTTTCACTCACTCGAGACATCACCAGGAAGCGGGGCTGGCCTCCCATCCTGGCTTTTTATCAAAACAGGGGGGGAAAAGGGCCCTTACCCGTTTCCGCCCTTATCATAATAGGCCCTGTAGGGGGCCCGGGGGGTAAGTGCCATCATAACTTGGCATACGGTGCCACGGACATAAGGTGTCAGCTGGACAATGGACTCAGTCTGAGTGGGGGGACAACCTGCAATAGTACTCGGATCGTAGACCCCGTTGATCCCAGTTGGTTTTTACCACATAGGGCCCTGTTAACTCCTTTTGACGAGAGGCTCCATACGACGCTAGACTTACAACCTTCATATGGAGCACGCCGGAAAGAGGTCACCCGCAGCAAGTGTATCAGGAAAATCAATTTTTTTTTCCGAAAACCCCAAAAACGCAACCGGCTTTTTTCAAGGGAGGGTACCCGGTTGTCATCCCTAAGGCCCTTCTACCAAGAATTACAACCGGGGCACTTTTTATCAGGGGCTCAAAGCGGTGGATCCAAAATTAACCCCAGAAAGGGCCTTTAGATGCCAAGGTCTCAACAAAAGGGGGCCCAAAATCCTGTGCAGGATTTTAACGGCAGGGAAAGGGGAAGAAAGAAGGAAGGAAAGTAAGGAAAGAGAAGGGGAAAAGAAAAAAAAAAGAAAGGAAAAGAAAAAGAAAGTGAAAGGAAAGAGTAGGATAGGTTGTCCTGAACGAGGTAATCCTGCACAGAGCCTCCCCTTTAGTCCCTCTTACACAAGAGGGGTTACTGCGGGGCTATTCTAAAAACCCCTCCCCCAGGGGGACTAAGCCTTAAAATAAATGTAACATTTAATTTTGATGAAAATTTTTTTTAAAAAAAGCTTTAAAAGTTTTTTTTTTTACCCTTTGCCTAACCTAACCTCTAAGTTTTTTTCCCTTTCAGCTGCAAAACCAATTAATTTAAAAAAGCTGCTGCAAAAAATACTAATTGCAAGATCCAGTTAAAAAGAAAATTTTAAACTACTAATTTAATTATCTTCAACCAAAAGACATACAATTTGGCAATTTGCCCCCCCAAATATATAAACTGAAACATCAAAAATTGTGGCAAAAATAGTAAGTTTTTTCCCATGATAACATTTTTTCCCTTTTTTTCCCCCGAATTTCCGTTTACGCAATTTGGAGTTTTTAAACTCGGCGACTCAGGAATTCCCTTAAACATGGTTAAAAAACTACATAATATTTTTACTTCTATTATTATTATCATACTATGTATTCAACATAAATTTTTTGTTAATTAAATAAAAAAATAACACTAGGCCTATAACTTAACCAAATCTTGACTTAGAAGTTTTCATAAACTGAAACACAAAAATGTAAGAGTTTTTATTGATTTATAAATCTTTAGCTGCTAAGTGTGACAAAAAAGTTAGAGCTGATAAGTTTGTCTGACACTGAAAATTAAAGTGTTTTTGTAGCTATACGTACTTTTAACTTCGAAACAACATTGAATTTAATTAAAATTGTTGGGGTCACTAAAAAACAGGCAACTCTATTGATCCCAATGCTACTAAAACCTGAAAAAAAACTTTTTTTTTCTAGTTACGATAATTTCACACTAAGTTTCCTAAATATAAAGTATACATAACACATAGTCTAAAAACAGAGCTGGTGTAAAATTGGTAGTCATTTGCGGGTGAATAAATAAGTCCATATAATGTTTAAATTCACTTCCTCCCCCCGAAATTCAATTAAAACCTAAAAGTTGATAGTGTTTTAGCCATTTAAACCTCGCCAAGCCTTTTAAGATGACGGTATGGGAAGTCGTAAACAAATTTCTGACAAAGATTTCAATTCTGTCGAGTAGAGTGTGGAGATCAACAAACCACGCCCTCCTAGGACGACCTTCATCGCGCGATATTAAGATTTGTTGTTTCATAAAAATATTTGGTTAGCAGGATAGACATCGTCTTCTTTTCAGGTTCCTGAGTGATTTTGATGTTAGGATTGGTCGACGTATACTTTTTTTGTTCATAGAATAAAGTTTTTTTATATCCACCACTTGAGAACCAGAAAAGAAGGAAAACAACTCACATGTCGGCTTTCGATGGTTGAGTTAATCTTGCCACAACTTGAAGAAGCGTTTAAGCCAACCGATAGTACTAGACAAACCCTCATCCTCGTAAAAATGAAGGTGAATTTAGTATGAAGTTATAATGTACTAATAGTATCTCTTTGATATGATTCCAGTTCTATAACAATACAAAAATCACACAAGTAAAATGTACCCTTGAGCGGTGAGTTTTTAAACTACATCTGACCCCCTATAGTGAGTTTTTTGCATCAAAAAAAAAATTTAGAAAATTTTTGTAAAAAAAAAGTATTTTAAACTGTACATAATAAAAATAAAATACAGTAATATACAATTATTCTTCAAAAACTATTGTTCATCAATCTCAGCCAATGTGTCTTCAAAATTCTTTAGGGTGTGGTACCCTCAAAACAGGGGTGAACACATAGAGATTCGACACACATCCACCTAGTTTTCTCTGCGTTTGATTTTTTTCTTCTTCTTTGTATGCTGACATACAAAGCATCTACGCTGAGGTTGGGCTTTGATGCGAGGCTGTATTGGTTTAGGAAATGATGCCCCTATAGCCTGAGGCATTCTCCTCCTGTGGCGCCCGTACCCCTTTAGGTGATTTCTCTCCCTGCAAATTCCTCCAATAGTTTGTCAATCACATTCAGGTGAAAAGTCAATAAGTTGGGTTTCTTTCCAGTCTTCATTTGATATATAATGTAGGAAATCCAACAGAGCTATATCAATTGTGTAGAAAAAGAGCTTCACATCCACTTTAGGGGATTTTCTTACATTCGCTGTAAACTTACTTGCATGTCAGCCTTGTAAAATGGGTCCCATTTTTTTCATTAAAATCTATCACACTCAGTGGTTTGACAATGTTTTCCCCTGTTGCAAAGATTATTTTTTTCCGTGTTGACCATCAAATCCTTTTGTATGTTATTATTAATTTTTATTTTGAGGCCCGTCCCACACAGTAAGGTCATTAGGGCCTTTAAAAATAAATTAAACACAGTAAACCCCCCCAATGGGAAGAGACATCACATAGCCCCACCTGTTAAATAAACAGGGGGAAGAAAAATATAAAACAAACAAAAAAAATTTTTTTAAATAATTTAAAAACTTTTTTCCCTCATTGAGAAAATGCCCATTGGAACACCCCCATAGGAGCCTCAAAGGGGGAAAATTAGAATAAAAGAAGTGATACACCTGCTAAAATAAAACCACAGTTATACACACTTTAAAAAATTACAAAACAAACATTTTAAAAATTTTAACACATTAAAAATCAAAAAGGGTTTTAAAATAATACTTAAAAATACAAAACAAACTATTTAAATATACTAAAAAGTTTAAAAAAAAAACCCTCAATAGAAAATCCAGATGATCATTTTAAATAAAAGTGCCCAAAAATTTTCATAAAAAGATCCCCGGGGCGTATAAATGAATAAACTTAAACCCAAACCCCCTTCAAATCCTATTAAAAAACCGAAGGTAAACCTTTAAAATTAAGTCCCCAGGGGATAGGGGAAATTTTGCGACACCCACCAAAATGGGGTACACACTAAGGGACATCGAAAACTCACACACTGGGGTGGGTCCCCCCAAAAAATCCAGGGGGTCAACGCTGTGTGCCCCGACCGGGGACCCCCTTGTCACATGACCTCCTCTCTTCGGGACTTTCGTATAAAAAGGGGGCCACCGCGACACACCGTCCCTGATGACCGCATTTGTTCTGAGCAGGGTCGAACCCACTGCCGGCCGGGTGCAAAGACCCCACGCCGAAAAAAACCCTTTAATCTAAAAACTCACCCCCAACCCCGCCTCCGGGCGGGCTGCCGCCCCTTTGGCCGCCGGTCACCATTCTTTTCCCCTGAAGCCCGGCGTGACCGGGAATCCAAAAAAGGCACCGGGGGCTTAAGAAAAATTTTAAAATTTGCTCATGATCACTGCACCAGGGGATTCCAAAGATAGAGGGTGGACAACCCAACAAGAAAACTCAGGGAATCCGTCAATGAGAAAAACGGGACACTTACGATACACAAAAACAGAGTTTTAAAAATGGCGTATAATTCAACCATAAAAACACTGAATTTCCCGGGTAAACCAAATTTAAAATTGTTTCCCCCCCTCCAAACAAAGCCATCCCACGAACCCCCACACTTACCATCTGTATAGATGCGCTCAAAGCCTGAAAGCGAGTGGGAGGAGCTCTTAAATGTCCCTCAATATAACGGCGGGGGTTTTTGCTTTGGGAATTTTGGGCAAGATCATAAGGCATTGAGGTAGGCGAACTTCCAGGGAAAACTCGACCGGGGATGGGGGGATACCCTTTGGCAGGACTACCCCACCTTCGAATACCGATCACCCTGACCCAACCGGCCTTGTACTACGCCATTTGGTTTCATACAAGACAGGGTTAGGGGGAAGAAACACAGGTGGGTAGCAACATCTCCGCACAGTAAATTTTTTGAAACGAAGATCCAGAAGATAGGACCCCGGTAAGAGAGGGGGGCTCACCGCGTCGGCACAGATGCGACGACTGGGCTGGTACGAAATGCACCATACCAGTCGATCCACATGGTGGACACATCCAGCATCTTCAACGCCGAAGGTCCGCTGATGCATACACAAACCCCTAAATAGTTAAATTTTTACAAGGCCCATACAGGCGCATCAAGGTTTCCCTACCACCCACCGGACCGACCGAAAACCACTTAAAGCAGGTTGAGTCTTTTTATCCCCCTCCTTTCATTTCTTTATGGGGGGAATCCGGGTTTTTTTAAAATCAAAAAAAAGTCCCAGAAACTTTAGGGTCTCCGAACGGAAAAAAACGTGATTCATTAAAATCGGGGGACTTGTTGTATCCAGTAATTAGGGAAGGGCGACCGTCGTCTTGGCTGAAAAACAAAAACCATTACGCGACCCCCACGACCATAGATTGTTAGAGAGATTTTTGATTGCCTTAAACACTGGGGAGACTCGATGAAACAAAAATTGCGTAGTCATCCACAAAGAGGCAGAAGGGACAGGAAGGGTACGTTGTCCACAATGAAATTTTGCAATGGCAACAACGCACATTTAAAAATACTGCCCTGGGGCACCCCATTTTCTTAATAAAAATCATCGGAAAAGGGTTGTTTTAACCTTCCCCGAATCCCCTTTTGACATAAAATTAGCTAAAAAACAGGGAGGTTCCCACGGAACCCCCAGTTAAAAAGGGGTTTTTTAAAATGCCGACCCCCAGTGGACGTACCTTTCTTCCCAAGTCAAAGAAAACTGCCAAAAATCTTTTTAGGGAAAAAGGCTCACGAACGCGTCTCGAACGGACTAGAGATCCCCCCCGAAATGGTTGGGGCAAAAAACCACATTGAAAATTTTAAAATAGATTGCGGATTCAAATACCATATTAACGTTTTTTTACTTTTTTTTCCAATATTTTGCTACACAACATTAAGGCATCGTCTAAATAGTTGGTTCAAATTTTTTTCCTTCCATTTTTATATAGGAAAATTGTTGCTTGCCTCCACATTTTGGGGGGAATGACGAGATCCCAAACACTTTTTGTAAGTCCCAACAACATCTCGTCCAGCAGGGTAACGGCGAAAACATTTCAAATTAATGTCGTCGGGGCCAGGACGTGCTACCCGCCGGGGACATGGCATAGGCTTCATCAAAAAAAAGGGGAGTTGAATCCCCCCCCTGACTTGACCAAAGTCAATAAATGGCCCTATTTTCCGCTTATGCGCTGCAAATAAATTTTGAGTGCTTGCAGTGCTAGATAGGCGGGAACATAGAGCCCAATCATTGGCGACCTCCACAGGGGGAACAAGCTACCATTTGACTTTTAGGGCGGGTTTTTATTGATGGTATTTTTGCACTACGTAATTTCGAAAATGCCCAAACCTTAGTTGGGGGAGGGGGAAATTGAAAAGGGAATAAAACGTCTTAAAGACCTCCTGCTTTCACAATGAACGGCGGGCGGCACGCAAATCCGAATGATTCTAGTTTATCCAAGGGGGACCCCCATGGAAGAGACGAAATGCTCTTCAGGCAGAAAAGGCCAATCTCACTCCCGTTCCACCAGGGAACGGAGGTGGCGGGGGTTTTGGGGGGTTTTGGGGGATAGATTCCCCCGCCGCCAGATGACCGCGAATAAAATGGCAATATTAACCTCGACTCCGGAAAGGGGTTTTACAAATACGCAGCTCGCGAAATTTACCCCAGTCACACTTTAAGCACCCATTTTGGGTGCACGTGTTTAAACCGGAGGGTCTTAAATTAGCGAAACGAAGGGGGAAAGTTATCGCGCCACATAGATCCGAGTGGACCCCCCAAAAGGGAAGGGGGCACGACCGGGGCACTAAGTTAGGTCGATGGCAAGGATAACCATTAAAGGGGGAAAAAGTTTTTCGGGTCCCGGTTTTTCAAAACCCCCGGGTTCCCGAGACAAGAAATCCTCACCTCCTACCCGGGCGCTGATAATTAGACCCCCACACCCGGTTGGCGTTAAAATCCCCCAGGAAATTGGGGGGCGGAAGTTGTTTAAAGGGGGGCCCTAGGGCTCCTCTTGAAACACGTTCACCTGGTGGGGGTAAAAATGCGCATACATTACTTCATAGGAAGGAGACCTGACAGCGATCATTTGGGAATCAATACAAATTTAAAAATTATTAATATATTGCTACGTGCAAGTATACCCACACCCCGCTGCCCGACAAAGAAAGGTTTGTGGGGAATAGACACGACCCACGAACATCGGGTTGTCATTTGGGGGGAAGGGGGTCCCCTGCAAACACAAGAGGAAGGATGCAGGAAAAATTTGTTGTTAAATTTTCCTCTACCACATAAAACCCCTACTTTTCCCATTTAGGCGACATAAGTTTTTAGATAAAATTAGTTATCCTCGCAATCCATGACCATCTCTTAAAAAAAAAAAGGTTTTGGGGCCCTTTTTTTGGGTCCCCTTCCCTTTTTCCCAGTCTCCCCGGGACCCCCCCCGCTTTAGGAAGGTTCGGTTTATTTTGGGGAGAACTGGGTAGTGGGACCTTGCCGAAGGCTTTTTTAAGGGCCCTTTTCGCCCTTTTTACTATTATTTTTCAGGGGCCCTCGCTGGTCCTTCTTCAAGGCACCAGGGGACCGCCTTTTAGGGCCTCCCTGTTACCCCACTCATCCCGGCCCGGGGCCCAAAGGGCGAGATGAGCGACCAACAGGGGCCCAAATGAAATTTTATTCCCCAGAGGCCGGGGGAGCCCCCCGAGGGGGGCTCGGGAATTCCCCAGGAGGGTTCGGAGGTGTTCCCCGGGGGGGGGCTCGGGTGTTCCCCCGAGGGGTTGGGGGGAGTTCCCCGGGGGGGGCCTCGGAATTGTTCCCCGAGGGGTCCCCCGGGGGGGTACAGGTGGGGAGGCACTGTTGTGGGGGGTTTCCCCATTTGTTTTATATTTTGCATCACCTAGTTGATCTGGTTTTTTTTGTTGATCTCGAATAAGACGATGGCACGGGTCTTTAGGAGACTTCGAATATTAACTGCGCAGTGGAGTTAGGGCAGTTTATATTTTGGCTAAAAATTTTGGCTGTTGGAAACTTAAAAATACCGGTGCTTGCAATCATAAAACCCTTTTGCTGCCTGGGCAAAAAAGGATCTTCCTTTCTTTTGGGTCTACGGGACTCTTTCTCTACCTTCCAATTCGAAGGACCAGACCGGCAAATAGGACCCTTGAAATTTAAATGCAAAAATTTGGGAACTCCATGGTTGTTCTGAGCCTCCTGTCCACAACCCGCACGGGTTGGTTTACCCCAATCGCAGCTTCGTATGCCAAACTCCGGGCACTGAAAACAGCGCCGAGGTTTGGGGGACATACGGCCGGACCCGAGCACGGGGAAGCCAGCTCGGACCCCCTTTGGTAAGGAAGAGTGGCAAATTAAGAAATAAGTCGTTTCTTCACTACATGGGTTCCCTTTGATGTGATCCTATATATTTTCGGGGGACATGTTGGGGGGGAAAATTCCTCATAAGTCCTCATGCTTACCCCATTCGGGGTCATAGCAAGTGACCACTCCCTTGCAAACTTGAAAACCTTTTGCGGTTCCACCTTCACCTTTAAATATTCGAGGGCTCAACGGTATGGTATTTATTCCCATTATTTTCGCTCCCCTAAGGTCATTTTCGGTCGGGAAATCTTTATTGCCACCGCGCATTTTTTCAAATTGAAACCCCAACTGGGCAGCCCACTAATCACCTTTCGAGGACAAAGGGGCTGACACCCCTGGGGTTCTCATTTTCCCTTTTCGAGACTTACCGGGAAGCGGGGCGGGGGCCCACCACTTCCTGGATTTTTAAATTAAAAAGGCTGGAGGGCCCCTTTACCCTTTTCCGCCTCTTTCTATATTTACACCCTGGGGGGGGGCCGGGGCAGACAGTTTGCCACAGTGTTTGGCAGTACTTTTCCAGGGGCGACAATTTTGTTCGCCAAAAGCCAGATTGGGACACCAAACACAATACCGGTCGTAACCCAAGTGATCCAATTTGGGTTTCAACCACATAGGGCCCCGTTAACTGTCCCGACGAGAGGCTCATACACGCTAACATGAAAACCCTTCGCATAGAGCACGCCGAAGAGGGGTCGCCCGCAGCAAGTGGGGTTTGGAAAGTGCCAAATTTTACGTCCGGGCCCTCATAACGAACCAAATTTTTCTCAAATTAGGTACCCGGTTATTGTCATCCCTAAGGCCCTTCTACTAAATATGGCAACCGCGCACTTTCTTTTAGGACCCAAAGGCAGTGGTACCAATAATAAACAAAAGAAAGCCGGTTATTCCCAAAGGCGTCAAGGGAAAGGCCAAAGGCCCGTGCAGGATGAACGGGGGGAAAGGAAGAAAAAAAAGGGGTAATAAAGCAAAGGGGCAAGAGTAAAAAAAAGGGGGAAAGTGAGGAAAAAGAAAATGACGGAAATGAAAGATAAAGGATAGGTTTGGCCCACATACGTCCTGCACAGAAGCCCCCCTTTTTTTTCGCTTTTTTACAACCGGGTTTTCTGCGGGACTATCTAAACCCCTCCCGCAGGGGGGCCTTGCAATCCTACAATAAAATTTCACTAGTGTACCCACTGTACCCCCAACAATCAACAAAAAATCAGCGTTCCAAATATTAAAAAACAACTGCCTTAAAAAAACTTTTCTCACTCCTTCGGATCCCAAGCTGCCCACTAGATTATTACCAAGTCCAAAAACCCCCCCAAGTAAGCGGGGCACTACGACTAGAAGAGCCGTATTAAAAAATAAACCCCGGGCCCAGAATAAATTAACACGGCGATGTTTTCCAAGCCAGGCACGAAATCAACACCCCGTATTGCCCCCGGGGGGGGGGAAAAGGGCCCAAAACCCCACCTGACATGGGATTTTTCCAAAATTTGGGTCGGAGGGGTTTAAAAAACTGCATTGCACGATAGACATCCCAGCGACCGGGAAGACCGTGAAATTACGGCATGATGACTAATGCCTTGTTCTGTTGGCTGGCTGACTAGTGTGAAAAAACCCACCCCCCTTTTCTTTTTTTCTAGACTCAATATAAAGAATGTAAATTGTATTAAATAAGTATTTGATTTTGCGCTTCATCAAAAGTAGTTCGATGAGGGGACTAGTGTTGGGGTCATGGAGGAAAGACCTAGGAAAATATTACTTTTGATAAAAATTTTTTTTATAGAACTAACTATTATGGAGCAGGGAAAGGGATTTGTGGAATAAAATTAAAATCTTTGAGTCTACCCCATGGGGAAAATTGCGTCGGGCATTATTTAAATTTATTTTATATTGCTAAATTTGTTTTGGGGTCAGGGGGAAGCCCTTAATGAAATTTTTTAAATCTTTGAGTCACACAGGGGGATTTCTTTTGATATTAATTAATTAATAGTAGAATAGTCCTTATTTTAGCGTCTTGGAATAGGACTTTTTCCCTTAAATTTAAAATTGTTTAAACCCCAAACAAAGTAATGGAGATTTTTACTTTAAATATTTTTTTCATGCAAATTGCCCCGGTTCAAGGGGCACAAAAATTAATATAGGGAAATGTCAAAATGTCATTGTATTTTTTTTTTTTAGTGTTTAACCTTTTAACGTTACATTTTAAAGTTAAATAAACATTTTTGTGGTTACGCAACTTTTTGCGTTTGATTCTCTGCGTCATGGATTTACCATGACTATCCTTGTAACTAATTTTAAATTTTAAATGGAAGTAATTAGAAACACGAGATTCACACTGTATTTTTTACAGTAAATTTTATTATTATTATTATTTTATTAATTTTTTTAAAAAATTTATTATAGGGTTTTTAAAAAGGCCCATCGACACATCTAGGTCATTAGGCCTTGAAATATATTAAAAACATAATAAAATCCCATGGGGGAAAGAGATAAAAAAATTACCATCTGAGACACCCCAAAGGGATGCTCAAATGGACTCTTGGTATAAATAAGTGTACACCTTCTAAAAAAAAAAACCAAAGGTATCACCCAATAAAAAGAAAAACAAACAATTAAAATAAAACACTTAAAAAACAAAACATTTAAAATGATAATAACGTTAAAAAACAAAACAACATTTTTAAATTGAATAAAACCGTTAAAAAGATCTCAATATGAGATAATATCCAAAAAGAGCCACTTTAAAAAAGTGACTCAAAGGGGCATTAAAAAAATCCCCTGCGTAAAAACGGAGTAAAACAAATAACTCCATCCGCACAATCGCGTAAAAAAAAACGTAAGCCCCTTTAAAATCAAAGCCAGACGGATAGGGCATTTTTGCGACATTTTCCACCAAATGTGTGCACACTAAGGGGAGTATCACAAAACACACACTGGAGGGGATCCCCCTTATAAAAAAATGGGTCAATGAAGTATGCCCCGCGGGAGCTCGTCACGATGACCTCCTCTCTTCTAGACTTTCGTAAGAAGAGGCCATCCGACCACCGCCCTGAGGACCGCCTTGTTCGAGCAGGGTCGAGACCCACTGCTCGTGCCAGGGTCGTAGACCCACGCCGAACAAACCCTTTAGATCTAAAAAAAAGACACCCAAACCGCCTCCGAGGCATACTGCTGCCTCCTTGGGCTGCCTGGTCCGCCATTCTTTCCCGGGAAAGACCGCGTGACCAGGAAACCAGCAAAAGGCGACCCGGGGTCTTAATGAATAAAATTTTTAAAATTTTTCTGAATCATCTGCACGAAGGTTTCCACAGTAGAGAGTGAAAATGCCAACATACCCCAGTTTTCCGTGCAGATAAACAAACGGTACTACTTGGGTAAACAAAACCAAAGATTTAAAAGGGCATATAATTCAGCTGTAAAAAACGGGTTTCATTAGTAAACCAAATTTAAAATTGGGACCCTTTCCACAAACAAAAAGCCACCCAGGGAGACTCCAGTTTTTAGAGCCAACATGGATCCTCAAATCCGTGAAAGCGAGTGGGGGGGAAGCTCATTAAAATTCCTCTCAAAAAACAAATTTTGGGTGGCCTTTTAGGGAATTTTGAATAAAAAATGCTTTTCGGGGGGCGTATTTTCCGGGGAAAACTCGACCGGGTGATTAGGGATAGCCTTTGGCAGGACTATCCCACACTGTCGAAAACGTTTTCATCCGACCCAAACCGGCCTTGTACACCCTTTTAGTTTCATAACAAGCCCGGGTTAGGGGAATGAAATACGGGGCGGTAAGCAACATTTTTTGGGCATCAATGCAGTTTCGACACGAAATGCCAGGAGTAAGACCCCCGGTAAAAAAGGGGGGGGCTCACCGGCGTCACACAAAAGCGACATGACGGGGTACGAAAAGCCCATAGCCATCAAAATTGCCAGAAAGGGGGACGCAACCCGAGCATCTTTAAAAAGCCGAGGGCTAGGGGAACCATATAAAAAACGCCGTAACAATTTTTTGATCTCCCCAAAGCTCTAAAAAGGCGCATCGGGGTTCCCTATCACCCCCCAAGAGCGACCACTCAAAATTTAATAAATTCAAAGTTTAAAAACACACCCGCTTCGGGTTTTTTGAGTGGGGATCCATTAGTTTAAAATCGAAAAAAAAGTCCCGAACCTTAGGGTCCGGAGACGTAAAACAACGTTGTTTATTAAAAATTGGGGGCTGGCTGAAATCCGCGTAATCATGGAAGTGGCGACAGTCGCTTGGCCCGCAAAAAACGAAAACCATTAGAGCTCCCCAAAACCATAATTTTTTTACAGGGGTTTACTTCTTTCAGCCCTGTGGAGACTTGATGAACTGAAAAAAATTGCGTAGTCATCCACAAAAAGACATAAATGGGACAGGTACGTCACGTTGTCCACAAAGCATTTACGCGATGCGAATAAGTAGTGTTTAAAAATACTACCCGAGGCACCCCATTTTTTTGAATAAAATCATGGGAAAGGTGTGTTTAAACCTTTAAAACCCCCGGAAGGTCTATCAGACAAAAATTAAAAAAAATAGGGGGGTTTCCCCCCCGAACCCCCTATTAAACAGGGTTTTTAAAATGCCGTACCGCCAGTGGGGTCGCAACCCTTTCTCCAAACAAAAAAACATCAAGGGGTCTGTTTATGGAGGAAACGCACGACTGCGTCCAAGGCAAACAATTGATCCACCGGGGATGGGTTACGGCGAAACCCACATTGAAATTTTGGGAATAGATTGGGGGTTTTCTAGAACCATAAAATCTTTTTTTTACATTTTCTTTAATTTTTTGCATACACAACTTTTAAAGGCTATGGGGTTCTATAACTAGTTGGCTCAATTTTATCCTTGCCATTTTTATATAGGGGGATAACGGTTGCTTCCTCCACATGTTGGGAATTGACGAGTTTCCCAAACACAATTGAAAGGGGTCTAAGAGGAACGCCCGCCAGCAGGGGCAGTTGGCCCCAACTTTTCGAAATGGATACACCCCGGGCCAAATTTTGTATTGCCCGCCTGGACAGGCATAGAAAGTTCCCTTTTAGTAAAGGGGAGTTAAAAACCCCCCCCCCGACTTTGGCCAAAATAATAGTAAGGCGCTCGATGCTGCGCTTATGCACCCGAACTCGTTAGGTACTCGAGTGCTAAAATGCGGCGAACACGGGCCCAATACTTTGGCGACCTCCATAGGGGGAGACATGAACCGTTTAGAATATGGGGATATTAAAAAAGGTATTTTTGCTACTACTACTTTACGAATTTGACCCCAAAACCCTTGGTTTGGGAGGGGAAAAATAAGGGAGAAATAAACTGTCTCCAAGACCCTTCTCTTCTGCTTTTCCTCGAAAAATACGGCGAGCTCTACACTAGAACCCGGGAATGACTCCAATTCTCCGAATAGGACTCGATTAAAGAACCGGGGCTCTTCGACGGTTAAAAAATACAAGCCGGCATCCTCTTTTCCACCAGGGAACAGGACGTCGGGGGTTTGGCGGGGATTTAGGATGGATGCCCCGCCGCCTTTTAACCGTCGAAGTAAATTTGCCCTCCTTAACATCGACGTGGGAAAGGGGTTTCGTCGAAAAGGGACTCGCGGAATTTACCCAGTTACACGTTTAAAAAACCCATTGGGAACCGCTGTACTGGAATTGGGATTTTTGAAAGCAAAATTTGGAAAGTATCGCTGCCACTAGCCATGAACCCCCAAAGGAATAGCAAAACCCCCGGGCTACAAAGCTAGGTCGATGGCAAAGATACCCATTAAAGGTGGAAAGTGGTTTTCCCGGTTTTCATTAACACCAATTCCCGAGAAAAGAATATCCTCTACCATCCTCCCGCGGGCGTCTGTAATATTAGACCCCCACACCAGGTTACCCGTTAAATCCCCCAAGATGATATAGGGGGGGGGGAAAATTGTAAAAGGGGCCCAGTGTCCTTTTGGAAACACTTCACCTGGCGGGGGTAAGCAGCATACTTTTACCTAAAAGGGGGGAGACCTACGGATCATTTGGGAACAAAACAATAAAATATTCTATGAAATTTTAAACTTCGGGGGAAATAGCCACACCCCGCTACCCGATCAAGAAAGGCTTGTGGGTACGATACCATCGTCCCCACGAAGCACGGTTTGCAGTTGGGGGGGAAGGGGGGTCCCTCAAGCACAAGATGGAAGGATGCGGGGAAGAAATTATTATTTGATTTCCTCTACAGAGCAAAGAAACCCCTAAAATTCCATTGAAAAAAGTAGCACAAAAGTTTATATAAATTTAGTTATCCCGCAATCCATTTCACTACCCTTTTAAAGAATAAAAATTTTTGAGGCCCTTTTTAGGCCCCTCTTCCTTTTTTCCTCCCTCTCCCCGTACCTCTCGCTTCAGAGGCTTCGGCTTCTTGGAAGACGGGGTGCCGGACCTTGTCGAAGGGCTTTAAGGCTGACGTTTTTTTTAAAAAAAAAAATTTTTCGGGGGCCCCTCTCCTGGTCCTTCTTCAAGGCACCAGTGGGCCCTCCTTAGCCCTCCCTGTTCCCCCAATCCTCCCCCCCCTCCGAAGCCCAAGGTGGGTGTAGGGGCTAAACAACGGCCGCCCTTTTTTAAAAACCCCCGGGGCGGCCCGGGGTTTTTTCCCCGAGGGGGGCTGGGGGTGTTCCCCAGGGGCTGGGGGGTTTTTCCTCGAGGGGTCTCCTCGGTGAAATAGGTGGGAGAGATCTTGGGCTTTTTGGCCCCCTTTTTAAAAATTTAGGCCCCACAGAAGTTCGCGAATCAACATAAATTTTCCCGAAAAAAAGGCCCAAAAGGGCACGGCGCGTTGGCTCCTTAGAAATTTTAACGGCAATGGCATTGGGGAAATTTTATATTTTGACTGACAACCCGGCAAAATTAATTTTTTAAAATACCGGAGCTTGATTTATACGTTTCCTTGCTGCCTCGCATATGGATTTTCTTTTCAGATTGTATCTCCGGGACTTTCTTCTCTCCCCTTTCCATTTGGACGGGCCCGGACCAGGGGAAAAGCGGACCCTTTGCAGTTGACGCGTATTTAGGAGACCTCCATTGGTTTCGTGGCCTCCTGTCCCCAAACCCACAGGTTTGGGTTACCACGGGGATCCCCAGCTTTCGTAGCCCAAATTCCGGCACTGAAAACACGCCGAGGGGTTTGGGGCAACGGCCGGACCCTGACACGGAAACCGCTCGGACCCCTTCGGGAAGGGGAAAGGGGTCGCAAATGGAGATATAAAGACCGTCTTCTTTTTTTGTCCATTCTTTTTTGTGACAATAGGAAAACTTCGGACAGCGGGGGGAAAGCTCCTCCAATCGGCTCAAAGCCTACGCATTCAGGGCATAACAATGACCACTCCCCTTTCAAACAGAGGAACCTGTGGGCTCCACTTTTCCCCGGGATAGAGTCGTATTGCCAACGGTATTTTTAAGACGCCATAAAATTTGAGGATTGTTGTCGGTCATACAACATGAGGGGCCATCCCCAGTTCCTTATTAAAAAAAGCCAGTTTTGCTGCCCATTATCACTCTTTCGAGGAAAAATGGGCTGACACGTTTTCAGACTTCACTTTCACCCCCTCAGACATCACCAGAAGCGGGGCTGGGGGCCCCACCATTCCGGCTTTTCATCAAAACAGGGCGGACGGCCCTTACCCGTTTCCCCCCCCCCTTATCATTAAACGGCCCCGTGGGGGCCGGGGGAG
This sequence comes from Timema cristinae, assembly GCA_039000515.1. Taxonomy (NCBI): domain Eukaryota; kingdom Metazoa; phylum Arthropoda; class Insecta; order Phasmatodea; family Timematidae; genus Timema; species Timema cristinae. Next base: position 28,474 of record JBCFYV010009895.1, read on the forward strand.
TAAGATGCCCCAAACTGGAACTGCCAGCGGACAGTAAGGGTGCACTTGACAAGGCTCAATCAGAGTGGGGGGACAAACCCAAAAGTCTCGGATCGAACCCAGGGGTTGATCCCCGTTGGTTCTACCCCCATGGCCCTGTTAACCTTCCAGAGAGGCTCCATAAGACGCTAGACATACAACCTTTAAAGGAGCATCGCCGGGGGAGGGTCACCGCAGCAAGTGATGCAGGAAAGTGCTAATTTTACGGGGCCGGGGCCCTCATGAACAAAACCATCTTTTTTTCAAGGTAGGGGACCCGGTTGTCGTCCCTAAGGCCCTTTTACCAAAAATTACAACCAAACGCACTTTATTCGGAGCTCAAGGCAGTGGGACCAATAAAAAACAAGAAGACCGGGGGTTTGTTGCCAAGGGCGTCAACGGAAAGGCCCAAAGGGCCCCTTGCAGGGTAACGGTGGGGAAAGAAAAAAAGGGAAGGGGGAATAAAGCGGGGGGAAAATGAAAAAAGGGGAAAAATGAAGGAAGAAGAAAAAAAGTGAAAGGAAAGATATAGAAGGTTTGTCCCCAAAAAGAAAATCCTGCACAGAAACTTCCCCTTTTTGGCCTTTTTTTACACAAGCAGGGGGTTCCGCGGGGTTATTCTAAACCCCTCCCCCAGGGGGTAAAACATAAAAGCCTATACCTTTATTAGGGGGGTCAAAGGGTTATTTTTTGTTTGTAAACCCGTTTGTGGAACTATATTTGAAAACCTTAAGTCATTCATAGAAACAAAATTTAGAGATGGTTGGGGAGAGTTTCTACCCGATACTCAAAGACGGAAAAATAGAGCAAGGGTTTTTTTTTTACAGTAAGCTAGGAAAAGTTTTTTTTAATTTAAGCCATGTTCCTTTGTCTATTTTTTGCTTTTAACAAATTAAAATACCATGATTTTAAAACGATGAATCGTTGTCATTTATAAAATGTACGTTACGTCCTCCCCATCCGTAGTTTTAGGGGCCTTACCTTAGGATGCGGAGGGTGTTGCAATAAAGATAATGAAAACTTTTTCAATTTTAAAGCGCTGCAATAACCTTTTAATTTCAAGATTTCCCTTCACCAGGTTAAGTACCTGTAATAAAAAAAAGTGCTCCGCTACTGATAGAGCTCAGAAGTTTTTTTAAAAAAATGATCTAAAAGTGTTTCTCTCATGGGAAAAAAAAATCAAACAAGCACTAGGGGGCAACATCATCTTCACTAGAGAAAAAATATATGGAGCAACTACTGCCTGTATCAGAAGGGTTTTCATGCTCAAGAAGTTGACAGAAGAAAGGAAAAAATATATCCTGCTATTTAAAATACTGCCTAAGAAGAGCATTTTTTTATCGAAGGGCCCTTTTCCCAAAAAACTTAAATAGTAATAATTTGTTTTTTTTTTTTTCTAATAAGTCAGTTTTAAATTTAAACAAAAAGGGTTTCAATTATTTTTTTGCAGTGTATTTTAATGTACAATTTGAGACTACAATTTTTTTCTAATTTACAAATAAATTAAGTATCATTTAAAAAAAAAATAAAAACATTTGCAAACGAAATTTTATTGTGATTTTTGGGCGATAAACAAATGCCTCAAAAAATCAATCTTCTTAAAGGGGCATTTGATGTCCAATTTAAAATTAAAATCCTACTTTGCACACAACCTCAAACATTTTTGTCAGCATTGAAAGTCTGAGATGTAATTACTTTAAGAGACAAAAACTTGAGTTGTCACTATAGCATTTTTTTTTAACACATTCCCCCAAACTTAACCCTTTTTACAAAACCAGAAATGGGGCAAGAACACGCATTTTCGTACGGGAGATAAACGGGTCAATTGCCAACTCGGGAGATATCGTCGACCCTATGGATGAAAAGAGGAGACCCCTTCATGGTCAAAGGCCTAAAAAAGCCAATTCTCAACCTGTCTAGATTTCCCCAGAATATATTTTTCTTTTGATTTTAAAATTATATTTAAAAAATTGAAAAGTATTTGATATATTTTGACGGCTGTGAAAGTCCCAAATGGCTGAACCCTTGGGGGGTTAAATTTGCTTATGACAAGTTTTAAAAACAAACAATAAAAAACAATTTTTGTAACAATGGGGCAAAAATTTTTTTAAATCCCCACTTTTTTAATTTTTTTTTTATTAATACAATTTTGCCATTGGGGACTACAAAATTAATAAAGTAAATAAAAAAACCCAAAAACCCCATTACATCACAATTTTAATTTAATTTAATTTAATTTAAAATTTTTTTTAAAAAAATTCTCTCACCCCACGCCCAATCAGCCCTTTTACCAACATTAAGGAAATTTTTTTTTTTTTACAATTAAAACTTTTTTCAAATACAATTTTTAAAAATTTTTAAATTTTTGCAAATAATATTTTCATTAAGATAGTGTTTTTCTAAAAAATTGTGAACCACTATGCAACTAAGTTCCACTAATTTTTTTTACATGGTGGTATCTACAAAGCAATTTTTTACTCTTTAAAACAAGCAACTTTGCATTTATTTTAAAAACCTTTCTTCGGGGTGGGGTAACTTCCGGGTTTCATTTGGGGACAACGTCTGCTTTAACTCCTTACAGTAAAGACTACCTTTTTAAATCTTTTTTCAAGAGTACTCGAGACGAAAATAGCTCACGGGTTTGGGGAAAGGGGTTTTTTTTTTCCCCTAGGGGAAGGTTTGTTTCATAATCAATCTTACAAAGAAAAACGAAATTCCTTTTTAAAAATGGGAGCCCTCACTTTAGGTGCATAAATACAAAACCATTTTTCATGAACACCACAAATGCCAAAAAATATACGGGGCCACATTTTGCGGCTTTTTCGTAAAGGGATTTTAACATATCAGCTTTATCCACATAGCCCATGTCGGGTTTTAAAAAATTTTATTTTTATGGACAACACCATCTGTATTTTTCCATCTTTGTTTTTTTCTCTTGGGTTCATAAAAAAAGCAAGGGTTCGGAAAATTTGGGCCAAAAAAGTAAACATTTGTTACCCTTTCCACTTTTGCCAAGCAACTCCTATAAATGAGTGTGACACCACACACCTTTCTTCAGTTCTTTTCACCCTTTTTTTTCTTTTGGGAACCATTCTCACATCCCTTATTTTCCCCATGCTATACGCTTGGTTCTTTAGGAAATATTAGCCAACACTTCTATGTTTTTTTTTTTTTTATTTCTTCTTCAATTAAAAGGGGCGAAAGGTTTTCCACAACTTGTACGGAAAGGGTTTTTGAAAAACAAAGTTCAATTAAAGAATCTGAATAAACACAAAAATATCAAAGAATTCTTTACTTTTGGTAAAAGGGGCAAAATAATTAGAAAATGTTAATGACCACCGCCTTTAATTTGTTTTCCCCCCAAAACTTCTATTTTTTTTTTTTTAATCGTTCACTAATGTTTCATCATCATTTTCATATTTATTACCATCTCCATTTATACGAAAATTAGGGCATTATTTTATATTGAAACCGTTATCTTTAAAAACATTTGATCTTCCTCACTTTCCGCAAGCAATCTTCTAAATCCAATCACTTCTCCTCAAATCACACTCTCCTACAAAAGACCTATCAAATGGGACTTCTACTAACAAACGTTCAAAAACTTCCCTTTGAGTAAAAACTTTTTGCAATTATTTTATTTTATTTTATTTTAGACATGACGACACTAAAATGATAAATAATACACATGACCTACTTGCACAGTGGTAGCAATTTGAAACCCCCTATGATTAGTTAAATTTATTTAAATATATGTTTTTAATAACATTAATTAAAAAATTAAAAGCAATAAACAAAAATATTAAAAGATGATTTTGAAAATTTTTCATAGTTCTATATTTTTCCTTAAAAAACAAACACATACTATATTTAGGGATGAAAACCAAAAAAAATTACAATAATAAAATTTTTACTTGAATAAATTACAAATAATTATGAAAGTATTAATAAGGCTGCCAAAAGTTAAATGTATTTCAAATAATTAAATGAAAGGGTTACAGGGGAAACCAAACTCAAGGTTTTAAAAAAAGTCTTTGGTTTATTTTTTCACTTTTTTTTCGTGTTTAACGTTATCGTTCCAAATAACGTACTTATTTGGGCCACACTTTTGGTTTTAAAACTTTTTAATATGATTTGCACACATTTTTAAAATATTTTAAAATTATCAAAGCTTTTTTTAAAAAGAATTAATTTTTTTTGTTTATATTGAGTTTTATATTACATTGTTGGGAAAAGTAAATTTAAAAAAGGAAAGAAAAAAAAGTAGCTTTTTAAAACCACAAGCAACCTAAAAACTGGGTTGCCACAAAACCTTTAAAATTCAGGATTCAACTTAAAACGATACCTACATGTTTAAATTAAATGTTTGTTTATGCCCCTTTATCTATACACCATGAAATTGTTCTATATAAATTAAATCTACCCCAAAGTACATATTTTTGTTTATTTTAAAAACATGTACATAAAATATAATATACAATTTTTACGGGGGCCCTCATATAGTGAGCCATTTGAAAAACCCCAAATACATCGACCCTATCAAAAAAGACGCGAAATTTTGCCCCTGCTGAGGACACGTCATTAAAAAAAAAAGTCTACTTGGGAATAAATGCAAAGGCTAACAAAGTAAGGGAACTACGACCATGATTTATTTAATCGAGAAAAGAATAAAATTACTGCTTTATTTCGTAGTAAATTTAAAAAAAATTCTCTATTATTTATAATGTAGAGAACGAAGATAGTTTTATCAAAACTTATATTTTTACAAATTCAATTTTTAATTTCATGTGATTTTGCTTTTAATATTTCCATCCTCTCCTTCACACACTAATGCAGTTTTTACTTACTCTGAGCACTTTTTTCATTCCCTTCCCAAATGTCATTAACAGTTTTAAACTTGAACTGATAATAAATTTTATTTATCATTAAGTCGACATTATTAAAAGTGGTCCGACGGCGCGTGGGGCCTTTTACAACAGACTTGCATAAGGCGATGCTTGAATCCCTTTTTCTATCCTTTCCCAAAAAGTGGCTTTAAAAAACTCTAACTTTTTTCCCTCACTTCTTGTATTAAGCGTGTTAGAACTATTTAAAAATGTTTTTTAAGAACTTTTTTCCCCTTTAAAAAATTAAACAAAATTGGGGTTTGGCTTTACGGAGGTGATCTCCACCCAAACGGCCAGGCGGGTGAAGTTGCCATGCATGTGGGAGTTTACGCTTTGAGCATGCTATCCAACCAACGGTCTGTTGTACCCGATAAAGGGTCTAAAAGGGCTTCAATGCCTGTTACATTACCCAACCGGAAGTGCGTGCCCAGGGTTATCGTCGACCTAAACCCAAAGGGCATAGGGAACATTAGCTTTTAATTTTCCCGAATGGTTAACAAAATCATTGAAACGTGTCCCCAAAAACCCTAAAAAAAAAAAAATTTAAATTACATAGAATTTTACCAAATTTTACTCAATTTTCTTCAATAATGGCCAAAAAGGTTTTTCGATAAATTTAAAAGGTTTATGGTCCTTTGTGTGAATAAATTTGACGTTAAGAGCCTAAACATTTTAAACAACAATTTTCTATGGCTTTAAACAGAAAAAATTTTTAACAAAGTGTTTTTTGAAATACTTAATCCGGTTTCATACTTAATTTGAAATTTACCCCCGTTTTCCCCTTAAAAAACTTTGTGTCAAAGTTTTGTCCAAAATTTTTACTAAAATTAGGGCATCAAAATGTTTTAAAAAATGATTTGTTTGCACAATTAATTTTTTTTGACAAAAAACCGTACCCCAATCGTTCTTTTAAAAAACAGCCCAAACATTTAAAAAAAAAAAAAATTTAGGCGATTTCATCCCGCCCCTTTTTCTCACAAATGCTTTTTCCCCAGGTTTTTTCCTTAATAAATTTTTTAGGTCTTTTCATATATTTTTCATTTTTTAAAAATAATGTGAACATCTTTTAACTTAGCCCCATCATTTGTAGAATTTTTCGAATATCAATTGCCAACACTAGAGAATTGTAAAAAATTGGGGTTAAGTATGGGGTTGGGGTTTTTTCACATGAAATGAATTAAAAACGAATCTTTAAAGATTTACCTTTATCCTTTTTAAAATATTCAAAAACCTTTTTTTTTTGCTTTGGCCAATCTTTATGGGGGCACCGTCCCGCTGAAAAGTTTTTGTCTTTTAAACCCCCTACATGAGGCCTTCACCATCGCACCGCACCGTCTTTCCTTATTTCTTTTCATTAGTTTATACTACTGTAAGAAATATTTATGGTCCTTTTTTATACCATTACACAATTAATACTAACAACAAAACAAAAAGCACAGATCACATCAAATGTGTAATGTAAAAAAGCTACTTCCATAAATTATACTCCCGCAAGCTTTTTACAAATAAAAACCTTCTGAGACTGGAGCCAAATTAAAACCAAAAAGGGGAATAGCCTCAAAAATAGTTTTCAATTTAAAAAGGTTTCCCTAGAAGTACACAAAAACCCATACCTTAAAATTTTTTTCGGAAAAAAAACTAGATTATACATTTTTCCTATATCCCCCAATGAAAGCCCAAAATATTTTGTTTGACCACTCCATATTTGAACAAAATAGACTGGACATCTGCGCCATCATATTTTTCCCCAAAACATTCGGAAAAAATTCGACAACGTCAACATACCTGATTCACATTTATCAACATGACGCACGGTCCATTTATCAACATGATTTTACATCACATTTGAGCATGCCACAGTGTTACATGCTAAAATCGCACAAAGTTTCCTATGGAGTACCAAAACTTAGGTGAAATTTTCCCTTGAGGGGGCATTTAGCTACCACAAGTCGTCAGTGTCCCGTTATTGATATAAACTTCAAACTGAAAAAACAAACCTGATGTTACATAAGCTTTTTTCTTCTGTGTTGTAGCGTGTAAAACCAATAGAGAAATAACAACATACGGCGTATGCCATTGGGAAACGATAGGGGCATAGCGCATTTGAATGCGGGAACGGACAACATAATGCGGTTGTTGTAAAGGTAAAAAAAAAAATTTTGGACGCCTGTTTCTCTTTACATACGCTTCTTTTTGGATACTTATGGCAAACCACAAACAATTTCACTAAATCAAAAAGTTTTTTTTGCCGACTTTGATCGCTATCGCGACGGCAGAAAAGCGTTGTTTTCGACCTTTTTCCGTAAATAAAAAAATCCCATTGGGGGAAGGGGAGAATGGTTTTTTTAGATTTAAAAAATCACGAGGAATTATTTGACAAATTTTTTGGGGCCCTGAAAACCCATTAAAAATTTTTCGCGGATGACCAGGAATATTTTGATTTTTTTTGGGGTAAATCAGGCGATAAGTTCAATATGCGATTGAACTTTCTTTAGACAATAAAATATCAAAAGTGTATTTTTGGATTGGCCCCGATTTTTTTCTACTGGTGACAGCGTTTTCTCGGTGTACCTGTTTTTAGTTTTTGAACCCACACACTTTCGAATCGTTCCGAGGTTTCAAGGGAAGACAAAAAACCCGACGCCCTGTTTAACTAAAAAATGTTAACAAAATATTAAATTTAACAATTTATTAATTCAAAGGTTTTAAAATTAGTCCAAATAATCAAAAACAAAACCTTGATCAAAAGAAACCCGCCCTCTCTTTTTGGCTGTTACAAGTTTGGTTTTCAGAGTTTTTGTTCTCACTTCGTGGAAAAAGACTTTGGGGTAAAAATGGGGCAATACACCTAAGGAAATTATTGTGAATATCTATCAATGGTTTATTTAAACTGAAAGAAAATACACCCAAAATAACAATGGGCATTTTAGCTTGTCTGTAAAATAATTGTTTTGTCGCTGAAACCTTCACGAAAAAATTAACAATCAAATCACACTCAGTTCCAAAGCTTTACTAGGGTCAAAAAGGACCTCTAGGGGGGGAATAGGGAGGCTAGATTGTTACTGAATTACTCTAAAAAAAGGGGGGTGGCTGTGTCAGGACAAAAGCCGTGTGTTTACTGTACGTTTTTTTTAACGGTTATATTTTTTTTAAATAAAATATTTTTATTTTTTGTATTTAGGATAAAAGCAAGGGAAACAAATAATTATTTGTTTCATTATTTTTCCCCACCTATTTTAAACACTGTCACTCTTTAAAAATTGTTTTAAATACAACAAAGATTTTGACGACAGCTGCATTAAAACTTAAACAACATCGTAGCTTCTCCGAGCAAAAGTTATCTAATTGCAAAAACTCGAAACGCAAAAAATAACCTCAAAAGGCGGCGCTTTCCCCCCCCCCACCACCCCGAGCGTCACTGTTTTTCCCCGTATCGAAAAACATTTTTTGATCCTTTACTATCCGTTAAATTTAATTTTGGGTGGGAGGAAAGATTCGAAACTACAACGCCAAACTGTACCCCCCATTGTTATCATTAGATTTTTTTGGATTGCCCCCGTAGATAGCAAATTTAAAAGACTATTCCGCAAAACACCCGTTGCATTCGAAATATGGCTCATTTCATTTTTCACCATTTACAGAAACCCACACTGCACCCAATCCTGTCTTGTTGTAAAATTTTTTGCATGCTTTACATTTCCCCATTGTTCGCTTCCTGGTTTCGACCTTCCTTGTATTCCCTCTCCCTTCTCCTTTCTCTTGGGGTCTTTTAGCCAAACTGCTTTTTCTTCTTAACTCGCGAAATAAAATCAGGTCTTCATACTTGGGATTTTACCAGTTTTTTTTTTTTTTAGTTTGTGCATAGAGTAACCTTTAAGGGAAATTCCCCCCTCCTCAAAATTGCTCCTTCGCCACCGACGTTTAAGTACGATCCTTCGGCGGGGTTGAATTGATGGCATTGGTGCAACAGATGCTGGTTGCCGTTTGGGAACACCAATCTGCCCCCTCAATGCTTCAACTAAAACTTCATTATTTTCGTGAAGTCTGTGTTGCCATCAACCATTCCCCCCGAAAATTAAATAGGGATTCAGGGGCCCCAACCGCTGGGAAACGGCTGGGCCCCTTAAACCCCGAGGTTTGGGTCGATCCATACTTTTCACCATGAAAACCTTCGAACTTCTCTGCATGAAACTCTTTGACGCCTGGGAAACCCTAAACCCTTCACTTTAACTCCATACCGTAAGTTTCCTCTTTAATATTTAACCGTTCAAAAAAAACCCAACCCTTGCGACCCACGATTCAAACAATTTTATTTAACCTTGAATTACGGGTTATTGTATAAAAAAGAATTGAATTGTCATTTAAAACTGTTTCCCTTCCTTTATCTATGAATCCCTTGCACTTCAAAACGAGCCCAAAAAATGCCCGGGACTACATCCTCCCTATCTCCGCGTGGCACGCTCTACGACTGGCTTAGGCTGCGGCACTTTGGATCACTTTTCTTGCGCTGTACAATGGTCCATTGGCTGCAACTAGGGGCAATAAACTTCCAGCAAGCGTCAAAGGATCATCGGATAAAGAAATGTTTGTGATGGAAAAATTGTGTTGAAATTTTTTAAATTTTGGAGAAGAGCCATTTAGGGGGAAAAAGGGTTAACGATTTTTTAAAATAGGGAAAAGATGAAAATATAGCCCATTTTCCCGGGTCCCCCAAGTAGCCAGATAAATTCCTTCGGGTAATTTAGAATGTCCCGACACATTTATTTTATCCCCGAAAAAAAAACACCAATGATTCAAACACTCAAACTTTCAGAATTTTGATCTCCAAGAAAAGGCTTTTTGGTTTCTTTGAGGTGATGTCCAAAAAAAAAAAATAATTAATTGTTTCAAATATTTTTTTTAAAAAATCAATTATATTATTTTATTACATTATTGTCTTGCTTATTTTTTTTTTTTAAATTTTAAAAAGGGAAACATTATGTATTTTTTTTTTTAACTTTCAAAATAATAAAAAGTAAATTAATTAAAAAATTTTAGGCCACAGAAAAATTTATTTAATATAGTAAGTATATTTAATTATGCTCATAAAATGTCAAAAACGCCCAAGTATTGACCAACATTTTTTTTACAAGTAAAAGTTATTCTTACTTTTTTGCACTTCTTGTTATTGCCTCCCACTGTTTCCCACTTATGGGTTAATTTAAAACACTGTAATAAACCCTCTTCCCAAAAACACTCTTCGCCTTAGTCTAACCCTCATCTTCCAGGTTTGGACACCTTAGAGAGGTAGGAGGCTCAAAGAAAAAGGATCTGCATCTTTTACCTCTCTTGTGGTTTCCCTTCTTTTTTCATATCTGAAACCTTTCTTCCTTAGCTGGGCCATTTTTTCAGTAGCGATCTTTTTAACGCTTTTGACGTTGTGGGGCTCCCATTTTTCGATCTTCCTGAAGGAGCTGGACGTTTTTTTTGAAGTGTCAGGGACGTTAAAAGACCCGTCAACACCTAAGCTCTCTATTCCTACATCTAATAGTAGATCTTCTTCCTGTTAATCCAGAGAAAAAATTTCGTCGTGTATTTCCTGACTATTTTGAAGTTTTTCGTCTTCCTGTCGAGGAGTACCCATGCTCCCAGTCATAGCACGAGGAGGGAACTGGTCTTGCAGGAACGACAAATCTTCAAACTGCTTCCATTTCGATTTCCATTTGTCTCCAGCAGCTTGGCCAGTACTTGTCCTCTTTTTAGCAAGTTCTTTTCTGTAGTTTTCTCGCAGCGCTTTCCATTTACTCTTGGCAACCTCACCTGCACATAATTCAAATCTTATAACGCATTCGTTTCTTAAGTAAATGTCAGTGTTATCAGTTTCCAATACTTTTTAATTTCATCATCTATTTTTTTGGAGAACAAAATTTTAGAATTTATATAAATGTATTAACTAAGCGTTTGGGGGGGGATCTTGTGTTGTAATTTTTTTTAATATATAGGTGTGTTAAAATGGCCCTGTGGTAGGAGTTAGCAATTTATGTTCCTTTAATTAGTTTCAGTGTAGAATTATCAAAGGGCGGTAAATCGTTTGTTGGAAATTGTTTACTTTAAATTAAACATCAAGCTGCAATACCATGTGGCCTTGGTTGAAAATAGAACAAACTAAATAATTTCACCCAAAAACCATTGTTTACATAAAACTGTGTTTTTCAGGTTTATATCAACTGGGCTTGCCTTTCGATCCAGGCATATTCCTTTAAATTGGCTCACAATATTATTCAAGCCATAGTTTAGCAAACATGTGAAGCTATCTGGAAATGTTTTCTTGAGGACCACATGCCATCACCTACCAAATCCTCACTGGAATCTCCAGCGGAAGATTTTATGACTAGGTGGAGCTTTCCAAATTGTGTTGGCTGTATTGATGGTAAACACGTGCGTATTAAATGCTCAGTCCACTCAACGTCAATGTACTACAACTAAAAACATTTTTTTTTTTTGTGATTCTACAGGGTATGACTGATTCTAAGTGCAGGTTTCTGTGTGTTGATGTTGGTGGATATGGTCGGCAAAGTGATGATGGGGTGTTTCAGGCGACATCTTTGTATCAAAAGTTAGAGGAAGTTACCTTAATGCCTGCCGATATAAACCTTCCCTATTCATCAAACAACAACACAGCACCAAATTATGTCCCTCACATGTTTTCTTGGGGACCAAGGTTTCCCTCTAAAAACCTATCTTTTGAAACCATATGGCCGCAAAACTTCAACTGAAGACCAAGACCTGTTTAACTATAGACTATCCTCTGTTCGTAGAGTGATTGAGTGCGCTTTTGGAAT
>JBCFYV010009896.1:0-38104 GCA_039000515.1 Timema cristinae
GTAAATGATTGATGAGTATCAGACATATTCTAAAATTTGAACAGAAGGAAATACCTCTAGCTTGTAAAACTAAAAATTTAAACGACCCGATCACAAACCACCATGAGGAAAAAGTTATTTAAAAGTCAATCCCTCCTCTAAAAATTATTAAAACCCCTGAAAGAAGTCACGGACGCCGAAGGCTGCAAAGTACCTTTATCAAAGGCCCGGGGGCAAGTCCCCCAAGGTACAATGCTGCGTTGCCCCCAATTTTGGTGATCTCCCACACAAAGTTTTTCAGTAATATGGGGGTTGATAATAGTACTGAGGGGAAGGTGGAGAGATCGTTGCGACCCGGGTAAACTGGGAAAAAATAGGTGAACCCGGGGATGTGCCAACAATATAGTACTGAAACCAAATAAAATTTTGGGGGAATCGCATGCCATGTGGCAATATAGGGTTCCGAAGGCCGGAAGGAAGTGACCGCCCCTTACATTAAATTTGTTTTTCGGGGGCAAATCCCCCATTTTTTAAGCCCGAATTAATAAGTAACTTCATTTTGGGGACAATCTGATGGCAATTACAAGTTGGTCGTACAATGTCAATATTTACACTTCCCCCCCCGGGAAAAAGGGTCATAAGTTCGGGGGAAGTGTCCAACAGAATGAATTAATTGGGTCGTGGTACAGCCAGCCGTTACTTTTAAAAAAACTCATTTGGGATCTAAACCCCACCATTGTCACGATAAAAGAGAAAACGGATTTCTGTACCATCGTTTTACTCTTTCCCTAGACCACCCCCTGTAGAATTTAAAAACCCTCACTCGAACATTTGGCGATATTCTCCTCAATGTTCAAAGTGAGCTTCGCTACGAGACCATTTATAGACCCCGTTTCCCGGGGAAATAGTGTAAAAACTGTACCTTGGGGACATAAGATCCAGAGAATTAAAGGGCTTAAAGGGGCACGAGTCTCTCGAGTAAACTGCTGAAAACGCGCTGTGGATAGGTGACTTGATGTGGGCCAAGGAAGAGGAGCGTGATACCGGGGACGCAGAGAATTAACCCCCCTCCGAGTGGTATTTTTGTAAATTTTTTTTCATTGGCCATAACAACAAACCCCCTCAATTTTTATCTCTTCCTGTCTCACCGACTCCCTTTCCCTCGGTCATAGTCAGACCCGTGATTAAATCTTGGAAACACCACCCACTCCACACCCCCCCCACCCATAAAATGTGGGTACCGCCCCGGGAACGAGAGGTTTGTTGTAGGAAAGAAGACGTATTTAGCCTACGCGAAAAGGAAATGGATGTAAAAACCGATAACACACATTGACGGGACCCCGGAGATACCTCCCACTAACGGGGTGAGGGGGGCACCTCAGAGAAAGGGGAAGCTTAGCGGCAGTGATCACGTACGCCCTACATTATTTAATTTTTTTAATATAAAACCCTATCCCACTGAGTATTTTATGCTAAAAAATGTTTAATTTAAATAAAATTAAAAATATGCTTATATTTTTAACGAAAAGATTTATCTGGAAACGTTGATATGTATTTTTAAAAAATATATATAATGTTGGTAAATTTTTAACGTTCCCAAAGGGTGAAATGAAAAAATCTCTAAAATTTTAAAAAGGTATTTTTGCCTCCCCGGGCTTTTGGGGAGGATTCCCCCCCCACCCCCATCCCCACCCACATCCCCACGCCTCCACACCCCCCCAAAATCCCCTAATTTATATTCACCAAAAACTGGGTATTAATTATTTGGCCCACAGCCCTGATTAAGGGATCAAAAGCACCAAGGGAAAAGGGAGGTGAGTTTCCCCTCGAGGGAATGTCCTCCTTAGTAAAGCCTTATCACGGGGGATTGAAAGAAAAATTTTATTTTGACCAGGCCCCCGTATGCCTAAGGGGCATAGTCTTCTTTTGCCAACGAGGAAAAAGGGAATCCGAATAACAAGCGTTGACGCTGTAACCCTCTGGGGAGAAGAGGAATACCTGGTTTATGGTAAAAACAACTTCAGGGTCCACTTCTTGATACATTTCTCTTACTCAACCAAAACATCAACCCCTATAAAAGCCCAAGATGAAAAGAGATCATTACAAAAGAGATACAAAATACACCATTTTTCCCAAAGGGAAGAGATATAAGTAGTTAGGGTGATGACCGGGCCCCATCGGGGTTTTTGGTTTTTCCCCCCCTACTGCCCCCCTCCCCCCTCCCTCACCCTCACCCCCCACCCCCCCTGACCTGGCCCCCCACCCCCCTGACCTACTTTCTTCTGATTGGCTGTTTTTTTCCCCCACCCTCTGACCTATTTCCTCTGATTGGTGATCCCCCCTCCCCTCCATCCGTCCAACCACGTAATTTGGTGAAAAATTTTATCTTTAAATTTGGAGTGTCACGGCGGACTTTTGGTTTTTTGCTTAATTGGTAAATAATTTTTAATTGGGATGCCCACGGTGGCCTTTTTTGGGTTTGGGGTTGGGGGCTTTCCTCCGCATGGCGGGAGACCATTCTTACAAAGGTAGGAGGGGGGGGGGTGTCGGGGTTTTTTATTCATCGCTGTCGTGTTGCTCCCGACCCTTCTCTATCGAGTTCAGTCGGAAATCCCAAACTTTGTCCTTCACTCCGCTGGGGGTTTTACCCCCCCCCCCCGCCCCCCCCCCTCCAGCCCCTCCCCCCAAACCCCCCCAGAGGTGCAAAAAACCATTTTGATTCTTGCTTAGAGACGAGTTGAGACAAGAATAGCAGGTGTTTGCAACCCTTTCCCCAAAAAAGGAAATTTCACTTCCCCCCTCCGGGCACCTTGGCGGGAGACAATGCGTGTGAAACAGAATAGATATTGAGGCATGGGGGCGTCATTTTCCGGGCGATGAGTCGGAAAAAGAATTATGGGACTCAGGGTGGTTAAACCCCTTTCCCCTCACTTTCACTTCCGGGAAATTCACCCACAGACTAAAATTTCTGCTAATTGCCACTCCCGCAAATAGGGGAACTAAAATCACTGTCAGCCCCACAGAGCCTGTCATAACAAAGGGAGCCCCTCTGCCCCGTCAAAAAAAAATTTCCCCAACGTGCTTTGCTTTTTCCTTAAGGGCCCTTACAACAGGGGTAAAGCAAAAAAATGTGTTTTAAAAACCCCGGGCCTAAAATTTTAGGAAAGCGTATTAATTAATTTAATTTTTTTTTGAAATCGATGAAATTATCGAAACTGTTGTGTGTTTTTATTGAATGAAAATAAAAGGGGTCGGAGTTTTTTTCAGTCTTTTAAATTTAATTTATTTTAAAAAATCGTAGTATTCATACGTCAAGTCTGAACTTTCACAATAGTACGTGTCATCTTTTTAAAGAAAAATATTTTTTTTTGTTTTTAAAGACCCATCATACAAGCAGTGGCTCGGAGTTTTCCCCCACGCAAATGGGGGTTTTAATTTCCCTCAAAAACAGCCTTCCCAAGATAAAAAACAAACCTATCTTAATTTTTTTTTTGAAATCCCGAAAATCAATTTTCCCCCCCACAGACTCGACCCGGGCCCTTATAAAACGCCATTTAACGGTGTATTTTTTTTGCAAGTAAAAATTTTTATTTTTATTGAACAAAAGCGTTCATCAATCGACCAATGTTCGAATCTCGGACGTGCAACCGGGGGTATTTTTTTCACGAAAAGGGGGTATACTTCCCTAAACAACCTTCCAAAAGAAAGAAAAACACCTATATTAGTTATAAAAAAAAACTAAGCATATCTCCGGGAAAAACAAAAGTTTTCACCCCCAAAAAAAAAAACCCCTCATTAAGAATGAAAACAAAAAAAATATTATAAAAAATGCTTTCAATAAAAAAAAAAAACACTAAAACTATAAGCAATGCCTCCTATTAACTATTCATTTTATCAAAGCCAAAAATGCCAAGATTTCCCAAAACATTTTTTTTGTCAATATCTAATGGGTATTTAAAACACTGAACAACAGGAAAAGGGTTGTTGTCCCACTCTTTGCTCGGGCCTTCAAAAGAAATTATAATTCTTTAAAAGGCTGTAGATTTTTTTTGATAGTCTATCATGAATCCGTCATTTTGGTCTCATACATATTTCCCGGTAACACTGAATATTTTCATGCAACCCCAAATAACGCACGACAATAAAATTTTTTTTTTAACATTCCAAAACTCATTGAAATTTTTTCTCGTCCGCCCTAACCAGACAAAAAGGGAAAAATTTAAAGGACGGTTTTATGGCCGTCGAAAACAATAAGATTCCCCAAGTGGAGTACCCCGCGTTCAAACAGGGTTTTTTGGAAAATAAGTAAAAAATTGATTTGAGAGACATAAAAATAAAATAATAATTAACATCGCCTCTTACTCCCCCGTTGGGTTTTATACGCTTTAATAAAATTTAAATTTAAAAGGGATTTGGGAATTAAGGGGAAAGTGACCCCGCTTTTGTGTGGAGGAGATGAAAAACCCCCCCATTCACCCATGAATTCGGGGGAAAATGAAAAATAATTATTGAAAAACTTTTATAGCTTAAATTTAAAAAATAATAGAAGGGTAGAGGAAATATTGACACAAACCAATATTCCCCGTAAAATTTTTGGAAATTTTGAGCCCAACCATTATATAAAAAATTTCTCGCACCAAAATCTTGTATCCGCGTATAAGGAGGTTATTAAAAAAATTAAAATTTTTAGTATTACATCAGGAAGACGCGTTTTACATTTTTTGTGGCCCCAACCATTTGGGGATGAAGGAAAAATACAACTATCCATAACAATTTAAATTTGTATTATAAATCCGAATCCCACAAAAAAAAGTTAAAAAAAAAACATATAAAAAATGCTCATTAGAAACTTGAACACAAACAGGTGGGACCGGGTGGCGGGGGTACGGTGTCAGACTTCTATGCTGGGGGCCCGGGGGTTCGACCTTGGTCCCGGCACAGATTTATCTGATTTCCAAACCTTCTACACCTCTGACAAGACATCTTGTGAATGTGTGGAATGCCAGGTCGCCACCGGGTTCGGTTCCCATTTTAAACTGTAGGCCCTTTCTTTTCATCTCACAATCACCGTCCCTTTACAAATTATCGTAAGTGCGAAAACCCCGAACGGGTAGTAAACGGCTGTAAATAATAAAATAATAAAAAATAAAATAATAATAAAATAATAACACAAAACGGATTTGCAATGAAACCCATCTATCGGGAGACAGAGTTGGACACAAATAAAAATCTCAAAGGTGTAGACTATGTTTGAAATAAAATAGATTTGGTGCTAGAAGCGCTTACACCCCCTTTATTTGTGACAGAGGCAGTTTCCCAGTTGAACGGAGTTATCGTTTTGTACCCAAAAGTCCTCTAGTCAAACCTTGGCTAGGAATGGTTTTTATTTTCCCAAACCCTTTTTTAAAAAATTATTAATTGTGTCTTTTTGGTTGCACAGCTTTTGACGGAAAAAGAGCCCACACCCCACCCGATCACGGGGTAGAACCGAGGACAAAAAAGTCCTGGCTGCGCCGACCCCCTTATTGTATTTAGATCGGCAAACCAGAACAATTTTCTTAGTCATCACCCGTATAAAGAGCGCCGTATAAAGTCAAATTTAAATGTTGCCCCTGGGGTAGGTGCCAAATTTGTTTTAAAATTGTCGCGGGTTGTTATCCCTCATTATGCAGGCTTCAAAACCCCGAGCCAGGGGGGAGTCCCTGGTTCAATTCCAGGGAAAGCAAAATACTGGTTTTTTTTAAAAATAACTCCCACTGGTATTTTGTACAGTTCCTGGGTTCTTTTCTCATTCAGACAAAAATTTTTTAAAATTGTTATTTACAATATGATCGATCAAATTTTCAAGCAACACTACGTTAGCGTTCGTATAGAAAAATCAGGCCCCGGTTTTCATTTTTAAAAGCACGTCATTTTAACATTTTTTTAAATTCCGTTTCAGCAAGGTCTGTACTTTTTCATTTAGATGTGTGTATGGTTGAAAACAAATCCGTTGGAATATTACCCAATTTTAAGAGAGAGAGAAAAAACCTTTAAAAAGTACAAATAACGGAAAAACCCAAAAGTTATGGCTGTTCCTTTTTCAGACTAGAAAAATTGTCACACAGCACTTTTTTGAAAAATGGGGCCCAATGCGGAAAAAACATTCGTTTCCCAAAACTGTCTATTGACTAAAACAGTGTAGCTCTCTCCCTCTTGTTTGTTTTTCTTGCTTAAAAGGGCCTTTTAAAACCCAAAGGAGAAACTAGCCTAATGTCTTACAGTTATTAACGGTTAACTTGACACCCGGAAAAAAAATGTTCAATTCCCCTCCACCATAAACGAAATAAGGGTTTTTAGTTTTTAAAAAACCTCCAAAAAGGGGGGAAAAATATTCAAAAAACTTTGTGTTGTATATAAACGCCTGGTAGGGTTCATTTCCTGTAAAAGGCAAAAACATTAAAAGGTCCTTTAAATTCATGGACGTCTTGGGAAAAAACCCCCCCAACCCGCTTCGTGTGTAATAGTTTTCTATTCCCCCTCCTTAATTTTCCTCAAGATCAGTATTTATTATGTAAAAAAAAATTTACCCTCTAACATTAAACATTTTTTAAAATTTGTATTTAATATTACTCAGGAATTTAGGGGGGGAGGGGGGTGAAACGGGGAAAAAACCAGGTCCGGGGTTCTTTCCCTGTAAAAAATCAAAAATTAACCCACTTTAAACATTTTTTAAAATTTCACGGCGCATGTAGGGGGAAAAAAACCCCCCAAATCATTCGCGTGTAAAGGTTTTTCTTTTCCCCTCCATCTTTCACTCTAGACAGTTCCACTGATATACCTTTTTTTCAATGGAATCCGCTCTCCCCCCCTAAAAACTCATGACAGTGACTAAAAAGGGTTTTCCCACCCCTTGACGCATTTAAGCCCGATTTCATTAGGGTTAAAAAACTCCCGCAATTTTGTTGCAAGTTTAAAAATTTCCCCCCAATGACAAATTGACCTCGCTGAACTCATGAAGAGAGATTTTTTACCCTTTTAAACCAATCTCTAGCACTCTTACAAAGGGAAAATGGCACCCAGTTTTAAAAGGTGTGTACTCTCAGGAACAAAAATCCAAAAATGGGAAATCTTGAGGGGCGAGTCAATTTTAGATAAAAGGGATTTTTGGTTCATATATATGGGGATGAGTTTTCAAGACCCCCCTGTTTTTTTTTCCCTTGCCATGAAAAATAATAAGTTTTAGGCAGCTGCTTAATAAAGGGGGATGGAAAAACTCGCTCAACATCATAAAAAGGGTATTTAAATTTTTCTGTTACATACTTAAAATTTTTTGTTTTTAAATTTTTAAAATTGACTGTTTATTTGCATGGCTAAATTGTGCTGCTCAAATGAAAGGAGTTAAAAAAAAAACTATCTGCCTTGGGTAAACTTTATTAATTCCACCCCCGTAAAAAAATTCTCCCAAACCCTTTGTTGACTGTTTTGAAATAAAACTATCACTTTTACATAGTTGAAAAGGGGTTTGTTTTTTTAATTTTAAATTGTATGTGTTTTTGCAAGGGCTATTTTTGTAAATCTAAAGCTAGCTTTTGTTTAAAATCTATTAATACCCAGTTTGAGTAAAAATTTTTGGGTCTAAGGCTATGGGACTTATGGGCCGATTAGCTATTTTAATTTTAATTGTCTGTTTATATATTATTTTTAAATTTTTTTTATTTCTTGGAAAATTTTTTAAATAAACGAATTTAAAGTCCCCGGCCTTACAAAAACCAAAATTTTAGACACTTATACATTAAAAATAAAACCTTAAAAAAAGCCCGAAGTAAAAACATTAGCCCAATATTTTCAGTTTTTCAATACTTTTTTTCTTAAAACCCCTAGGGTTTGACCATTGGCCATGGTGTGAGCATGTCTGCGCCTCTATGGGAAAAAATTTCCTATAGCTCTTTATAAATAACCAAATAAATTATCATAGACATATTTTTTTCCTTGCGGCGTCAACAAAAAAAAATTAGCGTTCTTTAGATATTGTAATATTATCAAATGCTCCCCCCCTCCCTATAGTAAATAAAGTCTTGATTATTTATGACAGATCACGGTACACGACGGGGATTTGGTCCACTTTCAAAAGGGGGCAACCAGAGAGTATCCTTTTTTTCGGGCCCCCTTTTCCCCGTTGGATCACGCCTGAAAAGCACGGGCCCCCAAAAACGGCTTTACCCCCAAAAACCCCCAGCCCCCCCCCAACACAATAAGGGAGCCATGGGGTATCCTAAAGCCGGGCCAACAAGCATTTAAAACCCCCATAAAACCCCGACCCTTCCACCAAAGGAACCAAAACCCCCTCAACCCGTGGTGTTGTCAGGCCACAGCCCGGGGGGGGCTCCGGGTTATAATAATTAACGACCCCAAGCCATAGTTTTTTTTAAAAGTGGTCGCGTCCCCCCCCCCTTCAAGATAAACATTTAGGGGTTTTATGTGGCTAAAATACAATTCTTGTTTTAATTTCTTGTGACTTTAAAAATATATTTATGAAAGGGTATTTTTTCTCTATCAGGAGTCTCTGGTTTGTTGAAAAAAAAACTATTATGTGTACCTAAAAAACGCGCGTTTTTTAGTGTCTTTTTTATTGCGTTGCATAATTTTTCCGAAAAATTTATCAATTTGTTAAGAAAAAAACATTTATAAATTATTAAATTTTAAAAGATACAGTACACCGCAAAATAAAACCTAACTTAATTTCTTAAGAATCCGGGGACGTGATGGATAACGATGGTGCAAAAGGCAGCCGATTTAGCCTGGTAGGAAAGTTTGGGTGGCGGATAAACCCCCGTGGAGGCTATGGTCGCTATCTGGCCGACGTTGTCCCCGGGACGTTCAAGGGGAAAACCCACCTCCAGCACGATGTTCCCCGCTCTCCCCAAAACCCCGAGGCACCCCTGAACGGGACGACATGGACACTCAGGACAGGGAAGCGCTTCCCCCCCAACATCCTCCATTTTTCCAGAGCCCCCTGAGGACTGATAATAAGGGGCCCCCCCAGACGCCTGGCCGCCGGGGTTTCAGGCCCTGCGGGGCCCCCAGGGCTTCGGGGGCCCCCCAAAATATTTCACACGCGCAACCCTTTAGGGGGGCGGACCGGCCGCATTTTCCAAGAGTAGCGCAAGAACCTAACGAAACCCCGATTTCAAATCCCCAACAAACAACAACAAAAGTATTCCCACAATAAATCTTTCATCCCCCCCGCCAATATTAAATTTCAAACTCCCAGCTGAAAATAGTGATTCCCAATGATATAACGATGTGTGAGAAAACTCTGCCCGTTTTTCGACCCCCTTTATAATAATAAGTAAAACAGAACGCCTGAAATTTATTTTAAACCTTCATTTTATATTTAATTTCAAATATAATAAAATATGTACAATTTTTTTTCGAACATTAAATTTTCGTCGCGAAAAAGAAATATATTATTATATCAAAATATTTTTTGCCCCATTAAAATTTATTGTCAGTGTTTAAGTAACTATTTGTTTTGTGAAAGTTATATCCAATGCCCGTGTTTATAGTTTCATATTTAAAACGTAACTAGTATTAATTTAAATCATTCAAAAAACCCCATAAGGTGATATTTTTTTTAAAATTTAAATATTTTTAGTTTGTAAAATTAAATATTCTTTTGCGGCCATTAAAAATTTTGTTTTTTTTAAGATGTTAGTTTTAAAATTTAAACTTAACAACCTATTAATTTAAAATCATTTCAAGATCCCCTATAGCGGGTTACTTTGGTTTTTTGTAAAAGTAAATCTAAAATTATAATATTTTTGTGAACTTAAATTTCTTTTCGCGTAAAAGTAAATATATTATTAACAACATAATTTTTTCGTCATTAAATTGATTTTTCAGTGTTTAATAACTAAATTTTTTTTTGTAAATGTTATATTAAAGCCCCGGGGTTATTTTCTTTTTAAAAACGTAACCACTTTTAAATTTAAAAACATTTCAAAATTTTCATAAGTGGATTTTTTTTTTGTAAAACTTAAAATTTTTAGTTTGTAAAAGTTAAATATTTTTTTCGACATTAAATTTTTTTTTTTGTTTTTTGTTTATAGTTTAAAATGTAATTTAACAACCTATTAATTTAAAAAAATTTTAAGATCCTCATAAGCAAAGTGTTTTGGGAATAAATATTTTAAAATGTTATGCTTGGTTTAACGTCTACACCCACACCCCCCTCCCATCCCACAATAGCTTTAAAGCTCAGGCTCAAACAATATACATATGCCCCCCGGATTTTAAAAAAAAAAATGCGCCATATTTTCATACGAAAAATTGGGAGTTTACAGGCTTTTGGGTGGGGAACAATAGCCCCCTCCCTTTAGTCTTTTTTCTTTCCCAAACAACTTTTTTTATTTACGATCGGCAATTGATTAAATTTTAAACATTTATAACAACATAAAAGGTCTTTTGACAAAAAACATCTACCAGCTAGAAAAAGAGTAGGAGTCAATTTTTTTTGTTATTTTTTTTTTTGACAACCCCAATTGGTTAATTTAAAAACATTCACAACAAGCACAATATTTTTAGTGTTTTGCCAAAAATATAAAAGGCATCTACCATCAAAAAATGATGGAGTCACCTCCAAAATAATTTTAGACACGTTGAGAGGGACTGAGTGTTATTGAAAGTTTCCACAGTTTTTTCCTGGAATCTTACTCTTCAAAAAACTCAAACACAATAACATTAGGTTCGGGCTCTCCCATAGCACAACTTTAAACTTTTGTTTTTTCCAAGTTCGTTTAAAGCATTGACAATTGTATTTTTTTTCCCCTTTCTCGTCAGGCTAACCACTCATAATACCTTCTCGTCCCCAAAAGTATCCTGGTGGCGCATTTTGGGGGTGTTTGTGACGAATAAAATTTGGGAAAACTTGCTAGGATCCCTGCATTTAAAAGGGATAATGTCAATGGGGATGCGCAAAAAAAATAAACACTCACAAACTCAACGTTTTTTTTTTCAAAATGCCCGACTCCCAACAGCACAGAGTACGTCTATTTATTAAAATTTCCCTTTTTCCTCCCAATAATCATACAGCGTGCTTTAGATTTTAAGCGTTACAAACCAAAAAATATTGACTTTGGAAGGAAAAAGTTACCGAAACTGCCCAGACGAGTATGTATCCGCGGCTTTCACCTATAATTTCTGTAAATTTTTTAAATTCTCGAGATTTACAGGGTTTTTCGGGGCTTTACCTCCGTGATGGGGGACGTAGGTGACGGAGCAACACTTGACTGTGGAACGCCAGTGAATCTGACCAGGTGACTCTACTGACCCGGGGACAGACATCTGGGGGGGGTTCTCTGAGGCTGGACGCCCGTGACCTGGGGCGGTGTTTTCCCGTGTTCGGGGGCGGGGAGCGGCGTTTGGTGCAGCGGTCGGAAGGGTGGCGGTGGTGGGGTGGCAACACAGCTACCACGTTTCCCCCTTTCGGAAGTTGTAAACGGCGCACGTCTACAACATTATGTCGCTTCGTTTTCTCATAGGGGGTACTTTTCCATCGCTCTTATCGTGTGCAGGTCGAGTCGCAAAACTCGAATAGCCCGCTCCTTATTTTGTAAATTACCTGTCATCACTCACCGCCACACCCTGAAAATTCTTTCCCCCCCTCATAAGGCACACCCCCCAAAGTAAACCAACAAACATTAAATTAATATAGCCTGTTCCAACATGGTGAACGTTCCCTACTAACCGCAAAAACCCCCGCCCCCTTTGTAACTGCCCGCCGTTAAAACCCTTCAAAGTTCACAAAGGTGGGGAACCGGGGTTTTTTCCGGCGCAGGTAAATACCCGTTTTTCTTTATTTAATCACAACGCTTCATCTGTAAGGACCAAACCCAGGGTAAAATACACAAAACTTTGCCCTTAATAGGTATTAGATCTCCCCAACTTTGTATTGACGGCTTTTAGTTTACCCGAGTATTTTTATCTACGGTGATCACACAAATTGACGGGCCCTTTTCGGCGTCGACAAAATTTCCCCTGCTGTAACTTGTCCTCTTCCCGGGTTAGACAAAATGGGGCCCCCCTTTATACCCTCCCCCCTCGTTTACGTCACATGATATTTCTTTTTCCTGATTGTCTGCCCCCCAACCTGAAGCCCCGATGACCTAAATATTATTCTTGTCTAATCACCTTGTCGAGCCAGGGAAAAAAAAAAGTTGCCCGGGGAATTAATATTCTTGTCTCAACTTGTCTTGACACCCCCAACCTGGGGCCCGGGTTGTGACTAACCGCAATGGAAAAAACCCCAAGGTTGTCCGTTCATGACGGTACACACAAAACCGTGCGTTGTGAAAGCGATACCAAACAAATAATTTTAGTAACTTTTTTACTGGGATAGCGGCCCCTAACCCAGGGTTCGGGGGCCCCGATCTGATATGCCCGTGAGTTGCGACATAACACACGTTTAAATTTTTGTCCTGACTTTTCTGCCCCCCAACCCGGGGCCAGGGGGGGAAAATGTTTGAACACACCTGCATTTCTTGTCTCAACTCGTCTCAAGCAAAAATCAAAGGTTTTTTGCAGCCTGTAGGGGGGAGGGGTGAAGGGGGAGGGGCGGGAAGGGGAGGGGGAAAACCAACAGCGGAGTGAAGGGGAAAGTTGGCATTACACGACTGAAGCTCGATAGAGAAGGGGCACCCGCAACACCCAGCAACGAATAAAAACTCCGACACCCCCCCCCCCATTACCCCTTTATAAGAAGGGTCTCCAGCCATGGCGCAGGGAAGCCCAAATCCAAACCACAAGGCCACCGTGACATCCCAATTAAAAAATAATTATTTACCAAATTAAACAAGAACCAAAACGTCCGCCGTGACCCCAATTAACTATAATTTTTCACCAAAATGTACGTGGTTGGACGGATGGAGGGGGGGGGGTATCAGCCAAACAAAAAAAGTAGGTCAGGGGGGTGGGGCAATAACCCAATCAGAGGGAAAAAGTTCAGGGGGAACCCGGTCAGGGGGTTTGGGGTGGTGTGGGGAGAGGGAGGGGGGGGGGGGGGGGGGGGGAAAAAAAAAAATTACTATCTGAGTGGGCCAGGGCATCACCCAAAATACTGATATATTAGTGAAGGCTTTTTATTTTAGCGAATTAAATTAACAACAGACCAGGAAACATGACGTTTGTAAGAACCGTAGTAAAAACCTGAGGGTGAGAAGACGATGGAATTTTTGTTAAACTTAGTTTCTCAGTGTTAAGGTTTTTGATATTATGTTAAACTAAATTGAAAAATTTAAAATTTGGGAATCTTAAAAAGCATTCGCAAACATAAAAATATTTTTTTATCACATTCCTATATAATTTAAACCCGATTAACCTCGGTGCCCAAGTGCAAATATTAGGCCCCATTTTTGGGGGTAAAAAGTTGCAACATCGTAAGGTGGGTAACCAAAACTAAACAAAATTTTGCCCGGGGGCGACGATTTAAGATTTCTTCGCGCCATGAGGCGTAATAAATTAATCTTATATTAAAAAAACAGGACTGTTTTAGGGGAAAAACTCGCAAATGGACAAATTATGGCGCCCCCCCCTCCCCCCCCTCTTTTCTCTTTTACCAACATTCTCATGCACCCAAACAATTTATCCCCCCAGTTCCGTCCCTTATTCTTTAGCAAATCTAAAGTGATTTTCTAAATAATAATTAAAAAGGGATGCCCCTGGGCTTACTTACCAAAAAAAAGAAGAATCTCAGGGCCCAAAAATTTTCTACTTCTTCTCAAATAAAACAAAAATGAGAAACGTTTTATAATAATGATGTTTAAAATTTTATTTGAAAAAAAAATCCGCACCAAGAACAATTAAGAGTCATTGATCATTTCCCCCACTATTTTTATGCCAAAATAATAATTTGATATAGTTGTCTTTTAAAAAAAGTGTTATATCGCCAGTAAAAAAAATCCCCGATTCTTATCTAAAAAAAAAGTTTAATTAAGTTATTCAATTAATTGAAATAAATAAAAATTATTAATTTTCATAGTATAAGTATTAACAAACTCAAAAAAAGTTGTTATTTATGAAAACAAAAAGGAAGTGTAAACGGGGAAATGCTAAGGGGTTTGAAATAACTTTTTCATGTTTGGGTTTTCCCCATTGCAATTTTGCCAAAAAATTTGAGAATAATTTTTGTTCTCATTAAAATTCAATTATTGTCTGACCTGCTTTAAAATTTCCCCGTGCGCAGTACTTGGCACCGCTTTGGGTTTTGTATAATTCGCGCCTTCTTCATTATGTGTAACACGCTTTTTGTTAAGATTAAATTAAAAAAATATTTCTTGAATATAGAAACGAGTTTTTATTCAATGGGTTATGGCCCAGTTCATGCCTACTGTGTGAGGAAAACTTCATTTGGGAATTCGCGTCGCAAAAAAAAATGTTTTCCTTCAACGGTTTTCGTAACCCAAACACGATTTAAATCTAAAAGATCTGAACAATGGGGGACAAGATCGATGTTGCATCGTTTGCAAATTCGTGGGAAAATGATCAGCATGGAAATTTCAAATCGGTGGCCTTAAAGAAAAAGGCGTGTTTGTGCGCTTCTGGGAGTGAGGTAAACCTTGGTAAAATACTCGAGAATTCACAAAAGGGTCAAGAATACGCCATCGCCATTTTTATGCAAAGCAGCGATGGAATTTCACAGATCCTTTTTGGAGAGATGACAATTCAAAAAAATTTCTTGAAAATTTTGGACTCAGTACTACTGGGGATGGCACCTCGTACACCCCTCGGGCTATTTTGTGACGCGTTTTTTTGCTAACATTGGGGAAATTTTGTAAAATCCAAAAAGTGAAAATAAGTCCTTTTGTGTATGAAGGGTGTATCTGAGTATGAAAAAACTATAGCCCATTTTTCTGTGGGGAAGGATAATTATATACTGTTCCCCCCAACCGATTCTCGAAAATTTGATAATTGGTGATGAATTGTCGATATCGATGACGCGTTGTTATTGCTAACGTTGGGGAAAATTTTATACATCCTAAAAATAAACATAAGTCCGTATTTTGTATAAAAGGGTGAATTGAGTTAAAAAAAACTATAGACCAAATTTTTCTTGGGAAGGGGATAATTATAGTACGTTTCCCCCCCAAACCCTATTCTCGAAAAATTGAAATTGGTGATGAATTGTCGATGTCGATGACGCGTTGTTATTGCTAAAAGTTGAGAATTTTAAACATCCTAACAATGAACATATAGTCCGTATTTGTGTAAAGGGTGATATCTGAGTATAAAAAAACTATAGAACATTTTTGTGGGAAGGGATAGTAGTGCCCCCCCTCCCCCCTTTCCCCCCGGAACCGTTTCTCGAGAATTGAAATTGGTGATGAATTGTCGAGACGAGGGGGTTTAAAAACACGGATATTACAAAATATATATGCAAATTTTGGTGATTAATTATCGGGAACCCCTCCCCTACAGCGCCTAAACTCGAAAAAACTCTATATTTTCAAAATTTCCCTTTCATATCAAACCGGCCTAACCCTCCGTACCTTGGATATTTATTGCCTCACAACAACCTTTGGGGCGAGGACTTCGTGAGAGTTTGTAACACCCCTGTTTTTTCGTGGTTGTGTAACAAAGCAAACGAATAAAAAAACCCTCGAGATTTTTACCCCCGTTCAATAAATTTTGTGATTCCCTATAAACATCAAGATGAGTTTTGACGTCTTAAAAAAATTGGTTCAATTTCGGAAAGTTTAAAAAGTTTTGTATTTTTTTAAGGGGTAACTATTTTACATGATAAAAAGTCTTGGTTTTTTCGGGGGCGATTACTTTTTTTTTTTTTTAGAAGCACGCCACGACCCTGCAGCCATGGTTAACCCGGAGGACCCGATAGAAGGGAACAGTTACATATTTTACTGAGGATGGGATTTGCACGGGGGGTAATTTAAATTTCCCCGGTTTTAAAAATTTGGCATGATTGGTGTGAGTTTTTTCCCCTGTGATAGAAATTTTAAAAGGGGATTTATTTAATTTCAATTTTTGGGGTTTGGGTACACCTCTCCAGGAACGGCACCACGCCCCGTACCCGTCGGAGGGTTTCCCGTTCTGTGCTGACGACACCACAGCTGCATTCCGTTGGACCATGATTAAAACGGCGATTTGGACGAGATGATCACCAATATTGAGTAGCATCTAACTGGAATAGTCAGTTAATAAATTTTAAACCCAAGCAATAATATATTTGCTAAAGGAAGAGCAGAAACCAGTCATTTTTCTCCTGTCATTATAGAGGAGACGAGGGGATTTATTGTACCAACCAAAAATTCTGACTTAAAAGCACAGCTAAAATGTGGTTTAACCTTTGTTAACGGTATTTTAAAATTAATTTAAAGTCTGTTGAGCAGGGGTCCCACGCTCGACCCCCGGGCAAGATAAAATGGGGGTTTTTAAACATTCCCCAAGTCATGTGGGGCTTTTTTTAAAACAACCTGATAATATTCAAAATTTTATTTTACATCCCCAAGTCATGTAAGACTTTCTTTAACAACGATAAATTTTCTAAAATTTTTGTTAGTTCATACGCCAAGCATGTAAGGCTTTCTTTAACAACCGAGAATTTTCTAAACTTTTGGTTTATTACATCCCCAAGTATTAACTTTCTTTAACAACCTGAAAAAATTTTTCTAAACATTATTAATACCCAAGTCATGAAAGGCTTTTTTTTAAAACTGATGAAATTCAAAACAGTTAGTTACATACCCAAGTCAAAAGGTTTTCTTTAACAACCTGATGAATATTCTAAAATGTTTTTTACATACGCCAAGTCATGAAAGGGGTTTTTTTTAAACAACCTGATGAATATTCTAAACAGTTAGTTACATAGCCAATCAGTAAGGCTTTCTTTAAAACAATCTGATGAATATTCTAAACAGTTAGCTACAAACGCCAAGTAGTAAGGTTTTCTTTAACAATCTGATAAATTTTCAAGCGTTAGCTACAAAGGGCCAAGGTCAGTAAGGTTTTCTTTAACAACCTATAAATTCAAACACAGCATAAATATTCTTACAAATAATAAATTATTTAAGTCCAGGGTGTTTTTATTACACCAAAATTTCGATGGGGGGCCCCGGGGTTCGATTCCTATTCATGTGTTTTTAAACCCTTTTGTATTTTTACACAGGGTTTTATATTTGAAAGGATGTTGAAAATGGGGCCCCACCGAAACCATCGCTGCTGCTCGCCTCGGCGCCAGGAACGGTGCTCGAGCACCGGGGGGAAAGGGAGCCCCCCAAACCCGTGGCGGGGCCATCATGGGACCGATTTAGTCCCCCGGAAAACCCGTGGAGGAGCTTTTCCCTAAAGGCGCCCCTTTCCCAAATCGTCAGGAGAGAATTAAGAAAAAGAGGCTTTTTTTTATGTCGGTCGTGAATTGATCAATAATTAGGGACCCCGGGAGCGTTTGTGACGCTCAAACCGGC
The DNA here is from genome assembly GCA_039000515.1 of Timema cristinae. Lineage (NCBI taxonomy): Eukaryota > Metazoa > Arthropoda > Insecta > Phasmatodea > Timematidae > Timema > Timema cristinae. The sequence goes on from JBCFYV010009896.1 coordinate 17,436, forward strand.
TAGAGGAGCAAATCAATGCTTTTTGGACGTCTCCAGGATATGGAGTTGGGCCCCCGGGGGATCAGTGCTACTATTGGTAAACCCAGACCCTCGTCAAGACCCGTGTTCGTTTCCTTTGACTGCAGATCACTTGCGCCAGGTTGTGCTCCCCTAAGTATAACGGTGTTTAAAAAGCAAATGTTCTTTTAAACATTCTTTCCCCTTTTGTATTAAATTACCCCATTTTAAAAAGGCCGCGGGGGGAGGGGTAAAAGTTTTTTGTATAAATCTCCCCCCACTACCACGTTTCCCTAAAAAAAAGGAAAATTACTATTCAAAAGGGCGACACCTTTGCCTCCCCCGTGCTTTTGGTTGTCACCAAGGCTATATTGACTTTAAAAGAGAACCGGGATGCATGGACGTGAAACCTTTTAGCGATCAAAATTGGGTCGACTATTAAAAAAACTCAAAGCGGGGAAAAAATTGCCGGATCCCGTGTGAATCTTTTGAAAGGTGTGGACCCACCGAACGAAACAATTCAAACATCCCTCACCAAATTTCAAAAATCCCGTTTTCAGGGAAGTCGGGGACAATTTCCTATTTGAGGGCCTACTCCCTCCAAAAACTTCCTTTTAAGGGGTCCCTTTGATTTTTTTTCCGACGACAGCAAAACCATTTTGATGTCATAACATCCTTGACAGCCGCGTTTAAGTGCTTTTCTTTGCCAGAGTCCCCGGGGCCGTTCAAAATAAAAAAAAACAAATGCAATCCGTGTACAAAAGATGCTACGCTAAAGGTTAGCGGAGCCGATCTGTGACCTTTAAAGATTGCGGCGTGGGTTCCCCAAAACCAGCATGTTTTGATAACCACAAACGCCCGGTTTTTGCAGAGGTCACATTCGGTCTTGACGTAAAAAAGGGTTTTGGGGGTTATCGAGCAATTTTTCGTTTGGAAAGAGCGGGATTTTTCACACAGGTGTTATAATTTTTTTGTAAGTGGCGAGCCCCATCCCCCTTTTTGGGGCATTCTGTTAAAAGGGGGCCCCCCCCAAGCCGACACGGGAAAAGAGCTTTTTCTTTTTTTGATTTTACGATTTTGAATTTACAAAAACCCTTTCTTAAAGGGAGGGTCGACCGTACTTGCAAAACCCTAACTTTGTGTCGTGCGAGTGTTGCAAGGCCTCTCTTCTATAGATGCACCGATTGCGGGGGCGATAGGATCGCAATTCAAGGGTGATGCCCAATGGCCCAATTTTTCGTTTTAAGGCAAATTAAAGCTTAAAAATCCCCCTTCTCCCCTTTCCTACCCCATAATCCCAAGGGCAATGGGGAAAAATTTATTTAAAATAATGGGGGAAGGAAAAAATGGACCCGAGTCTCATGAACGGGGGGAAAATCTGTCCATGCTTAAGGCCCCTCCATTTTATTGACTCGCTGAACTTTCCCCCCCATGTCGTTGTCCAAGATCCCCAAAAAACGTTCGGCTTGGACGAGTCTTTGGCCAAGGGGACTTTTCCCCCCCTTTTTTTTAAAACAAAAAAAAAAACGCGGGGTATGGGGCCCTTCCCCCCAAAGGAGGATACGGGGTGGGCGAGATGTCAGCCCGAGGGAAAGGGCGCTTTGAGAATGGTTACGCGTTGGTCAAAGAAAAATACGTCTTTGATTTTAACCGCGAGTGGATTGTATTGCGTGAAAACTAGAGACCCCTCGGAAGCCTGCCTAAATTTTTAGAAAAAGCTGTGGAGAAAGCAAAGGTGGACCCTTTAGAGAGGGGGTTTCTATGCTGGCGGCCTGTTGGTTTACCGCCGAAGCCATCTTAAGGGAATACCGTCGGTATTGCCTAACGTTCTACCGTTGCGAAAACCCAAAAAGTGAACGGGGTAAACAAGGGCTTGCGGGGACCCCCATCAAACGGGGTGTCTTACATTCATGGGGGTAAGGTGCGAGGAATATTTTTGGGGCAAACTGTAGACGTGTTGTTAAAGCTGGAATACCACCACCGTTTCCCATTTCTAGGGCTTTTATTGGAGGGTTGTCCGCTCTTTTACCCGGGAAGGACCCCCTATCAAAAACACCCCCGAGACCATGGAACGCCTTGAGCGACCAGGCCCTCGTGGAAAAAAGTTTTAAAAACACCGTTCGCGGTCGTAGAGATGTGGGAGGTATTTTTAAAACGCGATGAAAACCAAGACAAGGACTTGCCGATTTGTACTCCGCAAGAGGTGTATACCAAAGGAGCCCCTCAGCCCCAGGGATGCTTTCTTTGCGGGGTACAAATGTATCAAACATTTCCCACGAAGCTTACCTTTTTTGGGGGGAAAAAGATCAGGTACCTGGAAGTGTTTCTTTATCCGTTTTTGCAAGTAAAAAAAAATACCCGCACCACCCCAAATTTTTCATTTGGGGACCCAAAATTGCCCCGCTATGATGAGTAAAAGGAACCCAAAGTTACGCGACGCCCCCCGGTTTTACCCCTGCCCTTTTTGCCTACAGGAGCCACAATTTTGATGTTCATCTTGTGCAGGAAATGCGGGGGGAGAAAAACCAAGACGCGTGTTGGCCAACGACAAAAAAGACGAGGGTTTGAAGGCTCGGGGTGATTGACGAGATCCGAAAGCCGTGAGAAGGCTAATGTTGAAGAAGTGCACGAAGTGGGGGGAGTATATGTATCTGTTTACGACCGCAAACGTTCGGGGCCTGTTTCAGGGTACATCGAAAATTTTTTTTGAAAACTAAACAAAAAGCCAGCGGATGGCCAATGGTGCCCCTCACGAGAGGAAAATTTTAGTTTACATTCAAATTTATGGGGGAAAGTAAAGGGGGTAAAACTCGATTTCGATTCTGTTGTAAGAACCCCTGTCCGCACACTGGCTAACCTTTTTAAATTCGTTATGGGGAAATTTTTGGGCAAAGACCCTTTTACCACACGTAGCCGTTGTCAAGACTATCGGGCTCCACAAGACCTGAGGGATCCGTCATCACTGGGGAAGCGTCATAGATGTTAATGACGGGGTATTTTCCCTCAATTAAAAGGGTGCGCGGACGCGTTGCGCCCTAACCCTAACAGGGTTGGGGGTGGGCGTGCTACACGACTGCATGGTAGGTTGCATTTTATAGGGCCCCCTTGAACAATTGGGGGGAACCGCGTTTTGTATCACGACCGGATAGCGTTCTGTTCACAGAACGTCCCGGTGATCAGAGTCCACCCCCCGAGTTTTTTGGTGACCTCACTGCAAACTTCGGATTACGGCCGGGAAGCTACACACGCCTTTGTTCGGCGGCCCCAAGAATTACGCGAAAACCGGATTTTGTGTGGGGTGCGACCCCACCAAAAAAAAACTGTGTGCAAGGTTGGGGGATCACCATAAATAGGGCAACCGGAACGACGTTAATTTGACGTTCTAAAAGCGATGGTCACCAAACAGGCCCGGAAGGGTACATACAGATACCGCAAAAAAATATAAGAAAAGTTCTTCGACTGTTGTCCCCTTTTTGCAAAGAAAGGTTACCCGGCCCGGTGTACACCAAACCCGGATAATCGATATTATAAAACGTTCCCGTTTGGGTAAAAGTTCCTTTTAAAAAGCGCTCGCCAAGATTAAAAGGTGTTATTTAGACGGGCCGAATAATCACCTTTTTACTTTCTTTCACTCTAACATTTCCCACCCGACATACCAATTTTCAAAGATTTTTTTTTTCATTTTTTTTTCTGCATGAAAACAACATATTTATTTTTTTTTTTTTTATGCCCCCGGGGTTCTTTTTTATATTTTTTTTATTTCCCAGGCAACCCCTCCGCCTTCCCCTGATTTTTTTCTAGTCAATATTTATTTTATATTTTTTTTTTTTATAATAAATTGTTTCGTATTTTTTTTTTAAATTTTTTTTCAAAAGTAAATGATTTATACATTTTTATTTAGTACCGGGCCACTTTTCCCCCCTTTTGAAAATATTCACGTGTGTAAAAAAAACCCAGTTATGTTTATACTAAAAATTTATATATTGTAAATATTCATGCCCAAATAAATTTTGTAAAAATTGTTAGTTTGTGTTTAAAACTTATCCCCCACCCCTCTTCCTATCCTAAATAAGAGCTAATATGCTTATAAGCTCTCTAAACATTTGGAAAGTTGAAACGTCCATTTTCGGTCATCATCAGGGCCCCCAAACGGGAAGCCCAATTTTGTAGCAACTTATCCGCACTTGGACACAATTTGACGTTAAATTTGATAAAATCCCGGGAATTCTCTAAAGGAAACCCGGGATTCAAACAAACGGTTCAATCATTTCTGTAAAGGTTTTTCCCGGGAAATGGATGACACATGTAACACTCCCGCAGCTGTTTACCTGGACGCCCTGATCGGAAGAAAACGAAGGGGGTCGCGATTTTTTCCCCAAAAGGATCCCACAATCAAAATTTTAGCGTCATGTCCTTTCAAAAAAATATATTCCACCGGGGAGGGGAAAAAGAGACATTTTTTTAAAAACGCACACATAACGTGTTTTTTAAAAAACCCCCGAGATAGAGGTAAATTTCAACACTTTGCACCCCGGTATGCCCTGAAAACACCCTTTTTACAGAGGTTACACCGATGACAAGTCTCCCCACGGAATTGTAGATTTCAAAAAAGGGAAAACCCGAATGGTTCAGATATAGAACCCCACCAAAGACGGGTGTTCCCGTGTACCTCCCAACGAAAAAAATTATAAAAACACCTACACTTCCAGATTACAAACATTTCTAACCATATCCCAAAAGTGTTGAAGCACCCCCTTTGCCGTGCAATGACGCAGAACCCCCACCAACGCTTTCCTGTTTTAAAGGGCCCGACAAGAAATGATTGACCCCGTTTGCGAGTGTGCCTACAACAATTTAAAAGGGTGGGTACCACTGAAAAATCGCAGAAGACAAAGTTACTGCCACAACAGGGTTGCGCAAGTGGTCAAACGAGGAAGGCGGAAGAGAAGAACGACACCGTCGAAAAGGAGGAGCGTTCCTACCATTTTTTTAGCCCCCTTAATCAGCGGTGCCCGGGTCCTTGTTCAAAAGTAATGATGGAACAAAACGAAAAAGATGATAATTGGTGCCCCGGGAAAAATTACACCCTTACGAACAACATACCACAAGGGCCGGGCCCAAAATTTTGGGTCCCGGCAGGACAAGAATGAAAAAAAACCTCGCTTAAAAAATCACAAATCTAAAAAGATCTATACAAAAAAGTCTTTTCAGCGCTACGCACTTTAGTAACACCCCCAACCCTGAAGGTCTGTATTCCCGTACTTAATACTGTACCGGCAAAAAAGGGCGCGTAAAAAACTGAACTTTTTCTAGAAATATTAAGTCCCCCAGGCGGTTTTCTCTTGGGACATAAAGGGGGGAAGTGAGATTCAGATACGCCTCTCCCCGGTTTCCAAAAAGTGGATTCAACAACGATTTTGGGCAGAGCCAAAAAACACAGCGAACCGACGGGGGGCGAGAGTTTTCACGGGGCCCGCAAAAAAAAAAACTTCCGAAAAAAATTGATTTTGAATCCCCAACAGTTTGGCGCCATAGGATCCGACGCCCGAACCCCAACCAACTTACACCGTTGCAACGCCTTTAAAAAGAAGAAGAAAAAGGGGGGGACGAAACCCCTGGCGCCCTTCCCAGCTTAATTTTGGACGACATCTACTATGACCCTTCCATCCCCCGCAGGGTTTCGGGGCGGGGGTCGCTCTAAAAGGGGCAAAGAAGATCCCACCAAAGTAAGAGAATGGCTTTGTGAGCAGGACGCTTATACCCCACACAAACCCGTGCAAAAAAAATTTCCAGCAATAGGGACGTGGTCAAACATTGAAAATCTCCCGGGAAGCCGATCTCAACGATACGAAGTCTCCCAAAAACAACGACGGTGCAGGTACTTGCCTTTTCCCGCATCGAGGTTTAACAAAATGGGCCCGGGGGAGACGCTTCCGTCCAAGAGGGGGGGGATTTAGAAGCCTTTCAGGACATTTTTTGAGCAAAGTGGGCGTAAACCACTAAATTTACAGACAGGCAAGGGGGAAAGATTCACGGCACGCTAGTCCGGGGAAAATTTTTCCCAAACGAGAAAGGCGTGCATTATACACCCCTAAATTTTCCCGGGCGTGAAGGCGAGCGTCGGGAAAAAATTCACAGAACTCTGAAAAGGGGCATTGGCCTTTTTTTTTCTTTCCCAAACAACACGTACGGTAGTGGCCCTTTTTCCAAGCTCTCGCGACCTTACAACGGCGCAAAACTTCCCGTACAAGATGGCGCCCCCCCGAGTTTTAGAAACTAATGTCCTTCAAGTCAGAGATAATCTGTACGGTAAGCGGCGTCCAAAAACCCCCATAGCAGGGGCCCAAATAAAGTCGGGGACCGGTGCGATTACCCCAAACCAATGCTGTTTTAAATGCTACGAGAGCAATTTTGGCCGAAGAATTTCAAAAGTCAGAGTGACGTGATGCGAAACCTGTCGCTACAATGCCGATCTTGACGGCGAAATAGGGAACCTTTTAGAACCCGAATTGCAACGCGTACTCTCCCTGAAACTCTTAAATTGATAAAATATACGTTAAGGGTAAAAGCCAAAAGAAAGTGTTGTGCAGTGAAAGGTTACCCGCCAAATTTAATTCCGGGTTTCCCCCCCAGTTACGTAGCGCGTAAAAAAGAAAGGGCCAATTTTAATCCTTTTTCCCCAGCAAAGTTTTGGGGTAATCCCCCAAAAAAATTTCCCCCACGAATTTTCACCAGCAACTTTCCCTTTCCCCTCCATCGATGGGGGGTGGGAAATGCTCTCGCCGAAAATTTTAATATCCCTGTTCTTTCACCACCGCCCCAGAGGGTCAAAATTGTATGGTAAAATTGGGGGGGGGGCTAACACGTGGAAAAATATCAACCCCCTGCTGGAAACGGCCTTCCATGAAATTGATAAGGCCTAAACGAAGAAACTTTTAAAGGGGGTTTGGAATGATTCAAGTACACAAACCCCCAAAAAAAAAGTTAAGTTGTCTTCTTTACCAAATTCAGCTGTGACCCCTGTCCAGTCAACTAATCTACACCGGTTTCGATCCTAAGACTAATCTATCAAAGTCCAAAGTCTCCGTACGCCGTCAAAATTCATAGCCTGCCCCCGGGAAATGTAATCTACACGGATATCGTCGGCCCAGCCGTGGGGGGACATTGTGGCATCGCTGTTACGTATCGCGGTAAAACAAAGTAAACTATCTCACGGGAACATAAAAACAGTTAGCTAAAGACCCCTGCATATATCCCCCCTTAGAAGGGAAAATTTAAAGTTGGAAATAAAAATAAGAACGACCGGGTGAACCTTTACCATTTGAGTTTGGAAAAGTGTGCGTGAAACTTTATTTTCGCGCTGCCCATTAACTGTCCCCACCAAAGATATAAAAAGTCGACCCGACTGGAAAAGGGAAAATCTCGACTACCCCGGTGTTCCCTATCAACGCGGGCATGGGGTAAAAGTTTTTTCAGTGTCTTTTCAAAAGGTGTACCCTTTTAAAAACGGCGTAAAGCCCTCGGAAAACAGCGCTTAATACGTACGAGTGCTCTCCGACGTTGACAATCAGGGCGTCCTTTCAAAGAGGCCCTACGGGAACGTGATGGCGAGGCTGGAACATACCTGAAAGCAAGGTGAACAGAAATCACACGCTGATGACCGGTCCGGCTAAAAGGGCGTCGTAGAAGCAAAGACGTCATTCTAAAAGGGCGTATCCGAAAGTAAAAAGGTCAAGAAAGAACTAAAATATTTTCAGTGTAGAGTTTTTTTAGTACACCCCCATCCTGCGAGTGGCCAGCATGAACTCGATCTTTTTTCCGTGCCACCCACCAAACCAGTCTTGAAAGGGGCAAAGGCTCCAGTACAAACCTTATCTTCCTCACCCTGATTCACCCATCGGGAAATTTCCGTTACCGGGCAAGGCAGTTTATTCGACTTTTCCCAACTATGTCTATTTAGGGCGGCCATCATGAAAACCGACGGGGCCTTTCACAGAGGGGGATCAGATTTCCCCCCAAAAAAAATTGGGTGCATTCTCATTTACAAGGTGGGGTTTTTTAAAACCAAAAAAAGTTCCCCCGCCCCCAACACGTAGCCTATAGGCGTACATTTAGACGCGTCAATTACAAAACGAAGCCAAAAGAACGCATTTGACTTTGCGGGATGTGGTTTTGCAGCTCCCCCCGGAAACTTTAGGGTCTAAACGCCAACAACAAAAGGGGTTTGAGGCCCCCCGGGATCCACCACAAAAAATAAGACGGAATCTTTGGGTTTTTTTCCGGTACGTATTTAAACAAGGAAATACCTTTTTAACGGCACCCAACTCAGAGTAGGTTGGTCCGTTACAAGACAGGTTAGTTTATGTCGGGGCCTGAACTCCCCCATTTAAGGTTCACATCGTTGAAGCCCGGGCCCTTTTAGTGCGGCGTGTCAAAGTAGCACCCTTTTATACGTTGCAAAGCCAAAACGTTTAAATCAGTCCCCCCAAAGTACCCATCACCCCTGTGGAAGTAAAAAATCACTATTCCACGGGGGGTGCTGAAAATCGCTGGACAATATTCACCGGGCATTTTCCAAACGGTGCATCGTGGATTGGTCGAAAACCAGCGTCAACGGAGGCGCCACCAAGAACCCCTTAACTTTCAAACCTACGGGATGAACCCTTTTTCGCTGTCTGGACGGGGAACAGTACTGTGAAACCGTTACAGCCATTTTTCAAACGGAACTATGTCATGTCCACCCTCGTGTTTTTGGAAGGGTATCCATTTCATTTAAAGAGGGAGTGACATACACGAAAGCCCTTCCCCCAAGGGGTATAATCTCATGGCTTTTGATCTCACGTCTTCTCTCCCCCCAAAAGACATCGCATTGGAATTTGACGAGGGACGGTTCTCTGAACATCGAAAATGACTTCACCCACTCTCGTCGAAAGTCAATTGTATCGTTACGGGGGGTTTCAAATCCACCATCGACAAGGGGGAAAAAGTCGGACCAAATTATGGAATTAATATAAACGGCTTCCGCCCTTACCCCCTTCATTTTTAACCATGGATCATTGTGGGTTTTCCGAATTCATGACGACGACAACGAGTTTATGCAAGAACCGAGTGTTTTATCTGTATACGGGCCATTACTTCAACATTGGGTGTTAAAACCTCCAACGCTATGAAAACTTTTTCCACCGATCCCGAAAAAAAAGTCGACTTATATCAACAATTGCCCGTACCCTGGGTAAGCGTTGATGTGGGGTTACAAACCTTTTTTGAATCCCCTCATCTCCCGCGCCCAAACGCTGCAGAAACCCTCTCGTCAAGGGGTGGAAAAAAAAAAGTTTTTTTACCCAATACACGCTACACCCATCGGGCTTACGACAGAGGTTGTTCGTCACTGAAAACACTTAAATTGGGCCGCACAATGTCAGGACATAGTTGTGTAGGAATTTTGCTCTGCCCACGGGGGACTTTTGAACTGGAATTGAAGATGGAACGCCCCCATAAACGGGGGAAAAAACTTTGTTTTGATCCTTTTTTTCCTCAAAAAGAAGAAAGCGGACTGCCGCCTAGTCCAAAACCCACCAACACCAAACCTGGGACGCAATTTTGGGGTTTCGATCTTTATCGCAAAACGGCGCGGGGAGAATTTCTTATAAAGTTATTTTTTTCCACCCCGTATAAATTGCATTTGGCATTTAACGCAAAAATACTTTAAAGCACGTCGCATAACACGATACACTTTAAAAATCGCCTCAGACGTTTGTGGGATATACTTTCTCATGTAGCTTTTTAAATTTGCGCCCAGAACTTCCCCCCGAAAAAAATTTTTCCTCGCCTATTCCCGTCCCCCGATTGTGCAGGCAACGACCTAAAGGGTGGAAAATTACAAAGTTTTTCAAGACGCAGGGGCCGCCACCCCCACGAGAGGGGGGCTCCAATCGGCGTGCGCCTATAAAAGGGGGGCCCCGGGGGTGTTCTGGGATAACCACCGAACATATGGAAGATCAAGGCGTTTGCGCAAAGGGTGCGAAACCCCTCGCCCCTCACCGGTTTTTAAACATTGTTCCCGCTGGACGGAGTCGACGCCCAAAAGTCAATTTGTCCTTATGAGCGTCAAGAAAAGACTTTTTGCCCTATTCCAACTAGAAAAATGCGGCGGGGAAATGCGCCTGTTTAACCGTACAGGTGGCAAGAATGGGGAGTACAAACGGGCAATCAAATTTTTTTTAACAACTGCAACCCCCCCAAAAGATACGACATCACAAATCCTCTGAACCATGTGCGGTGACCGTTGGTCGTCTAAGCGAGAAAAAAGACCCGGGCTCCCAAAAGGGTCACCTATCTACACCCTAGTGGGCGCGTCTTTGTGACGTGGGGACCTCATGACTCGCCGTCCCACCGAAGGGACAGTGGTCGACACCCATCCCCGCATTGCAACGATCGATCGTCAAACTCGGTAGAAAATTGTGGGGACGAACGGCGGATTCGTGACCAGAGCAAACCCCACGGGGGAAAAAGCACACAAAAACCTTTTATCTCCTCATTTCCCCACTATATACGGCCTATTTCGGTTTGGTATTACATCTGGATTTTGAACGAAAAAAATTTTACTAACGACAAAAGGGGACATGTAGAAAAAGTATAAACAATTATGCGTCATTCCTGTAAAAAGTTAATTTTAAAAAAATGTATACTTTATAAAACCCCTGTTTTATTTGACGTACCCCAGGGAAAGAGCTTGAACCGGGGTTGCCCTCGCGAGGAAAGAAAATGGGTTTTATGTTCACGATGTTTTCAAAGCCGGGGAGCATTTTAAAAATTTTTAAGGTCAAAATCAACATATCCAAGGGTTGGAGGGGCTAAAGCCGGTTGTTTTTTTTGTTACGTCGAAAAAAAAAAAAATTTTTTTCATCCCCTGGCCTCATATCAAACCCAATTCCAATCATAGGGGGAAAGGCACTTTAAAAAAAAATATATAGACAGTTTTATGTTGCAGGCGCTGAGGTGGGGGGCTTACTGATAATATTCACCAAATTGCATATATATTTTTTTAATATTGTGTTTTAAACCCTCTCATCATGACAATTCATCCCAATTACAATTTTCGAGAATGTTCGGGGGGGAGAGGGGGGGGGGGAGGGGGACACGTACTATCCCTTCCCTTTAGAAAAGGTCATATTTTTTTCATACTCAATATACCCTTCATACCAACAAACGGACTATATTTTCCCTTTTTAGGGGGGGTTTAAAAAATTCCCCAACTGTTCAATAACAACTCGTCATCGATCTCGACAATTTATCACCAAATTTTCATTTTCGGAATCGGTTCGGGGGGGAAAACGTACTATAAAAATTTTCCCTTCCTACGAAAAAAATTTTATAGTTTTTTCATATTCAGATATCACCTTTATAACAAATAGAACTATTTTCATTTAGGATGTTTACAAATTCTAACTTTACAATAAAACGCGTCATCGTCAAAAATTTCATCATCAATTATCAATTTTCAGAATCGGTTTGGGGGGAAACGTACTATTATTTCCCCTTCCTACAGAAAATGGTTATGTTTTTTTATCTCAAAAATTTCCCCCTTATACACAAATACGGGGGTATATTTCATTGTTAGGATGTTTACAAATTCCTCACTGTTTTCAAAACAACGGTCTCGAAACATCGACAATTTTTTCACCAATTATCAATTCTCGAGGGAAACGGTTCGGGGGGGGAAAACCCACTATAATTATCCCTTCCTACAGAAAAGGGCTATAGTTTTTTCATACTCAGAATCACCCTTATACAAAATACGGACTATATGTTCACTTGTTAAGGGGTTTACAAATTTCCTCAACGTTTCAATAACAACCTCACGATCATGACAATTCATCCAAAATTATCAATTCCGAGAATGGTTGGGGGGAACCGACTATAATTATCCCCTTTCCCACAGAAAATGGTCTAAGTTTTTTTTATACTTTGAATCACCCTTCATACACAAATAAAAAATATGTTCCTTGTTGGATGTTTAAATTTCTCAATGTTAGCAATAAAAACGCGTCATCGATCACAACATTTTCATCATAATTACAATTTTCCCAGAACGGTTTGGGGGGGAAAAGTACTTTATATCCCTCCCAGAAAATGGTCTATATTTTTTTATACTCAGTACACCCTTCATACACAAATACGGCTATATTCATTGTTAGGGATGTTTACAAATTCCCCCACTGTTACAATAACAACGCGTCTCGATCATCGACAAATTTTCACCAATTTTCAATTTTCGGAAACGGGTTTGGGGGGGAAAACGTACATAAATTTTCCCTTCCACAGAAAATGGTCTATAGTTTTTTCATACTCAGATATACCCTTCCCAAAACAAAAACGACTTTTGTTCACTTGTTAGGGAAGTTTCAAAATTTCCCCACTGTTAGCAATAACAACGCGTCATCGATCATCGACATTCACCCAATTATCAATTTTTGAGAATCGGTTTTGGGGGGGAAAAGTATATAAATTTTCCTTCCCGCAGAAAATGGGCTATAGTTTTTTCATACTCAAAACACCCCTTTTACACAAATACGGATATTTTTCACTTTTTAGGATGTTTACAAAAATTTCCCCAACTGTTAGCAATAACAAGCCACAAATTAGCCCGGGCTTACCGAGGTGCCATCCCATATCTCAGTGTACCAACAAAAATCAGAATTCGTAAAATGCTTATAGGTACGAGAACGTAACCCAACCCTGATAGTTATGCTTTCTTAAAGTAGCAAAGGCCTTCGACCGTATTTGGCACGAAGATCATTTTTTCAAACTCCTTTCCCTGAACCTGCCCTTCTACCTGGTTTGTAACGTTTATTGACATAAACATTACAAGAAATGAAGATTAAACAGGCTAATGAATACTATTCTAACAATACCAAGAATAAAAAGTGGAAACTACTCACCAAAACCCCCATTCACCGTATTATGTCTCACCGACCTCCCCCCCCCCCCCCCCCCTCCGTGAGCACTACATCCACGTCAAAGTGTTGATTTAAAACTGAAACGAGTGAAAGGCGAGCTGGATTTGGGCGTGAGCCCACCCAATGCATCATGGGAAAAGAGTGACGTGGAAGTGACCTAGTGATGAACACGGTACGGGGTTTTAGGGTTTTCATGACGGAAGTACCCTCCTACCCCCAACCCCCTACCCCCCTTCCGCGGCGTGCACTCGCGGTGTGCTTTGCTTCATTATACATGCGGAGAGATGGGGAGAAATGTCTCGCTCTTTCCTCTCCTCCCCTCTTCTATCTCTCTTCTCTCTCTCTTCCTCTCCTCCCTTCTTTCTATCTCTCTGTCTCCTCCCTCTCCTCCTCCTCTCCCTCTCTCTCTCTCTCTCAGAGTAGGAGGTATAGTCCTCCTTCCCTCGAACATTATTTTTAGGGCCAGGCTGGAAAAATACATATCTAAAATGATCTTTTTCGATCTGAATTTAACTATACATACCCCCTTATTATAAAAGACCTTTTTTTTTACTCAAAACATGATTATAAATGAATACTCTTTATTTCTACGATAAAGGACTTAAATAAATAGTACAACTTTTTATTTAGCGAATATATTCTTAAGATTTGATGATACATACATACACATATACATATAAATTCCTTTCCCTCATAGTCTTTCACTTGATGGATACAAAAAATCTCTTTCTCTAAAGTCTTGGCTAAACATGTACATACATCATAGAACACTTCACCACTTGAACAGTTCGTACTCGCCTTCACCCAGATATATCAGTCATCTCTGTGAAGCGTTAAAGCGACTCCTGTAGCGCGCACTAAAGTTTTTACCCGGAAGATGCACTTGCCCACACTAGTCTAGCGTTATGATGTTCGGTTCGTCTTCATCCTCGCTGACCTCCTCGTCTCCTTCTAGACGTCGGACGTTGTAGGTGCGATACTTTTCAAGTTCATAGATGCTCTTGACACCGATCGAGTTCCTCACGCTCGATTCGATCCAACGCGACGCACAAAGCGTTTCCTCTTCTGGGAAACCCCCTCCCCCGGGAAGCTTAAAACTCTTTTAAACTCTCATTCCGGGTTTGGGGGTGCCCCGGGGAAAAGGTAAAACCTTTTTCGAGGACGGTTAAAAAAAATTGGGGGTCGTTCTTCCTTAAGTTTTAAACCCGGGGCAAGCGGAAACAGCGTTTTGTAATTTACTGACCCACTTGGGGATTATGGCATCCACCTCACGGAAAAAATCACAGCCCGCGAAACCCTTTTTCCGGGCGAGTGTTTAACAAAACCGGGGAAATTAAATGCCAGCCCCCAGAGGAAAACCCCCAAAAAAATTTAAAGAGAATCCCCCCCCCTCGCACCCTTTACGTCTTTTAGGAGGGGGAAAGCCGCCCCCCCCCTTCCGCTAATTAAATTTCGTTGACCACGAATTGAAAACAGTGAACCCTCCCTTTACGATATCAAAACCCCGAAGGCGTTAAACCCCAAGGTAAACACCGGAAAAAGTTTTCTAATCCCTAAACCGTAAAACCCCCCCTTATAAACTACCTTTCTACTTCATAAGGTTTGGATTATTCAAACATTTTTACTATTTTAAAAACGGCGTATTTTCGCGGAAACCCCTCGAAACGCCCCTTAAAACCGTTGAACGAACTTTATCACCCCCATTTTAAAAAATCTTCGGGTGGAATAAAATCTTGAAACTTTAAGACTATGAAAAGTCATCTCCCTTAAACCATAGGTTATCTTTAAATGGTCCAGTTACGTACGTTTATTTTATAAGGAATGACTTCGACCTCGTTTTGAAACTTTACCGGAACCCCCTCCCACGCTTTAGAACATTAAACGCACCGAAAGCCTTACGTTGCGTTTAAATAAGAGACCCCTTTTCTCCATGGATTTTTAAATTCGGCGTTTAAAATTACCATTATCCTTTAGTAAAACCAGGTAAACCCCTCCTTTCGAGAAAAAGGCATTCCCCTGACTTCTTACCCCCTTTCTTAATTTAACAGGCGCCCAACCCCTTGGTACCGTCATGATTGTAAGGGTTTTGAAACTTTAATTCGTCCGATTAAAAAAAAACATCTCCAATTGGAAAAAAGGAGCCGTTAAAGCCTCGTACCTAACTTCTTAAAAATCGTTCTTGCGGGAAATGAAGTCACCGCCCAATCTCCATTGACCCCGGCTTTTGTTTGAAAAATTTCCCAAAAGAGAAGAAACGTTTTTTACAATTCCCGCCTTCGCAAAATTTCAAAGAAAAACATCTCTTAGTGAAATGGCCCGCCCGGTTTTTGCGCGAAAATTAATCACGAAAATTCTTTGGATCTTCCCCAATAGTATAATCAACCCCATTCCCCCATCTTAAATAAACCCTAAAACCCTAAAAGCTTCCCAAACGGGAAAATTTTTCGA
Source organism: Timema cristinae (assembly GCA_039000515.1). Taxonomy (NCBI): domain Eukaryota; kingdom Metazoa; phylum Arthropoda; class Insecta; order Phasmatodea; family Timematidae; genus Timema; species Timema cristinae. The sequence goes on from JBCFYV010009896.1 coordinate 32,840, forward strand.
AACATGATGGGCCCGCATTTGATCGATCGACGGTTCTTTCTCCCCAAACCCCTTGTTCTCAACTAAACTTTAAAACTTCAATTTATAAAATAAGCGGGTCTCTTCAAGAAAATTTCTAAAAACCCGGTAAACGTAACCCCCTTATTTTGGGGAAATTTTTCCGTCCCCCCCTTTTTGTAAACATACGGCTATTTTTCCGTTTGGTAATTTCACCTTATACGGATTTTTAAAATCTTATCGGAATTTATGAAAAAAAAAAAATCCAAAGATTTTCAACTCCAAAAAAGGGTTTTTTTGTCTCCTCAAGGGTAAGGTTCAATTTTTTAGGGATCCGGTATAGTTTTAAAACTTTAAAACGTACTTAACTCTGTGGGATATAGTTGTTTATATTTTTTAATAACTACTCCTTTTATATAACCCCGTACCTTGTGCATAAAGGGGGAATGACCCCTTATAAAAATTTATTATATTAAAAGAAAAAATAATTTATTATAAAATCTGAGAGGGGGCGGGCTTTTCATAAAAAGAAATATAAAAGTCCTTACACCCTCGAAATAAATTTTTCAAAAATTTTTAAAATTCAAAAAAAAAATATTTTTCAATTCAGAATTTAAAATGGCCTCAAAAATTATAACCACTTAAATTAAATCCAATTTTAAATTCTCGCATCCCCGCAAAAGGTTTAAAAACCAAGTATTTGAGAAACTCGATTAAAATAAATCAAACATAAATTTTCCCCCCTGATAAAGAATCCTTTTCCCCAAAAATCCCACCCATTAAACCTTCGTATCCGCCCCTTTACTTTTAAATATTTTAAAATGTTGGTAAATGGTTCTTTAAATCACAAAAAGTTTCCTCTAGGATTAGCACTTTGAATTTAAAGCTCAATTTCTTTTTTATTTTCGGTCGAGACAAATCTGAGCCATTTCCGCACCTCCCCCCATTTTTTGACACTATCTTCTAAAAGTTGGCGTATTTTTTTTTTTTTCCCCAAAAATCTTCCCAAACCTCTCACGATTCCAACTGTTTCTTTGGGGGGAAAAACCCTTTGGCGTCGTTGAGGGCGACTATATGGCGTTTCTAAAGCCCTCGCATCCTCCAAATTCCCGACGAATACTTGTTTCAGACATCCTTAAATCGCTGGGCGTCTCCACGTTGACGATCCTCTTTGATCTACCCGGGAATTTTAAACCTTTTGAGAGTTAAAGAGTCAGATTTCCCCCTTTCTCGCGAGAGATCTATTTTTTGTGCAGAAAAAGCCCAAATTTTTAGATAGGGACGACATATGTCTTACCTGAAAACTGAATAAAACCTTTCTTGTCAATGTCAGAAAAAAAGGGAACCCGAACCCTTTAGCGATATCGTTTCTTAAAAATCTCATGATTTTTGCTCACCACAAAAAATAAAACTTGTTTTTTTTCCACACAGTGAGCAAAACCTCTTTAATTTTAATTCACATCTGTGTTCACGTATCGCGAGACTGTCTCCTCGTTCGCCCACCTGAAAGATGAAAGATTTGCGTTTTTCCTCAACATCTTTTTCGGAATGCGCGATACGTCTGACGAGAAGAAACATCTATAGATTTAGTCTACCCATACGAAATAAGCGTGTATATTAAAAGTTTTCGCAACGACCCCGCCCGAAAATAAAATACAGAGTGGGTTTTCGCCTTGGGCGGGGGGAGGGGTAATTTTCCGCGTTGTCGAATATGGAAAAGCCCTTTTAAACCTTTTTGCCCCAGCGGAAAAAAACCTTTTGAAAACTTTTGATACTTGGGGGGTACAACGATTTAAGAGTAAACTACACGTTCTTAAGCGTAGGCCTTTAGGTTCCTCAACAGACTGACATGTTGTTGGTTTTTACCGCAATTAAAAGGCCGCAGATGAAGCAGGGGTATTTAAGGGTAACAACTACCGTGCCCCCTCGAGTAAAAGCACCACCCTCATCGTGATCTTTTGTTGTGAACAGTTAAAAAATCTGCCCCTGGTTTCTTCGAGCCGAAGGGTTTGACTACACTTCACTAATAATGCGCGACCTAAAATAAAATGCTAATCGTACGGGGTCTAGACGAAAAAGAGGGGGATGATTGTTGGATAAGGTAATCATAATCACATTTTTTAAAACGCTTACCTGGATACCAGTCGCGGACCGGGGACAATTTGTTGGAAAAACATTGAAACGGGTGATCCTGGAATAAACATTTTAGATCGACACTGAAAGAACACGATATTGCCTAATCCAAGGTGAAAGATCTTGCAGGACGTCATACAGCAGATCGTAACTTATCGAGAAATCGGGGAAAAGATTCCCGAAAACCTGACCAAAAGTTTGGGGAAAAAAGCCGCCGCGTGGTGGGCCAAAACGCGATGAAAGCTAAAAGTCAAGGGGGTTCAGGCAAAAAAAAAGAAAAGAAGAAAAAACTTAGCGTCGTCAAGGGGCGTCCTACTAAAAAAAAAAAAAAAAAATAAAAAAAAGGGGAATCTCAAGGCTGTACAAAATCTAAGGCGAATACGAAAAATTAAAAAAGGCTCAGAGACATAATCGTACGCTCAAAACTATCGCCATGGGGGAAAGGTATTATCAGGGCCTTACCCGAAAATAAAAGACTACCTAAACGTCCCCCTTACAAATGGATCTGCACAAGTACGCCACCCCCAGTTAAAAATCCCCTTCTTTTAGAGGATATTTTGCGAGAGACGCTTTACCCCAGGGGTTCTCCTTGGAAATAGAGAACGCCATCATCAATCTTGATGAAGAACGGAAAAGGGGACCCTTGGGTGGGTATAAAAAAACGGAACGGCCGATTATTTCGAAGTTTCGGGATCAAAAGGGCCGCCCCTCGAACTTCTTCGTTTTCCCTCGGGGGGAAAAAAAACCCACCACCTATATCATACTCGGATCAAGAGTACGGTACCGTTTTAAGCGGCCCCTTTTTTGTTTGCCCTTCCCCTTTAAAAACCGCGTTTAAGTTCGAACTTAGTAAATATGTCCCATGACGCTTTCACTGACGGTCAGAATTCGAATCTGACGAGAACTACTTCCCCATATCCTTCTCGGGGAAAAACCCCCAGAAAAGGGAAAGGTTTCACGGACTGATCAATCTGGCCCCGTTCAAAAACCATACCAACATGACGAACGTAAAAATAAAAAATTTATTTGCGACGGGGAAAGATATACAGTCCCCTCCCCGGGGCACCTATGAAAATTGGGCTGAATCTTTTTGCGAAGGGGTCCGAGTAAACGTAAAAAATCATTGTTATCTTACCCCAACTTTAAAAGAAAAATTTCACTTGCAATAAACCCACGCTTCCCGCCTGGCACGTTTTTAACCTTGCTAAGGGTTCACCGGGCATACTTTCCGCAGGGGAAAAAAACAAACTACCAATACTGAAAAATTTCTTCACTGAACGGATCCCGGGAAATTTTCTCACTAGGGGGCTTTCGTCAACGGGGAACCCGGGCAAAAACCCTTTTTCCGATTCGCTGACCTTCCCCCCGGGTATAAAAAGTGGAAAAACACCTAAAAAATAATCATTTTTCCTTCTGGTAACCCCAAAAAGTAATAATCTACCGGGAAAAGAAAATTGTTACAACCCGGTGTCCTCAACTTTTGAGACAGACGTTGCTAAACGCGCACTAAACGAAATCTAGATGGGTCGACAGAAAAAGAACGGGGAAATTCCCCTTTAAACATTAAAAGAAGGACAAAAAATGTTAACATGCCCAAAAAACTCTATTAAAGCAGGGTTACTCCGTTACGAAAAAAGGTAACCTCAATTTAACTTGGGGAGCTCCGCTTCAACGCCCTTGGCAGTTCGTATCATTTCCTGCCTGTATATTCCCCCCTTTTGTAAGGGAAGAGCTTGGATTCCCTAAAAAAAGAAGGGGTTTTGCCCTAATCACCCCCTCTGCAATAAAAGGACACTTTCCTTTTGAAACGGGTAACCTTGAAGACTAAAGGGGGGTTAAACCGGGAATATTGAATTTAAAAACGCCTATAATCAATGGGGGGAAAATTAAACAATCAGAGTTTTGGGTTTTCACACTAAAAAATATTATCTAAAGGGAATTTTTTTGGCAGACCATCTTCAAACCCGGTAAGGTTTGGGTTCCAAAAAATTAAAAATTTTGACTAGCACCCTTTTTTGTCTATCAGGATTCTTGAAACATTCCCGAAAACCAACGTGAAACAAGAGCTGGGCTAGGTTCGTTACCAGGGGACAACAAAACCCTTTTAAACAAAGACCCCCCTTCCCTCGGATACGCCCCCTAGGATGAGTTAATAAAATATCTTGTTGTAGCATATAAAAAGACGTATCAACATTTAAACCCCCTTAATTTCATCAAGAGGGGAGGACATCGAGCTAACCTTTCCTATTGGGAATTTATATACCCAAAATACCCACCTCTTCCATAATTTTGGCCTGAAAACGGCCAACTTTTTGAAAAACCGTTACTTTTTTGGTTTAAACCGGAGGAACAAAACACGTCCCCCCGAAAAGTATTTTTATCAAATTGGTAATTACGTAATCTAAAACCTACTAAATTCTAACGACCCTATGGGAAAATAACTTTAACTTTAGGATTTTTCAAAATACAAACCTTAAAAGCCATTTTTCCAGACCGATAGGAACGAGGTTTTACCTTTCTTATCCCTTTTCCCTTAAACCAGACCCCTTTGGGTTTTTATGATTCCAACAGAAGAACTCTCAAAGAGGGATTGCGTTTTCGTATAAAGTTTTTTTGAGAGGAAAATACCCGGGAATTTACCAAAGCGTTTTGGCTAATCATACACTAATTGCCGCAAACCCTTAAGCGTGATTACAAGAGACCTTAAAAGACCAAATTCACAAAATCCCCTAAACTGGGGGGGGGGTGGGAAATTTAATACCATCAAATCTTTTTAAAGGAACGGGGTTATCCTTTTAAAAGGTATCAAACCTGATAGGGACAATTTCAAAACAAAAAGCGCATGTTTTCCTGTACCTTAAAAAAAATTTTCCAACTGGGCCCCGAAGTTTAAAATTTTAAGTTGTCCAAAACCAAATTTCACTGACCAGGTCGATCGGAAGATAGGGTTCCGGTTATTCCAGCTTTGCTTAATAAAATTTTATAAACTTTAAAAAGGCTTTGGCTTTTCAATAATTTCGCCTTCTCTCAAACGAAAGTTCACTAAACGGGGAGAAAAAACGAGCTTTAAACTTTTTTTCCCTAAAAAATAAAAACCGAGTAAAAGAAAGAGGACCTCAAAAGAAGAAAAGTTTA
>JBCFYV010009897.1:0-17386 GCA_039000515.1 Timema cristinae
AAAAAAATTTTTAAAAAAAAAAAAATTTAAAATTAACTTCATTAAATAAAAAAGTTTCTTAAATTTCGATTTTAAGCTAATGGACACACTCACGAGAGTCCATTAATTGGGGAACTGATCATTATTTTTTAGTTACCATATATTTTTCTTAATGTTACTTTAAATTTTATAATATTAATCCCTTTAAAGAAAAAGTGAACATGTTATTAACAGAACATTGAAAGATAATTTTATATGATTTAAAAATAACTTATTTTATATGAATTGAAAAATCTGTTTAATGTTAGTTTGCCTTCATCCATATACCTAAAGCAGGCTGTCAACATGCGGCATGATCCTGACTATGCATCTATAGATGAAACACATACAAGCATCAATTTTTTTTTTTTCACTATTGGAATTATGTCTTCTATTTAATTGGAATAAATTTTTGGGGGAAAATTCGAAATAAAAGTGGTGTTGAACTTACTCTTTACTTACCAGAATCGAATCACATAATGGTTAATTTGCGCAAAAAAATTATGTAATTTTGGCAGCACCAAGGGAGGCTGAATAGTTTTTTTTTATGAAAAGGGGAAAAACCCGGGATTACAACATCCAGTCAAAACCATTGTGAGATTATGAACTTGACTTGACACCCGGTAGGACTATAGGGAAAGTGGGGTTAGTTTTAAAGCTGTTTTTTAAAATTTAATAGCAAACTTTTTGTTAAACAACTTTAAAGTATTTTCTATTGAAGATAATTAATTTTCTTCACATGATGAAATTAACAGTTATTGAATATTGTCTTTAGCATGCCGTATTATTTTGAAAAAACCCTTTTAAATGAAGATAAAAATTTTCATTTAATTTGGCACTTTACGATATCAGAGATGTTGAGGTACTATGTGAAGGAAATTTTAACCTTTTTTATATTTCTAACCCCCCGGGGGGGGGGGGGGGGGGGGGGGGGGGGGAAAAAAAAATTTTTTGTTCCCCTTAGGGCCAATCTGCAAAAATACTGCTTTACTTGTGTTCCCTACATCCCCCTTTTGTTGATGAAACCTTCACCTAATTTTTTGCAAATAAAAGTTAAATTTTCTGGTAAAAAATAGACCAGTAAATCTTAAATTGGTGGTTAATCTTAAATTTTTTTTTTTATAGTAGGACTTTTAAATTGAATTTTTTTTACTTAGGAAAAACCAAAGATTTTTTTTTAAATAGCCCTCATAAAGTTAAGTTGCCCTTTTTGATAAATGGTTTGGGAAAGCCCGCGACATTTCATCTTTAGGTTGATATGACCGAAAACAGCAAATTTACCCCCCCCGCTCACCAAACCAAAACATTGATATGTGGTTAATATATCGTTTAGTGGTTTTATATAATTTTTTTGTGGGGGAAAAGTTAGTTGATGAATTGCTTCAATATAGCACTTTCATGCGTCTTAGAGAAGAAGAAGAAAAAAAACGCCAAAATTGGGGGGAAAAATGGGAGAACTGGTAAAACCATACCCATATAAATTTGCTGTAATGAAGGGAGTTTGATCTCGTACATTAATAAAAAAAATTTACGTGGCCATGGTTGAATGTGGAAGAAACATGGTATGTCTTGAGCTTTGAGATTGGGGATGAATGAATAATCTTACCCTTGAAGTTTTTAAAAATTTCTTCCCTTCCCCCCCAAATCTCAAAGGTGATCAGATTGGGGTAATTTAAATGTCTAAATGTCCAGTCCCTTTCCCAGTTTAAAACCCCTCCAGGTGCCCCTGGTTGCAAAGTGTGAGCGATTTTGGATGTGTGGTAGCTCTACCCACAACGTTGGTTTTTTCCCACCCACTTTTCATCACTTCAAATTTGCCTGCTTAAATCCCCCAACCAGCTTTGCCTCTCTGATGGGCCCCTTGTATCCTCTTCTCCTTCCATCTTACCTTTTGTAAAACCTCTTTAAACCACAAAGGTAATCTCCCCTTTTTTGGGTCCGAAAAACCACCCAAAGTGGCTTCCCACTGTAGGGCTCTATAGCTTTTAGCTTTTTACGGGTATTTTTTCTTTGTTTTCCCCTGACTGAAAGTACGTGTTGCAATATGAATATAACATAGCTCTTATTTAAGCGCAAGTGGCCCTTATCGTGAAAAAAAACCGTTAAACCCTCATAGCATTGATCCCCTCTGTTAATTTTCATGAGGCTTTTTCCCGTTCCCCCTCATGTATTCACCTTTCACCATCAGGGTAACTGCATTTTCCCAAAAAGGTTACACCCTTCGTACAATAAGGTTTCCTGGGGGCCCTTACGTTATACATCCCTCGGTTATTCACCACTACTTGACCTCGTCCAAAAGGTTTGCGCTCCCCCCTTTTTAAAAGCATTCAATTTGCCCAATTCGGGTTTTTTTCCTTTTCCCTCCCATCAAGGTTTATGTTTAAAATTCTTTAACACGGGGGAAACCCCTTCAAATTTAAAATGATAGGGTAATGTTTGTTTTAAAAACAATATTTTGTAAATTTCCCCCTTTTCCAGCCCCTTTTTTTCCTTCTCTCAAACCCCTCTTAGGATTTTGTCAAGGATTTTTTTTTTGCTTCTGTAGGGGGGGTTCATCGACTTCTTTTGTACTCTATTCAGATCTTGGGGTTTGTCAAAAAGGTGATGTACATACCTTTTTTAAAAATAACCTAGAATGTTGAAGGGTTTCCTAAAAATTTTCATATCCCGGACTGGATCCACCAGTTCAGTACTTTCATTCATTTATTTTCCCTACCATCACTTTCCCCCTCCTTCACATCAGATTGACCTGGGGGCCCTCTTTACCTTGGACCCATTGGGCCCCCCTTCCCCACTGACTTATCTCCCCCTTTCCACTTCTCTGCCTTTTCAAAACCAAAAGACCCCTTCACCCAAACTTCCATTTTCTGTTTTTTCCATATTTATTTTTTTCACTACCCCTTTTGGGGTCGAGGACATTTCCCTCCTTTGACCCCCCCCCCAAGGGCCCCCCCCCCCCAATTTCCTAAACTTTTCTTACCCAATATTTACTTTGGGCACCCCCCTTTTTTTTTCCTCTTTTTCACCCTTTTGGTTTCCCCTTCCCCCTCCGTTCTAAAACCCTTTGGGCCCTTTTTTTTTTCCCCGGGGGACTCTCGACGGAAATTCCTCTTTCTGCAGCCCATTTTAAACCTTTACTTCCGGATACCAGCCCGTCCCCCTTTGTCACCCCTTTTTTTAGTGGGGGCCCAAATTTCATTTTCAATCTGCAGTCAAGTCCCAAGTTCTTTTTAAGTTTGGTTTTTTTGGATTTTTTTGGTCAACAGAAGTGATAAGTAGGGCACCTCTGCGTTGGGGTGTTTACCCCTCCCCTTTTTACCTCTACTTTGAAATGGGATGCACTTCTTTATTTATCCCTAAAAATCCTACATCTGGGGACCACCTGTCCCAAAAACCCCCCTCCCCCCTTTGACAGAACCTGACCCTAGGCCCAAGTCCTGAAACCATTGCACCGGGGGCCCACGCCCGGGAAAAAACTTTCCTGAAATTTTTTGAAATCTGAGAAAAGACTTTGCCCCAAACCAAAAGCGGGCGCTAAAGGGGGAACCCTTAACCATGTGTTTGGGGGACTCTTTTCACCAACAGGTACGGGAAAACGGGTTTACGGGAAAAAGCTGGTTTAGCCCCAAAAAAAAGGAACAAAAAACAAAAGGGTTTTACAGTAAAAAAGAAAAACACAGTTCCCCAATTACCTTGCTCCTTTGGAAAAAGGGGTAAGGGTTTCCCCTTTCAAAAAAATTTTTGATTTTTTCCCCCCCCCAAATTCCCCCAACTAGGTTTCATTCTTTTAAATTTGGGATTTTTTAGTACAAATTTGTTTATATTATTTTTTTTAGTAATTTAAAGAAAGGGTTTTTATTAAATTAAACCTGCTTCGGGGGGCCATGTGGTCAAAATAAAACACTTTTGTGTTATTTTTAAAACTGACAAGACGAGGAGATTGGGGTTCGACCCCGGGTCGGTCCTAAAGGGGGGTTTTTCCCTCAATTTTTTTTTCCCACTCTTCCTTCAAAAAAAATTTCGGGTGAAATTTCCCTCTAAATTAACCCTTCCTAATCCCTAACCCTTTTCGTTTTAACATTTCCCTTAGGTTTTTAAAACCCCCTCAAACGGGTTTGTAGGACGGGGGTGCAAAAAATTTAAATTTAAATTTATTCAACCTCTTTTTTCAAACTCCCCCTCGAAGTGAAAAATACCTACTCGCACACCCCAAAAAAATCAAAACTCAGAAAAACCTTTTTTAATCACATCCCCTCCACTTAAAACCCTCAATTTTGAGGCGGGGGCTAAAACCTGTGTTTATATGTTTTAACAAAAAACCCAAGAATATGCCCCATTAAAGACTATAAAAACTGTCACCCCAAAAATTTTTTCATCCGAAAAAACCCAATTTTGGCGTACTGAAAAAAAAAAATTTTACATTTAGCCCTTTACTCCCACTTCCGGAAAAGATGCATTGAAAGCAACAACAAAAAAAAACGTTTGTTTGAATAGGTGTTAGTGTGTTTACATTTATTTTTTGCTTTTTTTATTTTAAAAAGAAAATAATTTTATCTATTAAATTTTAAAATTAAAATGTAGCAAAAAAAATACAAAAAATTTTCTTGGCTCAAAAAATTACTATCAGGGTTTACAAAATTTTTGACTTCTTTGATGCCCAAAAAACCTTCCATATTCCCATTGTTCTTGTCATAAATTTTTAAGGAAACCCTCAAAGTGTTTTTAAAGTGAGTTTTGAATTTTTTTTAAACATTTTTTTTTATAATTAAAAAAAACTTTTTGTTTTAAATGAATTTTTTGGGAAAACTTTCCCTTTAAATTTTTTTTTGTGTGAACATAATCATTTAAAAAAATTTGATTTTTTCAACTAAAAAAAATTTTTAACGTTAAAAAAAAAGAAAAATGGCCCCAAAAGGCTTTTTTAAATTTTAAATATTGGAAGGAGGGGGGAAAAGGGAAAGGCCCTGAAAAATTTACTAAAAAAACTGTAGACCTCAAAGCCCAACAATGAAAACACAAAAAACACTTTAATTATGAAATTTTGGGGTACTTTAAAACCCCCTTCTTCTAGTTTTTTTATATAAAATAAAAAATTATTTAAAACTCACCAATAGTTTTTTTGGTCTTTAAAAAAAAGTTTGTTAAATTTTGAATTTTAAAGATTTCTAACCCAAAATTAAATGGTCAAAGAGAAATTAAAAAACTAACCTAAATCCCTTTTAAAAATGCCCGGATTTTTTTTAAATTTTTAAAGGGAAACAAAGGGTTCAAAAATTTTGTTTAAAAAAGTTTTTTTTCAATTTAGGGATAACTTTTTAAAATTTTAAAATTAAATTTGGGAAAAACCCTGGCCCAAATGTCGAATGGCTTATTTTTTTTACTTTTTTTTGTTTAACTTTTCAATAAGCCGTCTTCAAGAAAAATTCTATTTTGGACTCTTTAAAAGGACATTAAAAAAAAAATTTTTTTGGGAAAAAAAAAAGGGTGAAAAACCCAAATTGAAGGGGGAGGGGAGTTTCATTTGGGTTTCAAACATTTAGCTAAAACGTAATTCCCAATATTCAATATTGTATTCCCCACCCTTTTCTCTCTCCTGATGTAATGTAAAAATTTTAGGGGTGTGTGAAAAACCAATTTTTCAATTCAAGAGGGCCCCTTTCCTTAGAGGGGAAAATAAAAAAAAGAAAATGAGACATGAGGCATGATGGGGAAAAGCCCTTTTTAAAAGAAACAAAATGAAAATTTAATGTTTATTAAAGAAAAAAAATAAAAAATATATTTATAGAGCCCCTTTTTTGACATTTGAGCTGGCACTTGCTTTAGTTAGACTTATAGTCTTTTAAAACACTTGAGATAAACTCATACAAAATTTTAAATAAAATTAAATTTAAAGAGTAATAGGAATTTTACAAGAACTCAGTAAAATTTTAATTTTTGGGTATGTAAATCTATTTTTGTAAAAGTTTGAATTGAAAAACCCAATATTTATAACAAAAAACATTTTTTAAAAAAAGGTTTTTTTTTTGGGGGGGGGGGGCCAAAATTTTGGGTTTTTTGGGGTTTTTATCAGAAATAAAAAATTTTCCCGGGTTTTTTTTTTTAAAATTCCTTGGGCCCCTTATTTGCTTTTTTTTTTTTTTTTTTTCCGAATTTTCAAAAACATTTTTCTCTCGAATTTTTGGATATTTTCAATTCTCGCACATCCCAAAGGCAAAAATTTAAACAAACTTACGTATAAAAAATCTATCAGAAAAACTGAGGGTTTGAAAAGGCCCTGAGATGTGCTTTTAAAAATTGATGGTTTTGTGACGACAGTGATAAAATTTTTTTTTAGAAAAAAATAAAATTTTGTTTTTGTTTCAAAGCAAACCCCAAAAGTTTATTTTAAAAATGTATTTTTTAAATAAAAGCTAAAAAAAATTTTTTTAAATATATTTCCCCCCAATGATTTTTAAAGGGGGGATATTGAAAATCTCTTTTCCTCGATGCATGGTTTAAATTTAACTTTTTCCCCTAAAAAAAAATTTGGGTTTTTTTTCTGAAAAAATTATGAAATTATTAAATAAAAATGCTATTAATCAAAAGGTTTAAATAAAAATATGAACCAGTGCGCTTATTTTAACAAATCAATATATTGTAAGTAAAGGTTCCCATTTTTAAATTTGCCCAGAAAATTAAAATTTTTTAGATGGTGTTAAAAGGAATTTTTAGGGGCCCTTTTTAAAAAAAAACCTTTTAGAGTTTTTTTTTAAAAAAACTTTTTGGTAAGGAAAACCCCACTAAACAAATTTTCGTGATCGACCCAAAAATTCGAAAAATTTTTATTTTAGTAGTTGATATATTTTTTACTAAAATTGTTGCAAACACTAAGCTTTTAAATAAAGTTTCATGTAAAAAACCCCAAAAAATGACAAAGTAGGCCTACTTTAATTTTTGGGTTTACAAAAAAAAAAACTAATTAGGGGTGCATATAATATTTTGATTTGACTTTGTGAGCACAAAGCCAGAAATTCATTAAAAATTAGTTTTCAGAACAAAATTTTGTAAGCATAACTTTCTAAACATTTTGTTAAAATGCCTACATTCATTAAATTTTTAATGCATGCAACATTCTTTTAAAGGCACTCTTTTTTCCTGAGTTTAGTTAGATCCAAATATTTTTCTATTGAAAAAAATTTTGGAAGAGGGGGAAAACTATATTATTAAAAATTTTGAAATTTAACTGAAGTTTATTTTTTAAAATTGACTTTAAAATTTAGCCATTTTTCCCAAAATTTTTAAAATGGTGTTTTGTTACATTAATAGAAAAATTTAAAAATACAAAAATTTTTTTTTTTTATCCATGCTGTAGTTTTGAAACATATTTTTTTTTTCCAAAAAAAGGGAAAAAAAAAACCTTTTTTGCCTTAATGAAATAAAAAAAAAAAAATGGACTGGTTTTAATAAAAATAGAATTTGATTCATCACTAAAAAAAACCAAAAAATGTCGAATGAAAATACAAATTAGGAAATTATTTTTAATTATTTGGTGCATTTTTGTTAGTGTAAATACTTTTTTTTATTTATTGAAAAAATAAACTTAGTTTTTTTAATCAGTTTAAAAGGGTTTGATGAAAGATCTTGCAATTTGGTTTTATTTTGCACTACAAAAAAGCATGTCTTTTTTTTCTGTTATTTATATAAAAAAGTATCACCCATGGAAAAAGACCCCAAGCCGGGTATGCCCTTTAAAAATAAAATACCCCAATTAATTTGGGGTTTTTAAATTGACAGAGCGGGACTATGCCGCACTTTTTACATGGTACACCCCCCTTGTAGTGACAAAATACTTAACAAAAAACAAAATTTATTTTCTAAAAGTAAACTTAACAAACTTCTGCAATCCCAAATGTATTTTCCCTAAAAAAATTCCCCTTAAAAATCATGCTCACCCAATTGTCTGGGAAAATTGTGAAAAATTTCTTAGTGCATTTGAAAACCCAACCCCCTCACTCCCTTTAGATTTATTTTTACAATCCAGAGTCTTTTAAACCTTTCTTTTTTTGAACTTTGAAAAATTTAATTTTTTAAAAATTTGGTTTCATTTCAAAGAATCCCCTAAAACCTCTTTAAAAGGGTAAAACCCTTTTTTGCCCCCCAAATTCTCTAAAAACTATCATCCTTTTGAATTAGATTTTTTTTTTTGCACGGTTTTCTTATTACCCTTTTTTGGCTTTCTCCCTTGTTTACAAAAATGATTAAAGAATCCCAAAATTTTAAAAGTGAAAACCCCCCTAAAGTAAACCTGACGGGGTTTTTTCAAAACTTTTCTTCCCATTCTTCTGCAAAAAATGCACTGTAACCAACAATTCAAACCTGGGCTCGCAAACCCCCGGAGTAAAACAAATAAATCAAAAGGGCAAAAAAAAATTTTTTTAATTATATTTTTTTTCATGATAAAAACTCAAAAATTCGGGCATTTTTGAGTGTTTAATAAAAGGAACCTTGACTTAAGTACTTTCCCATTAGAGCTCAGTTTTATTTTAGTTTAGGTATAGAAATGTATAACTTATTTTTATGCACCAAAAACTTTTGGGGGGCAAAAAATTTGTAAATTTTATCTTGGGAATACACAAAAAAAAAAAAGATTAAAATACCACTCCCCTTAGACTATGAAACCGCAGATTTTGGGTGTTTAATTTTTTGATGTTTTCAGCAAGAAACCACACTATCCCCCCTTTTATCGTAGCACCCAACCCCCCTAAATTTCTGACCAGGGCCCTAATTTTGAAATGTGCAAATTAGCGATTCGCTGCATTTTTCTCTCATCTCACACACAACCCCCAAAAACCCCTAATTTTGAAACTTTTTCATTGCAAAAAACTACACAAAAACAAACGAAAAAGCGAGCAGATTTTTATCCCCAAAGCCTCACACCGTGCGGCCCGGGCCTTGCCCCAAAGGGTTTGGGAAATTTAAAAAAAAAATTTATTGCCACCCCCCCTCTTTGGTTTGAGCTTTCTGGGGAGTGTTTTTGGTTGAAACAAAATACCACTGAACAAAATGGGTTTACAGAAGAAAAAAAAATATAAATTGTTTTGTACATTTTATGCAATCCTTCAATAAAAAAAAATTTTTTTGGGTAAAAAATTTAATTTTATATATTCAAATTTTTTTTCAAATTTCCTAAAACCTTTTTTGGGTTGGGTTTTAAATAGTAAGTAACCGTCCCCATGATCTAAATTTTTGTGTGTTAAAACCTCGAAATCTCAAATTTTTAAAAAAAAAATTTATAAATTTTTAAAAACTTTAATTTTAAATTATCATATTAGAAAGCATAAAAAATGTTTTTAAAATATTTTTTTAGGTGTATACAAGGATTTGCCCCTACTTTAGAAAACATAATAATCCTTAAAAAAAATTTTTAAAAAGGGAATTAAATTAAAAATCTAGGGCCAACATTAATTTTAAAATTTTTTGTTGGGGGAATTTTTTAAAAAATTTAAAATTAAGGGGGTTTTAAATAAAAATAAAATTGTACATTTTTTAAAAAATAAGTTTTTAAGTAACAAATTATTATTCATATAAAAAAAAAAAATTTAGGAAAATATTTATTTTTTAAAAAATAGTTTTTTAAAAATAAAATAAATAAAATTATTTAAATTTTTAAATTACGAAAACTTAAATTTAAATTCAGAAAAAAAATTTAAAAATTTTTTTTAAACCCGGGGGGGAAATTAAAATCGTGATTTTTGGTCAAGCACGCAAACAAGTGGGCTAAAGTGGATATTTTCTTGTGAAAACCGGTTTTTTATTTCCCGTGATATAACTTTGAGAAAATTTTAAAAAAGAAAAGGGTTTGTTTGTTTTAAAACTGGAAGTTGGTTTCCCAATAAAACAAAAAACAAATGTTGTATATGTTTGAAACCAAATTCAATAATAGTGTTTACTTTAAATTACAAATCTTGTACAAGGGAGTGTTGTGGCATTTTCATCGCCCCCAATTTTTTGGCACGTCAGGGTTTTCCAGTATTGTCGGATTAAAAAACTCAGTCGAAAGCAAAAAACCTACCCGACTCGCACGACAGTAAGGACCTTTCAAATTTAGCTCTTCATCAGTACACCCTGAAATTTGTGAGTTCTTATTTGGGCGAGTTAGCTCGCAAGCGAGTTTTTTTCGAAATTTTTAAAAAATTAGGGGCCAGTAGCCTTAAAAAAAGTTCTTAAAATTGTTTTAAAAAAACCCAAAAAAACACTTTCATTCCCCTTGCCCCCAAAAAACTTTTGAATCAATCCAAAGAGAAAAAGGTTCACCCTAAGAAAGGACAATTTTGTATTGCCCAGAAAGTGCATCCTTACTCAGATTTGGGGGGAAATTTGGAATCCAAAAACCCTTTAAAAAACCCGAAAAAGATATTTAAGGATTTGACAAAAAAAATCAAAATCAAGAGCAAAACCCCAAAAAAAATTTAAAAAATATTTCAATCTTTCAAGTGAAATTTTTTTAAAGTAAGATGGGTCAAAACCAACTATTTCGAATCCGAATCTACATTTCCCTTGGGGGTGAAAGGGGAAGGCAATTGGGCATTTTAAATTTTTTTCCATTTGGAAATTATTTTTTAAAAAAAAAGTTTTTCATTTTTTATCTCTTTTGCCCCAAAAAAATTTAATGACTATGGATTAAGTTTGCTTTTCAAGTAACTAACTTGTAATTTTAAATTTCCCAAAAATCAAAATTTTAATTTTTGGTTTATGAGGTAAAAGATTCGATCATCGAACCCAATAAAACACTGAATCCTTGAATCTAAAAATACTAGTCAGAATTCCATGGATTCAAGGATTCGAGGGGCCCATCCTTTTTTTAAACCCTTAAAATATGTTTTTGGGTAGTTCAAAATCAAAAAAAAAGTATAGGTGAATTTAAAAACCCAGGTCCAGATCAGAAATTTAACATTAAACCAAAATAAAAAAGATAAAAACAAATGGATTTAAAAAAAAGAATTTAACATTTATTTAATATTTATATTTTTATTCTATTTTTTTTTTTGATTTATGCTCAAAAAATTATTTCCAAGATTCGGGGGACAGTTTGGGCCAATTTCGTTTTTGGAAAAATAAGTGTTTTTGGGGCCCACAACTCTTTTTAAATTTTTCACATGTTCCTAAAAAACATTTTTCCATAAAATTATTTCTTTTTTCAAAAATTATTGCCCTTTTTTATCACATAAATTTTTGACCAAGGTTAAAAACCCAATTCTAAATTTCAAGGACAAATAAAAATTAATTTTTTTGGAAAAATTTTTTTAATGAAATTTTTTTTGGGTTTTTAGTGAAACCTTTTTAATTTTTATGATTTGTGTTTAGGGGGTTTTATTTTCGGAAAACCTGTCATCGCTCCCCCTTTGTGCCCGGGAATTTTGATCGTAGTTTAGTTACTAGGCAAAAAATCTAATTTGAAAAATTTTGGTCTAAAAAAAATGAATATGTATTTTGAAAAAATTTAAATTTTAAAAATTCCTAAATGAAAAAAAAATGGGTGTGCGGGGTTTATTTTTTAAATTTTGAGATGTCCCCAAACAAAAATATAAAAAAGTATTGGGGACAAAAAGAACAAAATGAAAAAAACGTCCTTTGAAAGAAAAAAATTTTAATTTATTTTTACTAAAAAAAAATTTAAAAATTTTTTAAATATAGAGTTTTTTTTTGACATTTTGGCGGCCTTTTTTTTTGGGTTTTTTAACAATTTTTTTGGGAAATAAAAATTTTTCCCCGGTTTTTTTTTTTAAATTTTTTTTGGGTCCTTATTTGCTTGTTTTTATTTATTAAATTTTTCGAGAAAATTTTTGGGGTCTCGACATCCCTAAAAAAAAAAACACACCCAAAAGGCTTTTAAAATATGGGGAAAATTTGTTAGGGAATAGTTATTAAAATGTAAAATATATAATGTTTTTAATATGTACCCCCTACAAAATTTAATAAAGGTTATAAAATTTAAAGATTATTACTGCGAAAAAAAAAAATCTGTTTTGCCAAAAATTTTTCCTTTGCCACATTAAATTTTTAAAAAGGGGTGCATGTTTTACTTTAAATTTTTTCTTTTCTTAGGGTTAAGTGTTTGCACTTTTAAGGGTACAATTAAAAATTTTTAAATAAAATTTAAAATTCAAAGTCACTATAAAATTTTTGGCGTTGTTTAAACCCGCTAGTGTTTTCAAAATGTTTTAAAATTTTGGAAAAAAGGGGTGAAAGGATAGGTTGTAAAAACAAATATGGCTTTTCCCAATGAAAATAAGAACACATTTCACACTTTCCCAAATGTTGACACTAACAAAGAATTAATGGCTACCTATAATTCCTTACCAAACCCTTTTTTCTCCCATTTGTTTTTTGGGTTTTCTTCTTTTTAAAAGGTTTATTTTGGCATTTTTTTCACATTTTTTCCTGTTTTAGTTCTGATGGGAATAAAAAACATGGTCAAGGGTTTGGGGCAGAAAACAATGGATTTTTTTAAAATTTGGCATCAACTTTGGGGGTTGAACTGTTTTTTTCTTTTAAAATTTAAAAGAACATGTTGTATTGTTCTCTTTTCTATGTTTCTATACACCAAACCTGTAGCTTTTTCCCAAAATATAAAAAAATATCTCAAAAAAAAAAAATTTGGTTTCCTTAATGTTGTTTGAACCCCTTTTATGTTGAAAAAATCGGAAACGTTTGTTTTTGTGTTGTTTGAGGAAAAGGGTTAAAAAGTGGATTCCCTAACGATCCGTTCCGTTGAAAACCCCAAAAAACCTATCGGAGTGGGGGAGAAAAGGGAAAAGGGTTTTGGGATGAATTTTTTGGGGTGGGGTAGGGAAAAGGGCCCGAGGGAGGGGGGAATTAGGGGAGAAAGTCTTTTTCTGGCAAATTATGAACAAAAAACTGTAATTCGGGGGACCGAAATTTTTTACATTATCAAAAACGTTTTACAAACGGTTCAGGTATTCCCACCTTACAAAAATGTGTAATAGTAGGGGATTGTGAAAATAAAATGGAGGCCCTACAGTTTTTGGGACCTAACCAAGGGCGATCGGGCCATTCCACACATTCCCCAAGTTGTGTTAAATTTAAAAGCCCTTGGGTCAGAGGTAAAGGAAGGGTTTGGGCAATCAATAAATCGTGCCGAAATGGAATTAAAACCCTTGACTCTGAGCACAGTAGCCCCGAAAACCTTACCCTAGCCCAAGGTCCCCCCCCGGGAAACCGAACTAAACTGTGGGTTTCACTTTTAAATTTAACCCTTTAAACTTGATTTTAAAAAAAGGTCATTTAGTTTATTTTAATGATAAAAGGGGGTAAAGGGTTCCCAAATCCCGAATGGGAAAAAACACGGGGTGCATCTTTCTAAATGTTTCCCTTTGTCCCCCCACAAAAATGTGGGTAAAATTACCTCTGTTTTAGTATTTTATTTTAAATTAACTATACTAAGTTGCAATTTGCAATATGTTTGAACTAATAGATTAAGTATTTAAAGCATTATCTCAATTTGTCCCCCGAGAATGCAAGTTTTTCAAATTCCCAAATTTTTCACTTTTGTGTTAAAGGGGGCCCCAATTGATTTGTGTATAAAATAAATTTTTTATTAAAATAAAAAACTCGAGTTTGTATCTTTTTAAAGAAATTATAAAAATTTTAGTCCCCAATTTCTTGGCAATTTTTTTTAAAACCCAAACCAAAAATGAAAAATTTCTATTTATTTGGGGTTTTTTTTAAAAAAGGATGCATTAGATGCCAAAATTTTAAACGTTCAGCAAACACGGGGCTTAAAATATAAAATTTAAACTATATTTAATACACTAATCCTAGTTTGGTTTTTAAAAAGGGCTTAAATAATTTTTATATATATATATTTTAATTTTTAAAATTTTTTTTTTGGGCATTTAAAAAAAATTTTTTTTAATTTAAAATAAAGGAAAAAAACCATTAAGCCATTTTTAAATTGGAAAATTTTAAAATTTTTTTTTTGTAATAAACATACAAAAAACCTCCCCTAAGTCTCAATCGTCTGGTTAGGGCCCTATTTTTTTAGGCCATTTTTTTTGAGCTTTTATTTGTAAATCAAATTTTAAAAATGAACTTTTAAAGGGCCCACTTCTAAAAAACCTCCAAAGATTTTTTTCCAAAAATTTTTTTATATTTTTTAAAAAAAATAAAACTTAAAAAAAAAATTTTTAAATTTTGACTGCCAAAATTGACTAGGCTCTACATATGGGGTTTTTTAAATTAAAAAGGTAGGATATTGAAAAAAAAAGTACATTTTAGTTTGCTTTTAATTTTGTCAGAAGGCTATTATAAGGGAAAAAAAGGTTTTTTTATAATGCAAACCCAAACAAGGGTTGCCTTACAGTCCAAAACCCGAAAAACTGCCATCCCTAGGTCAATTTTGGGGGGTTTGGTTGGGGGGAAAAGTAAACTCATTTTCACTTTTAAAAAAAAAAATCCAAAAAAAAATTTTTCTAACAGAATTTTGGCCCCTTCCATACCTTTACCAACTCATCATACGACAATTGAGGTTTTGAAAGGCCTAACCCCGATGGTGGGGGTGGCCGACCGACCCATTTTTTTGAAAATGTTGGTTTGCTTTGGGGAATTCCAAAAATTTTTTTCCCGCCGCCCAAAGGAAAACCCGTTTGGCGGAAACCGGGCATGTAGGGGTAGGGGCCACAAAAAGGCCGGAAAACAAGTCTTTAAATTTAGTAAAATCTCCCTAAAAACTCCCCATGCTCAATGGCCCCTCCAAATTTTTTTTCCTTTTTCAAACCTTGGGGCCCCGTCAAAAATTTTTTATGTGAATGTATCGAGAAAACAGATTTCTCCCTTCATTATGCAGCAAATTTATATGGGGTTTTTAAAGGTTTTAACCCTTCAAACCCTTCTTCCCCTCCATACCTTTTGGGTGTTTCTTCTTCTTCTTTTCTCTAAGAGAAAGCAAGTTTCTATAAAAATGGCCCAAAACAATTCATCAATAACTTTTCCCCCCCCAAAAAACTTATATACAAAACCCACACCAAATGGGGAAAATATTTTAAAGACTATCGAAAAGTTTTTGTGATGGTGGAGCTGGGAGAGGTAAAATTTTTCTTAGGGTTTCTGTCATATCAAAATTTATTTCTAAAATTAAGTTTATTTAAAATTTTAATAATTTAATTAAACTTTAAAAAAATCAATATTTTTTCATAATTTAATTTTTATAAATAAAATTAAAAAAAATTTATTTTAAACCCCATTAATTTAGATCTAATAACCTATTAATATTTGAATTATCAGCAAGACTTTTATTATACTTTTAAATCTATTTAAGGAATTTTAAGTTTTAAATGCATAAACCTATAAAAACAGTTTAAACTAACTCCAATAATTTAAATTAGTTAAAGTCTGAAATTTAAATAATGCAATTTAGAAAACAAAATTAGTAACAGGTTTACGATAAACTCATCACAATCACTTGGAATTGATTAGATAATTGTTTGCAACAAATTCGATAAATTTGATAAAGACTTGAATTTACATCTTTTCAACAATACAATTGGTTTGTTTAAAAAATTAAGTACCAAAGCGGGGGCAATTTTTTATTTATCTCTAATCCCATGCTCATAAGTGATGTTCTCCTATCACCTTTGGTAAAATTTTTTATTAATGATGATTCAAATTTTTTTTAGAATTTATATGAATATTAGGTTACATTCAACATTTTACTATAGACCTGCTGTTCTTTCTTTTAAGGGGATGCAATGATAATGGAGCATTTCATGACTTTAACCCCAAAAAATAATCAAATAGATTAATTTAATATGTATAATTTTTTGTTGATGTACGTAAGTAAATTTCAAGTTCTTTCATAAAGAAGTAAATTTTATCTTCAAATAAATGAATAAGGCAATTAACATAGGCTTATTCTAAAAGAAATTTGATTGTCCTAGTAAAAATATTCAATTTAATTACTATTATATAAATTAATTCATGTTAACTTTAGTATTCCAGCAATATTGTTTAACTTATTTGCAGAAAGATGGGAAAAAAATGAATCGTAGGGAACAGTACTATTTTTAATTTGGCTATGATCATTTGTACATAGAATATAAAACTATTTTACATACGGTCAAAAAATCAATTAAACGATGAATTGAAGACATTTAGCATTAAAATTTTCATATCATAAGTTAGAGAATTTCATAAGTTCGATTATCATGGAAAATTATTTAATTTCAAAGAAATGTTTAGTTTAAAAAAATTTCTATTAAAGTTGAAAAATGCTTTATCCAGTTTCCCCCAAATTTACTTGTAAGCAAGTATTCCCAAATTTGAAATGTTGTAGGAATATCATTGTTTTTCAGAATAGTACAACTTTTCAAACCTTTGTTGAAATTCAAAGATGTGCCAATTAAAATTTTTAGTTATCTGTCAAGTAAAATAATTTAAGTAATTTTTTTCGTATTCCCAAATTATGTCCATTTAAAAGAAAAATTATATAATAAAAAAAAAAGACAAGCTTGTTATTTAAACAAGTTGCAATATTCGCCATTTGACTTACTGTTAGTTATTGAAGAAACATAACATTAAAAATTTATCAAATAAAAAATAATTTCTTTTATTTAAATATTGTTTATCAAGTTGATAATAATTCTTTTTTTAATAAAAAATAGTTCAATATTAATTGAAAATATATTTGCATTTAAATAAATATGATGTTCTCATTAATGATAGATGATTTTATTAATCTCATATTAAGTAAAACTTTTATAATAATAATTCTAAAAATTTTTAATGTATTTGTTAATAATTTCAGCTTCCTTTTATATTTTTGAACAAAATTGAATTATTTAAATTTGAAAAAAATTTATGGTTTAATAATGATAAATATCTTTAAAGTAAATTCTGTCTTAACATTATGAATTAAAATTTTCAACAAATTTAAATTTATTTAATAATGTTTGAAAGCTAATTTGAAATAATTTCTTTCAACAAAAAGTTTAAATTTATATAAACATATTAATTATTTTGTAAAAAGTATTTGAATTACTTTTCTTATTTTAAAAGGTATTTATAAAATTACTTACAACAATTTAGTTATAAATTTATTAAACTAAAAAATTAATAATTTAAAATTGGATTAACATACAGAATAAATTATGGTTTACATATATTTAATAAAAAAATTTAATAATAAGCTAGTATAATTCTTTAAATTTTATAAAATTTTGACTAATAGAAGGTAAAAACTTTTATATATTTTTTATATAGCCAGCTATTATATAGCCTTATTGATAACATTATTGAAATATTGTATTTCTAAAAATAATTTTTAGTAATAAATTTTATAATTTAGGATTTGATTAAAATTCCTAAAAATAAA
>JBCFYV010009898.1:0-39129 GCA_039000515.1 Timema cristinae
TCCACCTCCCCACAATGATACAAAGGGCATCAGAAAAATACTTATAACCAAACTCCAAAAAAAAACAAATCACACGTTCTTGATTCTCTTGACCTATCCCGTTTTTTTGGGTCGCAGTGAAAAGTATTTTTACACAGAATGACACCTTTTGGGTTTCTTTACTATAGCCGTAAACAAAGTTTTCATCACCAGGAAGAATTTTAAAAGGATATTTACCATTTCTTACCTTTTTCCGGGGTCTCTGAAACAGTGTGCGGGTTTTGGTTCTTTTATAGCAAATGAACACCATTTGGACAGTGATCCCCCATTTAGTTACTTCGTAGAATTCTTTTGGCTTGGGGTCTAAATCAATTAATGATACGCAATTTCCTTTTCGACTGTCGATAGCCCCTCGGGGATCCCCTGATAAACTTTTTTTTTAAAAATATTTTGCTTTTTGGAATGATCAGAAACCCCGAATTCAAAAACATTTGCCCAAAGTTTGACATCAGAAAAACCGATAACTTGGTTCTGCCCATTGCATCACCCCTTTAAGCCTTCGTGGGCCCCAAACGTGGTCTTGAAGATTTAAAACAAAATTTTATGCATACGTGCGACCTTGAACTCCCCTTTTCCTTTAAAATCGAAACTTTCCTTCTAAAAACAAATGAAGAACACGATTTACACTGACACTAAAAAAGTTAGTGAATAAAAAACTTGCACGTATCAACGTAAAACTTTTAAACCTGTTCAAATTAACTTTTTGGGCACCTATCTCATCCCTACCCACTGTGACCAATTATTTTCTTTCAATATCCGGAACTTTTGGGGCCCAAGCTAGAAGTAGAAAAAAAAAAAAAACTTTTTGGATCAAAGACGGAAAAAAGCTATATAAAATGATTTTAATTTATAATTTTTAATTTAGTAAGGGATGTATAAAATTAATTTTAAAAAAATTACTTTGAAAACAGTAATTAATTGATTGGGTACACCTTTAGTTAATTAAACAATAAAATTTTATTATGTAGCAAGGAATTATTTTTTCAAAGATAACTTGTAGATCAGAAATAAACAATTACACAACAAATCGCATTCCAAAACACCCTGAGATTGTTAGGGGGGGAGAAATTGACTTTTTAGTAATAATATTATAAATTGTATTGTAATTGTGTAAAAATTACCTTTATGAATTCAATTCTCTCCCCCTTAAAAAATCTCAAGTGATTTTAGGATTGGGTTTTTTGTTTAATTGATTTTAATTTTTATTTAAAATTTCCTTTAATAAATATTCCTTTTAAAATCAAATTTTTTTTGTTAAAAATTTCTAAAGAAATTTTTCAATAATTAAATTTCTGACCCCAAAACGTTCCCTTTTAAAATTTACTTTAAATAAAAAAAATGAATTTTTCCCACTGCCCTTTGAAAATACTTGGGGCACCGAGAAAGACAAAGCAATAGGGGAGACATGATGAACTTTAAAAGGGAAAGGGTCACCTGTTTAACTTTTCTTCCTTACCCCCGAAAAAACCTGACAAGGGAAACAAAAAATAAACAGTTATAAATAAAAATCAAAGAAAATGGGTTAATTTTTAAAAATTTTGGTTTTTTTCGAACCTAAATATAATTTTCCTTTTTCGATTCCTGTTTTTTTTTTTTAATAAAAATTTACGATTCTATTTAAAAAAGGTGAAAAAAATTGAAAATAAAACCCAAAAATATTTTGGCTAAAGTTTTGATACCCCCGGGAAAATTTGGGACATCAAATTTATTCTCATATCTTTTTTACAAATAAAAAAAAGGGGAAATTTTAGGGTGGGGTTTTTTCCTTCTTTAATACAATTTTGTCAAAATTTTATGAATGTTATTTTATTTTTTAGTTAAAGAAAATTAAAGTGTCATTTTTTTTCCAAATGATACAAAATTTATACACAAAATTTAGGTTTTCTTTTTTATATGGTTTTTCCAAGTAAAGGTCCTCCTAATTTAAAATTCAAAATATTTCTTCCCAATTTTTTTAAAATTTGAATCCCCGATCCCAAAAGGGTTTGGGAAAAGGATTCTAAAAAATTTGGGAAATATCAAAATTCCCTCTTGAAATTTCTCTCCCCTTTTGTACATCAACCCAAATTTTATAAAAAAATGTTGGGTTTTGGTTAAGTTGTTTTTTAAAACTGAGTTTTAAAGGTGTAAACATCACAAATTTTATTTGAAAGCTTCTTTTTTGGGATTAAAATAACTAAAACGCTGAACAGTGACTTTTGCATTTTTATTTTTTTAAATTTGAAATCTAATATATTTACAAATAACAAAAACATCGATAAAGTAATTTTTAAACAAAAAAAAACCCCTTATAATTTTTTTCCCTAGTCCATTAAAAACAAGTTTATAAATATTTTAAAGGGCCATTTTTAACCGTTCTAAGGGGGTCCACAAATCTTTGAGAAAAATAAATTTTCCCAACACCATCCCTGCCGCGGGAAAAAAGAAAAACCAATTTTAATAATAAAATTAATACCCCTTTGTTAATAAAATAATTTTAAAACAAAACAGTGCATTTACTACAAAAATAAAAAAAAGCTAAAAATATAAAATTTAGAAACCAGGGTTTTATTACCCGTTCGGGTTTTTCCCTAAAAATTTTTTAAAATTTTTCCCTTTAATTCAAGAAACATTTTAGCAAAAAAGTTTGACTACTATAAACATGAAACTAGAAAGTGAGTTTTAGGTCCAAGACTATGAAGAATCATTTCGAATAAAAGGACATTTTTTCTTCCTACTCACAGGAAAAAAAGGAAATGTTTTTCCCTCAAATGACCCTTCATATTCCAGAAACTTAAATCCTGTGTTTTGTATATGCTTTTCCCGCAAAAAAAAAAAAAGAAAAACCATTTTAAATAATCCAAAATTTTAATGGGGGGTGGATTCGGGTTTTAGCTCTGACTTCTTTGGTCACTTCATGCGTGCTTTTCCCTTTTCCCCTAACCTTGAAACCCTAAACAAGTTTATTTATCTTAACAATTTTTTTTAAATTACTTAACCCTAAAGGAAAAAACCTTTTTAAAAAAGTGCTTTTTAAATTTCATTTATTAAAGTAAAAAAGTTGAACTAATTTTAAAAAAAATTCAAGATTTTTGTGTAAAAAATTCTTTGATAATTAAAGGGGAAAATCAATTTAGTTTTAATCAATTTTAAATCAATTTAAGATTGGAGGAAATCATTTAAATTTAAAATTTTATATAAGTACATTTTTTGTGAGTGGGAACCACCACTTTTTAAGCCTTGTTAAAATTTATGTTTGGGGGTCGCCAAAACAATACAACTGCCAAAACGAGGGTGACTTGGGTTTGTAAAGATGATTTTTTTTGGGTCGCGGCTACAAGGGCGTCCCCCTTTAAAAAGGGCAGCTGCTTAGCAAACAATGACTTGGTTGAAAAAGATGAGTGTTTTGGGGTCACGGCTGCAAAGAAGCTAGAAATTTTCCCCAATCCAGTGGTCCACCTATAAATTATTTTTTGGGCCCCAACCCTTACGAATCAATCATGGGGAGTTGTCACAAACATTAATATGTGGGGGCTTTGTTTCAAATAAAAAAGGGGGTAGAGTCATGAACTTTTTGAAATTTTTTGTTCGCTCCCCGAAAATAAAAATTTGGGAAAAGTGAACATTTTTATTTCACATTGACTCCAACTCCCCCTTCAATGGGTAACTTTTTTTAACCAGTTTTCCTCTGGTCTGTATATTTAACCTGTACGAAACCTGGGTTCCAGGATCGCCCTTCGTATTTAAATTTGGGTAACACCCCAAGCAAATTTCTTGTCCGCCCAACCTGAGGTGTCTGAAAATGAAGCAAAATTTGGGAAATAAGTCCATCCCAATTTTATACGGGGCTTTTTATCTTTTCATTTTATACATATATCTTGATTCACTTATTCCCAAAAATTTAGGGGGAAAAATACTTGATCGGCACAGCAGTTCAAACGCTGAAACCGTAAATTTTTTAACCCTTTAAATTTTTTGAAACCCAAAATTTAAAAAATAGCTGGTTTTTAAAAATGGGTTTTAGAAGATATTTTTCATTTTTAAATTGATTTAAAGAGTAAAGGGTTTAAACAAAAATAATATTTTCGACCCTCGAGACATATATACAATATTTGTACGGGAAAATTTTTTCAAGTTGAATTTCTTCAATAAAATAATGAAAAAACCAAAATTTAAAATTTAAAATTCCAAAAATAAATTTTTTTTTTAGCTTTTACTTTTTTATTTTTTGAAAAAATTTATAATCACAAAAATTTTAAAAAATTTTTAAAAAAAAATTTAGTATAATTGTAAAAAAAAAATTTTTAACTAAACAAAAAGAAATACTAAATTTAACTATATTTACTGTGAAATTAAATTCTAAATTGAAAAAAAAAAAATCAAACTATAAAATTTCGAAAAGAAGATCAACTTTTTTAAGAAACTCAAATTTTTCGACCCTTTGAAAAAACCAACCCAACCTTTGGTCCTAGTTCGAGCGGGCTACTAAAAAAAGACCCAAACTTTTAATTTTCGAGATTTCGCCCCATCCAACTTAAAATTTAAATTAAATTTTAAACTTGTTGGTAAATATTTTTTTTTTAGATTCCCTGTCACTTTGGTTTTTTTTTAAAATTATTATTTTGGGGCAGAGAAACACAATTTCACAGAACGAAAATGGAACTTAAAAATTTTTAATTTAAAAAGTTATTTAAAACCCTTTTTAACAAGAGTAATACAGCTTTTCTGCTTTTATCTAAACTCTAAGATTTGGGTTTGGGTTTTAAAAAACGTAGAGCACTGATTTAATTTTGGTTTGTTTTTTTAAAAAACCTAAACAAAAACATTACCACTGTGACCACCTTATTTAAATTTATTTTAACAGAACCCCTTTTTAAAAGCTGACTTTTAAAAAACGTATAAAAAGCGTTGGGGGAGGGGTTTGGGGGTTTTTTTCAGAATCCCCCCAAATTTTAAATGAACCCTAGGCCTATGTAAATTAATAAATTTAATAAAGGAAGCTAAAGAAGTTATGTTAGAGGGGGAACCGGTAGTCTAGGGGTAAGGTGTCATTATATATTTGGGAAAACTCTTTTAATTGTTTTTTTCCAAAATTCTTTTAATTTTTTTCCTTTATTTTAAATAAAGTGCATAAAACTTGTAATTTTTTTTTGTATTAATTTTTACCAACCCAACAAAAATTTAAAAAAAAAAATTGAAAACCCTTTACAAAAATAAGTATTTAATTTTAATTACTGGTAAAATTTTTGGCACCGTGACAGCAAAAAAATCCGATTACCCTACTCCTTTTGGAAAAAGGAACCCAAAAAAGGTCCCAATTTTTGGGGTTAATGTACGAAATTTGCCCTGAAGGATAATTTATAGGCATTTTGGGAAAAAAAAAACCTCTCAAAAACCCGTTTGGGGATTGAAAAACCGATACCCGTTATTTGCATTCCATTTTTAAATTTAAAAAAAGTGAACCCCAAAAATTTTGGGGAACCCGCAAACCCGGGTTCAAAAAAATTTTTAATAATTAATTTACAATGCATTTCCAAGACGCGTGAGCTTACGTTTAAACACTGTCGAAGAAGAAAGGAAGCCCGGTTTTTCTTATTTGGGTCCAACACACCCAAAAATTTTTTTTTAAAAAAGTTTTTGGTCAATAAAAGGGGGTGAAGGGGGGTAAGGGTTTACCACAAACCAAAAAATTTTATACTGGGAAGACAGCACCTTAGATCTCAGTTTGTCTTCTCATGGGGAACCCTTTTTTGGGAAAAAGATTTTTTTTTAAAGAATTCCCCACCTGGAAGCCTTTTTCACGGGAAATTTTAATTTTTTCCCTTTACTCGAAGGGCGCAAAAAATCCCCCCGTAAGGCTACGTATCTTTATTTCCTTGCCTTTATTTAAGGTTTTAAAATTTTCTTGAGGTATCCCTGGATTTTCGGGAATCCCCAGGTACAAATTTTCCCGGGGTATTTTTTTGGGGGCTTGAACCAAAATACCTTTTAAATACGATTATAAAACCCCGAAAAAAAAATTAAGTTTTTAGAAAATTAATTATTTATTTCCAATTTTTTGGGGTTCAGAAAGAATTTTTGAATTTCTATTTCATTAAAAGAAAACATCCCCCATAAATGGGTAGGCTTTGGGCCACCACCGGAAAAAAATTTTGTAAGCGGCTATTAATCTTCTTGAGGTTTAAGGTCTCCTGTTTTCCATGAACTTGGGCCCCGGCCACCAGCACGAAAAAAAAAAGGGGTTTATAAAGCGATAAATCCCAGCAATTAAACAGGACAACCTATGAGTGGCCAATTTTTGACTCGGGGAATCTAAAAGAAAGTTTAATGTATACATATTTTTTTTAATTAAAAAAAAATTAAATTAGCGCCATTTACTGCTCACCCCCAAGCTAACAAAATTTTAAACCCCCTTTTTTCTTTATATTTTTTTAAAACACTCTATTTTCTTTAATTAGTTTTGAACTTTTGGGGGCCTAAATCAGTAAGCAGGTGGACTAAATTTTTGGTTCTTGCCAAAAGTTGAGAAAGGGGTTTAAATATCAAAGAAAGTTGCCCCGAGGGTTTTTAAACCCAAAATATTTTCCTACCCCCCCTCTATCAAATGCTTGACTTACCTCAAAAATTCCCCCAAAATTAGAAAATTCATTTTATACACGACAGTTAGTAAGAAACAGTTCAAAACACAAACACCCCCAAAATTACGGGTTTAGTATGAGAAACTTTTTTCTCTTTTTTTTGTTTCTATTTTTTATTACAAAATTGGGTACAGCTTTTCCTTCACGGGGAAACCCGCCTCGGGGCGTATGGGCAAAACGCGTTTTGGTCGTGTTGAGCTGACTGCGGGAGGAGGGGGAATCGAGGTTCGAATCTCGGCCCGGGTAAAACTGGGGGGGGTTTTTTCCAAAAAATTTTTTCCCCAACTCTCCCTCCACCAAAGGGGGGGTTTTTCATTTTCCCCCTAATTAAACCCTTTCCCCAATTCCTAACCCATTAGCGTAATTTTTATTTAAAAAGGGCGTAAAAACCCCGAACGGGTAAAACGCGGTAAAAATTTATTTTAAAATATTCATCGGGGCATTTTAAATACCAATATTTTATAAATTAAAAATAAAAAAAAGACGTAGCCCTTATTTTTAATTATTAAACCCCAAAATAAGCCCACAAAAAAAAAAATTTAAATGTTTATTTGTTTTTTAAACCCAAAAACAAAAATTTTTTTTGATTTGCTCCCGGGCAATTTTTGTTGCACTGAACACAAAAAGTTTTCAAAAAAAGTTTGCTTCATTATACAGAATACCCCACTTTTTTCTGAAAGCGGTTCCCCAATTTCAACAAAGGTTTTCTCTTATTAAACAAGGTGCCCAATATTTCAAGAAAGGGTTTAAATTTGTTAAAATTGTTTCCCGAAATTTTGTAGATTGTTTTTCCCTTTGTGTTTAATAAACGCAGTATTTTTAAAAGGGTTACCAATAACTTTACTTTTAAATTTTTTAGGTTTTTTAAAATCTTCAAACCCCTTAAAAAATTCAATCCCCTTTAAAAAAAACCGTTAAAACTACACCACAAAAAATTATTACCCATCACCTCCCTCGGGGGCATATTTTAAGAAACCCGCAAAGGTCTTTGTTAAGCTAACCACTGGGGGAACGGGGAGATCGGGGGTTCGAACCCTTGTGGGGTCAACTAAAGGTGGCTTTTCATAAAGGGGGTTTCCACTCTCCCTCCATGCAAATACGGTTTAATTTCCTCAAAATTTTAAAACCCTTCCCAAATTTCCCAACCCCATTAGTTAATTATATTTTAAGCGTAAACCCAAACGGGGAGTAAGACGTGGGCAAAAATTTAAAAAAAAAAATTTTTTATTTAAAATATATCCCCTCGGCCCGTCCGGTGGGCAAAGCGGAAAGAGGTACAAAAACACGTTTTGACGCTTTTTTACACAAAGGAATTAAAGTAAAATTTGAATTCTGGGGGCCCTTTCTAGGCAATTTTTTTTCCCAAA
Organism: Timema cristinae; assembly: GCA_039000515.1. NCBI lineage: Eukaryota > Metazoa > Arthropoda > Insecta > Phasmatodea > Timematidae > Timema > Timema cristinae. The sequence goes on from JBCFYV010009898.1 coordinate 8,024, forward strand.
CGGTTTTTACCCTTCTACATCCACGCAAATGAAAAGCCACTTCTTCAAAATTTAATAAATTTTATCATCCCAGCCGACTATAAAAAATACAAAAATAGTTTTAAATTTTAAAGCGACATTGGTTACATAAAAACTAAATCATAAAAATAGTAAATAAAAAACCAATTTAATTAAGCTTTTTTTTTAGCCCAGCCCTTTTTAAAAATTTTTTCCCAGTTTTTCACTTAAAAAGGGCTAATTACGCTTATGGACAGGGTGAGCCCAAAATTTAATTTAGAGGAACTATACCCCCAAATTTTTGCCGGGGAAGGGGAACAATTTTTGAAAAACCATCATCTTTCACCTAACGTATCGAAACCACGATCTCCCCCAAATCGGCTTCTAGTATATGGCAAAATTAGCGGGCCTTTTGACCATGCTGCCACCAAAGGGGGGTCCGTTACTAATTTCAAATTTTAAAAGTTTGAAATATATATTAAAAAAAAAAAAGGCAAAAAATTTGTTAATACTAAGGGGTTTTCATGAAAATTCGTTTTTAAAACTTACCTGCCCAACTTTTTAAAAATATAAAGTCGGGACCATAATTAGTTTTTTCCGTGATAAAGACCCTTGGCGGGTGGGTAAGTTTATTTTTTTCGCTTTACGGAAAAAAAAATAACAATGAACACACGAAATCACCTACCACTTTAAATAAAACCCTAGTCCTACATAACACTATGAACAATAGTTAAAATATTCGAGCAAATTTTGGGTGGGAAAAAAAGTTCAATTTAAAAACATCAAACTTTCCAAAAACTTATACTCACTAGAATATATTAAAGTGAACGAATTTAAAAAGCATACACTTGTTGAATAACGGGACAATATATTTGTAAAAAAAAAATTTTTTTCCCAATAATGTAATTAAAAAAAAATACTACAAACTTTGCAAATTTTCATGTAATTACGAACTAAAAAATTAAAAAATGTTTGGTTTTTAAAAAACTTATAAATTTATCTAATAAAATAATAAAAGGCACACCCAAATTTTTAATTTGCAAAAAAAAAAAAATTTTTTTTTGGGAAATGGGTAAAACACCAAGGTTTTTTGGCCCCCTAAATTTTTAAAAAGTCGGATTTAAAAAAAAAAAAACCAGATTAAGATAAAACTTTTTTTTAAGTTTGATTGCATTTTTAATTAAGTATTAGGGGGAAATTTTAAAATAAAGAAACCTTTTTTTGATAATCAAAAGTAATTTTTAAGATGATTATTTTTATTTTAAAACCCCGGGTTTTAAATAATTAAGTAAAAAAACCCAAAAGGGATCCTTTAAATTTTCGTAATTCCAAAAACAAAGCAACATATTTAAAACTAATTTTAGTAAAACAATTATTATATTTAAAATTTTTGGGTTTAGAAGGTTCGACTGTGGGAAACTTCCCGGCGAAAGGTTTCCGGCCCCCACAAATCCAGCGTGAATCATAAAGACCTAGACAAACAATACCACCCCCTTTAAACCCCTTTCCCAGTTACAGGAATCCCCACTCTTCTTGCCAAAATAACTTTTTCCCCCCTACAAATGCCAGTATTTAAATTTTGTATGGGGTTGTTTTGTGCTTATTTTTGTTTGAAACAGTTTGCTTATTGTAGTTTACCTTGTTTTATTTTTTTTGTAGTATAAATTTTCGTAAAAACTGTTTTTTTAGTGATGAACTTTCATTTTTAAATAAAAAACAAAAATTTTCCCAAAAAGGGGATACCAATTTTTTTTATTAAAATTTTAACCCTTAAATTTTTTATAAAAAAACTCCTAAACCGCCCCTGGGGGGGGGGGGGGGGACCCCAGTTATTTTTTGAACCCGAACTAGTTTTTAGAATGTGGGGGAAAGCCAGGCCTTTCCCCCGTGGTTCGAAATTTTTCCCCTTAAACCCGAGGTCCTTCATTTTATCTCACAATCCCCCTACCCTTACACATTAAACGGGAAGTGCGTATAAAACCCCAACGGGAGTAAGGGGCCGGTGCTAATAATAAAAATAAAAATTTAAAAATAAAAACTAGTTTTCATTTTTTAAATTTTTGGGAAAAAAGGTTTAAAAATTTTAAAAAAGAATTAAACGTTAAGGGAATCAATCTCATAAAATTTAAAAAAAAATAAATAAACATTTTAGGGTTCCCCCCACTGGCCCCGGTTTGAAAACCACCCTTCGAGGCTCGACCGTAATCCCCTATTTAAATGCTTTTACCATAAAACCAAGTTTTAAAGTGCCTAAACCCCAAAAACAAAATCTTTATTTATTAAATATATATAAATTTTAATTACTGAAAATTTTTTTTAATTAAAGCAAAAATTTTTGAAAATGCCCGAGTCTTTCCGGGGTTCGAGCCCCCCGGGGGCCCCCGAAATGGGCCACCTAATCTCCGGGGCGCATGCTCTAAAACCCAACATACGTAAAACCCCAAACACAGGTCCGAACCTTCCTTTAACGTCTTTATAAAACACGAAATCCCTTTAAAATTTCACTTTTTTTCCCAATTTTGCTTAAAATTTTTAAATAATTAAAAAAAAAATTTTAAAAGAATTTTTCCAAGGGTTTACTTTAAATTTTTTCAGGATCAAAGAAAAGGGCAGAGCTCGTTTTTTTTTCTTTCTTCCCGGGCCACCGAGTAAGAAAAAAAAAGGCCAAAGGAAAAGGGGGAAAATCAGAAAAATAACCACGAAACCATAGCCCAAACCCCCTCCACTTTGGGGAACATTTCCTCCGCAGGGCAACTGAGGCTACAAGGTCAACCACACAGTTAACAATGGCCCAAAGGGAAGTGTTTCTAAAACATCACTTAATTATAAAAGAGCGGACCTTGCCATGACCCAGAGGTGGAAACCAAACATTTTTATTTAAAGGGGGTTTATAATTAAAATAACATAGTTACTTTCAATGTTAGATTTTTTTAAAGACATTGAAAAATTTTCCATTCCTTTTGGGTTTTTTGCATGTTTTTAAACCCTGATCATCCTAAACCCAAATTTTTTTTAATCATTTTGTTTTTATAAACTTTTGGATGGGACCCCCTTTCCCTAATTTTTTTTTTAAATGGTTCACTCTAGGAGCTAAGAGTATTTTTTGCTTGAATTTTTTTTAAAAAAATTTTTTTTTAAATAAATTTTTTAAGACATCATTTAAAGGGTTTTTCCCTTCCCCTAAAGGGGCCCAAAATTTTTTAAATTTGGGGTACCCCCCCAAGCTATTTATAGGATCCTCACCTTAATTTTTTAGGATATTTTGATACCTCTTTGAAGATAATCCTTTGGGGTGGGCTACCACAACCAAAATTTTTAAAAAAAAAATTTTTTTAAAAAACTAGGCTAATTAGGGTGCTCTTTACCTGGAAAAATTCCCTTTGAAATGACATGTATCAAACAGCTATTTTTGGGGTTGGGTTTTCCCCTAAACATTTTGAAATTTGGGTGACCTTAGACTTTTTTGCCCGTTTTGATGCCCTCTAGTCTTTAATTATTTGAAGCGGCTTCCCGGGAAATTTTTTTTTTTTTTCCCGTAGATGAAACTAAGTCATTTGGGGTTTTTTATTTAAACCAAGTTTCAAACTTCATATTCGATAGTACGGAGGGTTTAAATAATTTTTTGGAGGGGGGGGGGAGTGAAGGTTTATTTTCCAAAGGGGGGGGCAAAATTATCTCCAGGGGCCCAAAACTCTCCACAGTTTTCCGCCATTTCCCCGTCCCCCACATACCTAAATTCTGGGATTCGAGGATTAAAATGCTCTCAGGGGTTTTTATTAGTCTTCTTTTGACGTGTGGTAGTCTACCTTCTCCTTTAGGGGAAAAAATTTTGTTACTCACTTTTTTAGGAAAAAAAAATTCATACACGACAACCCAAAATTTTTTTTTTTTCACACTTTCGTGAGTCAAATCAAACCCTTTAAGGACGTGGACAATAACGCACGTGGGAACGCGTTTAAAAAAAAACAAAAAATTGTATAATTTTTTTTTGTGTAGTATTTTTTTTTCAAAATTTAAAAACCTTCCCTTTAGGGGTTTTTTTTAAAATTTCACCCGGGGGTCAAAAATGACCCTTTTGACCCCCCCCACCCCCCTGAAAAATTCCCCCCTGCCATGACAAAAAAAACCAAAAAAAATAAGTATATTTATGATTTTCCCCTTTTTAGCTGATCTTAACGGGGTTTTCCCCAAAAAAATTTCTGGGGGAAAAAATTTTTGCCTGAATTGGGACAGACAAATAATCGGGTGGAATTAAGTCCATCTAAAACAAAAGCAAAAATTTAAAAAAGGGGGAAGATCTTTACTGCAAAGGGAGTGGTAAATGAAGAAAGGCAGTGGAAAAATTTGAAAACCACCGAAAAACCAAACCCATTTGACTAAAGCTGAAAAAAGGCTCCTCTAAATCAAGCCCAAAAGAAGGTTGCTGAAAAATTAATGCTTAGTATTCCAAGCAAAGCAAAGAAAAACAGACTTTTACCTTAAAAGCGTAAGTTTAAAAAAATTTAAATTTTTTGTGGAACAATTCATAACTTTAAAGGACAAAGGAGTCTGCGGATAAAAAATTTAAAAAAAGGGTATTTTAAAATCTAATGGAACTTTGTGCATAAGACAACGGCTTTTTTAAATGGGATTTTTTTCCCAAAAAAAAGATAAAAAAAAAAAACATTTTTAAAACCTACTGGCAAATTTCCCAAAAAAGTTTTTTATTAACATTGATGACCAAAATTTAAAAATCAAAAACTCAAATTTAAGTTAACAAAGGGGTAAATTTTTTCTCCAATTTTTGACGAGACGCAAGAAAAATTTTGATGCAAGGACAGGTTACTGCTATCTTTAGAAAATTTGGATGATAAACTTTCAAGTATTTCCCCAAAATTTTTTAGGGTTTTTACCAGATTTAAAAAAACCCCAAACTACTATTCAAAAATCTATTTTGATTTCCTTTGGCCTTGGTAAAAGGAAACACCGCGCTCCCAAAGCCATGAAGACGCTGCAAATATGTGTAGGCCATACAAAGGAGTCGCAGTATCAGCTACTCAAAAAAAATTCCAATGGCCATGTATATACACTGCTATGGGCCACATCTGAATTTATTTTATTTTAGTTGTTACACAGGAGGGAAGGCTATTTAAAGGGAAAAAAAAATTTTTAAACCTTTCCAAAAATTTAAAAAAACTTCATTGAGAAAAATACGACAAAACATTCAGTTTTTTGAAAAACTGCGAAAAAATTCTCAAAAATTTCTTTGGGGGGTACCAAAAAATTTAAAAACAAACAAATTTACACAAGATTTGGGAAATGCAGATTAAAAGCCTTTCAATCAAAATTAAAATTTTTGAAACCACCAAATTTCAGTTTTTGAAATGAAATTTTTTTTTTTAGGAATGATTCTACTAATGGAGAGAAAACCCGTTTCGCAGTTTAAAAAACCGTTTTAAAAATTTTAAAATTTTGTTTTTTTGATTTTACTACTCAGGTTTGAAAATTTTATCCCCAATGTGAAAATTTTGTCCCAAGGCCCTCCAAGTAAACGATGTCAACCAAGAAAGGGGGTCCCGGAAAATATTTGAAAGTGGGGGGGGGGGGGGGGGGGGGGGGGGGGGGTTCAACTGAAGGGGGGGTCCAAGGTCCTGACCTTACAATTTTAGACCCTGGATGACTTTTGAAGCTATTAAAGGGGTTAATGTTCATAGATAGAATTTTTTATGCCTTTCGGGCCCTTAGTATATTAACAAAAATAGAAACTTTTATGGGAAAAAAAGTGGGAATATTTTTTTCCTGCCAACAATTAAAAAAGATGGGGAGGCCCCCGTCTATATTTTTATTTTATAGACAATGATACTTACTATCCAGTGGATTGGCCCAAAAAGGGGGATAAGAAAGCTTCTTTCAAAAAATTTTTCCCCGAAACTTGGATCCCTTAAACTTTTTTAAGTGGTCCCACACTCAGAAAAATTTTACGAAACTTATTCTCTTCTAGAATTATTTGGCGGGGTTCTCAGCCAAAAGATTTTTTTAAATTGGGAATTTTCTAAAAGCTACTTAAGTGTTACTCACCTGAAAATCTTGAAAATTATTACCTGTAGATGATTTTTTAAAAGTGATCTTCCTCTAAACAATTTTTTTGAAAAATATGCCTCTATAATTTTTTAAAGTGATTATTTAGTGGAATTCTTAAAAACTTGGTGCCTCTAGAAAATTTTGTGTTTTTAGAATTTTACTTTAGTGCACACAACCAAAGAAACTTTCTTACATTTATTGGGAGCCATGAATCTTATCGAATGCCAGCTATCCCAACTTACAAAAAAGGATACTGTTAAGTGAGAAGCAAAAACACCTGAAAGGAAAAACCCTTACACGTCAAAAGTCTTCCTATAATATTTAAATGAGGAAAACCATTCAAATACAGAAAGATTGTTCGTTTACAATTTTTAAGTAAAAACACAATTCTTGATAGTTCGCTTTGGGAAGTCATTTAAGTGGTAACTAAAGGCTATTGTTGTAATCACATTTTAATTTATTCCGAGCCTCTCGAACAGATACCCTTCAAAACTATAAGTACCTTAAGTTTAAATTGGTTAAACATTGGGCCCAACATTATGGTGTCCTTTCATTTTGAAATGTATCAAACCAGATTAACGGATGATTAAAATTTAAACCCAGCTGATTTCTGCTGATAAAATTTATTTAATTTACACACATTCAAACAGCGATGATAAGGCTACAATTTAAGTTATTTTACTTCCCAGGTTTTCCAGAAAAAATAATATTTACTTTCCCATATTTTATTATAAAAAACATAGGCCAACATACGAGTACCTAATCTCATAATCTTTATTGCCTTCTATTAAATTCTTGGCACAAATATCACCAAAAAATCACATTGATTGCGAATAAAACTAGTAGTTTTGACTTGGTAATTCTCTCTACTTCAAAATATCACAAATATTGAAAAAAAAAACATTTCAATGACATTTATCATTTATCGACTTCTTGACTTTTGAGGGTCACAACCAATTAATTCCCTTTCACGGGGTTTTAATCTGTTTTTCCATGTACACTCTATTTACCCGGGAAAGGTGCTGTCTTAGTTTCTTTGTTTAGGGAGAATTTAAATTTGGGAGAGTTCCAAATTGAAAGTTTATATATCATGTTAAACTTATAAAAAATAATAAAATGATTTCAAAAGTGATGGCGGACCTCATTGTGTGATGGGGGAAGAGGAAGAATCAAGATTGATTTTTTTTTGGAAAGTTATCCCCTTTCCCAGTTACTGTTTAAAAATTGGATCCCCCTAGAATTTTTTTAAAATGAATTTTTCTTTCTCCAACATAAGGGTTTGAAAATTTGATGCCCTAGAATTAATTTTTTTTAATGAATTTTTCTTCCTCCCAATTTTAATGTTTGAAAATGGATGCCCTAGAATTATATTTTTTTTATTAATTTTTCTTCCTCCCAGTTAATGTTTGAAAATTGGATCCTTAGAACTTATTTGAAGTGGTCCTCAAACGTTGAGAAATTTTAAAAATCAACTGATTTAAGAAAAATTTAGAGTAGACCTCCCCCAATTTGTTTTTTAAATTTGCAAAAACCCTAGGGGCTATTTGGAGCAATACTGCATCAGAAATTTTGATGCCCATGAAAAGTTTATTTAGAGGGATCTTCCCCTTTTTTTTTTTTACTATTAAAGTTAATGCCTCTAAAGCTATTTGAAGTGATTTTTCCCCGACACAATTTGAAAAAGGGATGCTTTTAAATGATAAACTGTGATCTCTGAAGATGGGGATTGCAGAATCAAATTAAGATAAATAGTTTAACAAATATTCTTTTGCGATCAACATTAAAAACTTAAGAAATTTTCGAGCAGATGTGGTCGGTTTGAACCCATATCCTCCCCTTGCTATACCCATGCTATATTATACCATATAAGCTACTCCATAGTTGAACCATGCAAGGTAAGTTGATACCTTTAGAGAAATCTAAGTGTAGGTATTAAGCCTGTCAAGGTTCATATTGAAAAGGGACAACTTAATAACCTTTAAACGAGTGTTGATTAAATACTTAGTATTTTTCTTACACCCCATGAATACAACACAATCAACTATATTATCACAATATTAATGTAGGGTTTAAAAATAGTAAATAATTTATTCAAAACCAAACCAAGAAAGTGTATTAATTTGATTTTATTCCCAGCTTTTAATTTCCTAGGGTTATAAAAAATACAAAAATAAAATTTGAACTGTGGTTTAAAATACGTCTCGTTTAAAATTAAACTTACAACTAAACTGTAATGTTTAACTTTATTATCTTTGGCAAAAAGGTCAATAGGTGTTACCCTTTGCTTACCTATTTCTGGGATTGTTTTTTATTCTAGAGAACACAATTAGGCATATGTATAGTTAAATTTTATTTTGTGAAAGAGTTTTTTTTCGTGTTGAGAAAATAAATATCAAAATTTATAACATTTATTTTCCATTAAATTAATTGTAAATTTTTTCTTTAATTACTTAAAATTACCAAAGATTTATGTTTTATACACTGGTTTTGAATTTACTAGGGAAGTATTTGGGGGCGCTTAAGATAGTCCAAGACACCAAGATAAAAAACAAGGGGGTGAGCCCCCTTGCTCCCTTGTTCCAGAGAACCTGCAACTACGCATTGTTACAGTTCTGGAATCATTTAGAAGTGACTCATTTTTGACAAACTTGGAACCACTGTACTCAGCTGACTAATAAGTGTGGCTTCAACCGCCCGAACTACCAAGAAGAGGAAGAATTCCTGCCAGACTGGGTGGAGGAACAAACGCTTCAAATAAAACAGCACAGCAATACTACCGTGTGACAATTCTGTATCCTATTGTAGTCACTGTTTTAGAGGAAATTAAAAGTAGATTAGCAGAGAATAACCTGGATATGTTGAACAAATGAGTAAAATACATAGTAAAAGGGACGTAAACGTAAACCAAAACTGAAGATGTCTGTAGTTATTACAACATGAATAAAGAATCCTTGATGGTGGAATTGCATTGTTTTTATCATATGGAAGCAATTAAAGGAAAGAACATAGAAGAAAGAGCGGCGGTGTGTGTTGAAAAAGGTTAAAGAAGTGTTCTACATCTTGTGGGCGGTCTTGTTTGTGCTTGCGTAGGGTTAAAACTTATTGTAGGAACACTGTGGAGCAAGAAAGACTATCCTCCTTGCCCTATGTGCCATTGAAAGGGACATTTCCAATTGATATTTGAAATCATTAGAGATATTCCCATTCAAGTTCAAAATGAAGGTTGCCATTATGCTTAAAACCATTGAAATTTGTAAATTTTACATTTCTAGTTAAAAACCATGAATAAAAGTTTTTTTACAATTCATCACAAAAGTTCTTTTTAATTCTTCCTCCTTTTATTTAGGATGTAAAAAAGTTGGTTTTACATCCCAAACTACCTCTTCATTTGTGGTAGGCGTTCAAGAGTTTGCCCCCCCCCCCCCCCTCCCAAGTGATTTCTGAAATCCCGTCCATGCAAAGGGACCTGGGCTCGATTTACGGCATGGTCAAAAAATGTATCACTAAACAAAACTTTTTTTCCTCTTCCACAGTGATGAATTAACGACTGAGGGCTGGATGTTATGTCTGTTCTAGATTTAAGTTAGTCTATAAGTCGTCTGATATAGTGAGTCGATTCAGAAAGTGTAGTGTACGTTAAATAACATGGCTAAATAATATTGAAATTTTATTGAAAAACAAGTACCACTGGTAAAATAAATTATGAATGTAGATATCAGTTATAAGTCATTTCTCTCTTACTGTTATAAATTTTTGATGTAGAAGTCACAGTTTCTTTTAGAAGAACACCACGATGTAGGCTATGTATAGTATAGTGACGACTAATGTGGATTTAGGTTGCTACTATTCCTTCTTTTCTTTGTTGCTAATAGATGTCTTGATATAGAACTTATAAAATAGATAGAAGAATACCACGAGGTTAGGCATGAACAGTAAGCTCGCGCCATATGGACGTCACATGTTGGGGACAGAGCTTGGACGCATGTACTGCCAACACAACAAACTGCAGCTGTGAACAATTATTATACTTTAGTTACTCATCTCATAATTAAATTTTAGTTCAAAATGTAGTAAGAATATAGTTTGCAGGTTGTATCAACCTACCAAATTAATTACTTTGATGACCTGTTTACACCAGCTTTTCTTATATTAAGTCAATTTGAAAATATGTATTTTTAAAATAAAAGTATTGTTGAAATAAAGTAAAAAAAGCTTCGAGATCTATATTTTCCCCCAAAAAAGGACCTAATTTGTTTTGAACCTTACTTTTGGAACAATTAGTTTTAAAAAAAATATTTTTAATTAAAGGCTTTAAAAATTTTTTAAACAAAAAAATCCCCAAAAAAAATTAATTTAAAACAAAAAAAAAGGGAAAAATTTTTCTTTTCCCCCAAAAAAATAAAAAAAATTAAAAAAAAAATTTAAAACAAAACCCAAAACCCCCCCCCCCCCCACTTCCACTCCGAAAACTCTGCTAAGCAAATGGAACTTCGAAAACAGCTTCTAGACATAACCACCAAGGCTATATTAAATAGAGATGGAAAATACCCTTTTTTCGTTCCGATTTCGATTTAGATTAATTTTAAATTTTACCAGATTCTTCCAAAATCGATTCTTACGGAAAAGCTTTAAATAATGGGGAAAAAGGCCTTTTTGGTTTATTTAATAAAAACCAAATGGGCTGCCGTGATAGGAAACTTTTTTACCAAATTTTATTTTTTATTTTGAAAAATTTTTGAACTCTTTAAATATTTATTAGACCTTTAAAAAATTTTTTCCTTTACAAATTACAGCATGATTTTTTTTTGGGTTTAAAAATTTTGAAATAAACCTTACCTATAACATTTTATTTTTTAAAAATTTTTATTAAAATTTTTTATTATTTTTATTATTTTAAATTAAAATTTTTTTGACATTAAATTTGCAAATCAATCGTAAATATTTTTTAACCAGGGTGTAATTTCAAATGGAGGTTCTTTTATTTTTTCTTAATGATTATTACCAAAAAATATGTTTTCATATTAAAGAAAAACATACATTTTTTTGTTTTTGAATCTAATCTAACTTTCAAAGTTTTACTATACAAATATAGGAAATTTTTTTCCCAAAAAAATGCGTTACCAAATGCTTTAATATTTATATTCATTAATCCTTTAAAACTTTCACGATCATTTGCATGTATCCTTTTGGAAACGAGGCATCAAAATTCAGGTATTTTTCTCATCTCGATCCTCTCGATAACCCTTTAAAACCGGGTAGGGATCGAGAATTTAATTTTCCACTCAATTATAATTTTTATTATTAATTGGGGAACTTGAAAAATAAATTTTTGGGGCCTTTGATAAGAAAAAAATTTAAACTTTCATCATCATTTAAAATGTAACTAATCTGATAAACTCATAAAATTAACAATCTTTAAATTTTCACATTTAAACTAAAAAATTTTGGTCAAATAGGGGAAAGGAAAGAAGAGTTATGTGAAATCCATTAAAAAGGAAAAATAACGGTAAACTACAATCCTCTCTGAAAAGACGACACAATTTAGCAAAATATACCAATATGGTTCGAAAATCGGCTGGTTAAAACAGGGAGTTTTTCTAATGTATCTATCACGGAGGTTCAAACCGACAAAATCTCAAACCATAAATTAAGCCATCAACAAGCAGGCCCAGACTTTTATAACAAAAAATGTAAAAAAAATTATTTTAAAATGCTTTAAAATTTAAAAAAATTTCCGTGAAAAACGAACAAAATCATAACGAATCCCACAGGGTTAAAATAAAACACACCAATTTTAAATTGAAAGCAGAGTTTTTATGGCAAAAAAAAACCCCTAAAAAATAAAGGTCACTTTTTTACTGAAATAAATATTTATTACAAATATCTGCTTCAACCTCCGAAAACCCTTTCCAGTTTAAATTTTTAGTGTCCAACCCCAGGAATATTTTTTCCACCTATAAACAAATAAAAAATAAAAAATTTCTTTATTTCTCATTCAAACAACTGTGTTAAACCAAAATATCTTTGTGTATTTAGCTTTTAAAAACAATATAAAAAGGGGCCCCTTTTTAAGATTTTTTTTTTCCCAAGATAAATCCTTAAAAACATGATTGCAAAATCTTAAAAAAACCCAAAAAAATTCATAAAAAAACTAAATCACAAAAATCCCATATGACAAAAAACACCCATTAATACTTAAAAAAAGTTTCCAAAAAAACCAGAAGATAAAAACAAATTTATTTCCACAAGAGTACGCTGTGATTATCAAAAAACATGACATTTCATCAAAATCTGGGCCCTTCAATGACGAAATTTTAAAGATTCTAAATTTTGAAAAATAACCCCTGAACACTAATCGAACTCGAGACCTTAGTTAGTACGCCAAATGCCACACGAGAAAACCAGGTTCTCCCAGGTTTTGGTCTTTTTTCACTCAATTTTTAAAGGCAATCTATGAGGACGTGCAAAAATTGTCGGTACAAATGTTGCGCTGAGGAGGGGGAGATAAAGGGTTTCGAATCTGGGTCGGGGTGTTTTTCCGAATGGTTTCCACTCCCCCTCCACGCAAAGCGGTTAACCTCCCTAATTACCTTCCAATTTTCCCAAATCCTTTACGAATTAGTACTTAAAGCGTATAATCGAACGGGTAAAACCGGGTGCTAAAAAATAATAAAAAATAAAAAAAACAAATGTGGTTTTTTGTATTAAGAAAAGCTATCAGATAACGAAACCATCTGCGACTGGGCCCTTTGGCTTTATGCACCCCTTTGTAAAATTTGTTAAAATTTGTAAGGATTGCAATTTTAAAAATCAAATACCCCAAAGCTAATATTATCCTTTAAATGAGGTTTGCCCCCTCTAGATATAATAGAAAATAAATGGAGAACTTCACTAAAAGCAAAATAATAATTTTGGATATTTGATTCGATTTTTAAAAGGTTCCATTTTATGGCGGGTTAGGGATTTTTTTAAATTGGGAAGTTTTTCGCATGTCAGGTCCTTGAGGGGTAACAGGTAGAGGGTACATCAAGACTGGGACCAGAGTATTGGGGAAGAAGGGGAAACCCCCCATACCCCCGCAACAGGTAAAACACCTTCTTACACAAACTATTCGTTCCAAACGACATTTTACCACGAACCATAACAACACTTATTGGGGGTTTTTATTTTTAAAAATCTTTTTTAAACACTTTTTTTTAAAAAATATCTTTTTTAAAAATTATTCATTATACTTAATTTAAAAAAATAATAAAAAATTTTAAAAAAAAAATTTAAGCCAAACAGGAAAAAGGCCCAAATTAAAAAAGAGTAATTTTTTAAATATTTTTCCACTAAATAATTACCCAAAATTAATATTTTAATAAAATTACAAAACAATTTAAAAAATTAAACTGGTTTTGTGAGAAAGTACGTAAAAAAAAAACTAGAGTAACTTAACTTATTTAATTGGTTTAAAATGGGTGACCTGGGGCTTTTGGGGGAAGGTGTCAGACTCTGGCGGGGGCCCCATTTTAATCCTCGATCCCGGCACAGAATTTTCTCGATTACCAAACCCCCTTCCCACCTTTTGACAAGATTTATCAAACACAAGTTGTGAATGGGGGAAAGCAGGCTTCCACCATGGTTCGGATTCCACGTTAAACTGTAGCCTTTATTTCATCTCACAATCCCCTACCCTTACACATTCGTAATGCTATAACCCGAACGGTAGTAAGACCGGTGCTAATAAAATAATAAAATAATAATAATAATAAAATTAATTTAAAAAAATTTAAATTTTTTTAATTTTTGAGGGGGGCGCCGCCACCCATACCCCCATCCTGGGCCCCCCTGGTAAAAGAAATGACTATCTACTCTCTCATTTTAGACCAAAACCTATTTTATTTGGGCAAAATTTATAAAAAGAAATTTATAGCAATGCGAAAAAATAGTCAAAAATTTTTTAAAAAGAACGTTGACCCTGGGGACCCAGTATTGAATTTTTTTTTTGTCCAAAAAAATACAAATGAAACTTAAATTTTTAAATAGAATTAAAAATTTAAAACCCGAGTCTAAAAATTAAATTTTTTCGATGTAAACGCAATTTGTTCTGGTTAGCTAATGTTATTTTATTTCGAATTTTTAGTAAATACTCCATTTTTTAAAAAAATAAAACGAGAAAGCCCGTGTAGATTCCGTATCATATTTTTTTTACAATTGATAACTTTTGGCCTTTAATATGTTTATGGCAGAGCTTTTTAAAATCAGTAGCCTGGTCAAAAAATTTGCTAATCATTCAAATTTTTAACTGCCTAATTATAGTTTTTTTCATAGTTTTCAGGGGGGCCCCAGGGTTTTTAGCTAGAAAAGGCCCTTTACATAAAATTTTCATAATTGCACCATTATAAATTCAATTACGTAAAATTTGGAAATTTTATTTGAATAAAGGAAAAAGAAAGAAAATAACAGCTATGCCCTCTAAAAGGAGGGGCCGGGGCTCTCTCCCAAGGGGAAAAAATTTTTTTTCAAAATGCAAAGGTAAATTTAAGCTAATTTGTACCAAATCAGATACTTCGGCCCCACCCTCTGTCACTGTGTACTCCTCTGTTAACAGATCTTGCTTACACATTCTTCTTCACTTTGAGGATTTTCATTTGGGGGGGGCATATGATAATATCATCTACCTCCTTCCCCTTTTTCCTGATATCATTAATGTTTACATAATTGCTCTAAAATAATAATTCAATCACTGAAACCCACTTCAAAACCTTATGTATTAAGAGTAAAGACTTTAACAATTTTTAGAAAATATTAGGGTATCACAAATCCAATTTTAAGTAACAATTTAACAATACAAATTAAAAATCAACAGAAAAAAATATTCCCTTTGAAAAGCATTAATTACTGCACACAATTATTTGTTTTATATCAAATATAATTGATTAATTTATATTACATAGTGCTAACAAGGAGTGCCCATCTCCGACGTTTGGTTTCACATTTTTCAAATATTTAACAATTACAGCACAATGTATAAGTTTCTTGAGCTTTCCTTCGACACTGAAATGACCTCTTTGTTTGTTTTCAGGAGTTTCACGATGAAGAACAACTAGCCAAACCGTTTAATCATTTTCACCGATTGTATTTCTTAAGTACATTTTGACGCGACATAAGTAGAAAAGGAACGCCCCAGCACTACTGGAAGATACAGGAAGTAAAAATATTTTCAACAAATGTCATAAGGAAAATATGTCCTTCTACAATTGTTCAATGCGTCTGTTGCATTTTTGAAAAATTCCCTACACTGGACTCGGTTCTAAACTATTCATACCTAGGGGCGGCCCTCGACTAAAATTATTTGGGTGCTTCTGGAGAAAAATTTTTTAGCCTTTTTTAAAATGTGTAAAAGGAAAAAAACATTATAAAAAGAAAATTTATTCATGAACTTGATAAAATCTTAATAACAAATACATTTTTTTACTTACATTAACTTAAATTGTTACAGTTCAGCTTGATCTATTCATTTAAAAATGGTATCCATTTTTTTTATTTATTTGCGCAAAAAGTTCAATAATTTCTCCTTGATCCCTGGATTACAATTGATGAAATTGTCTCCATTAAACACTGCAAGCGCATTTGTCTTTCTGTTAAATAAAAGAACCGAAAAAAAAATGAATAGCTGGAAGCAGAATAATAATCTAATCCTACACTCTTTCTAAACTTTATCACATTCAAGAATATGGTACACGGTTTTTAAACACAACACACGCTGAGTAAACAAAAAACTTCCTTCCACCACTACGCCAGAGCCAGCACTGCGAGAGCAACATTCTCTCTTTACCGGGCAGTCCCGCCTTCCTTCCCACCCCCCCTATGGGCACATGCGCAAACAATCAAACACACGTCGCTGGCACTGTGAAGCGCACAGTTCTATACAAAATGTTTGTAATTTTTCATAAACTAGGGGATGGCTACTGAAGTACGACATTAAGCTTAAGGAATATATATTGTAACTACAAAAATAAAGAAAGAATTAAAGAAAAAAGGTTTCATTATATTAAATGTATCGATAATATAAAGTGAAATAGGGTGCTGCAATTCCGCATTTTCCTATCACAACCGCCACTGTTAAATACCATTAGTTTCAGTTTTGCAAGCAGATTATTTCCTGCTACAGCCCTCAATATCATTCTTGTAAGTACGAGAAATCAGACCCACTTAGAAAGGCTTCCTTCTTTTCTTCAGTCCCCAACTTCCCGGGTTTGGGAAGAAGGCGGGTCAAACATTTTAAATGTTCTTATGCTCAAGAAATGGGTCATTTATTACATTGGAAAGCGAGTTGATCCAAGAAAAAAAAAGGGAACACTTGTAGACTTCTTTTTTATTTTCAGCTAGTAAATTATTTCAGTATTTTGTTTCTTAACTACCTCCCTGGGCAAAGCATAGTGGTTCCTAAAGAGTCGGCCTTATTCAAGCATCATGAAAACATTTTTGAACACAATTTCAATATTTTTTCGTAGTGTTACTTTTTGCACTAGCTATTTTTTCTGTTTGACAGACAACTAACGTAAGGTCTGCATCAATGGTCTGGTTTGCTTAATGGAAAAGGGGTAGCTAAGTAGTTTCTCAGACAAAACCCAAAGGGATATTAGAAAATCAGAGCCCTTCAGCTCCGTGGGGAGGGGGTTTTCAGCCCCTAAACCCCCTCGTGAGTGCAGCCCTGTATGTCTTAAGCGTTTTATTAAAATGACGTTAACTCGATTTAAAAAAAGTGTTGTTTAGTTTACCTGCAAGTACTTGGAACCGAGGTATCCAATCCAATAGTGGGATTGATGATAAACGTGAAAAAAGGGAAACCTGATTTTGTTTTTTTCTCATACGAAGAACATCTGAAAGTAAAACAACAAACATACGCAAATCCGTTTGTATTGATTCTTTTAGTTTTACAATATCACCACGGGTTTAATGCAAAGTTGTGCCAAGGGCTTTGCGACACTAACCACCAAAAGTACGTTCGGGAGGATTAATAACCCCGACCTCCCAATACTGCCAGAAAAACCCTAGTTTACTAACTGAGCAGGTAGTTTGATATAAAAAGCGGGCATAGGAAAATAAAGAAATAATTCTACTCTTTGTGTGTTTAGTTAAAAATGATAGCCATAGGGAAAAAATTTGCAGCGCCCACACCGTCGTTCACGCGGATTAAACGTAAAGCTCGTCTGTGCAGTCGGCTGGTGATGGGGAGATGGGCTTCGTTTAAATTAAGAAAAGGGTTTTGGGGAAAAAAAGAGTTTGGGGAGTGGTTTGGGCTATTTTCCCCAACTTTTCTTACAAAAGGGGATGTGTGTCTAAGAATCCATCTTACCTAAAGTTTATCACGAACACAAAATCTAAAAAAAAAAAAATTAAATTGTCAAAAAATTTTGGAAATGTTTCAATTTCATTCAATGACCATCCCCACTAAACAATAATTTTTCACTGTTTATTGAGTAGAATTCATATCACTTGTCTCATTAACAATCCTTGGTCCTAAAAAAAGTATAGATTAAAATAATCTAATTACCAAATGTAAAAATATTAAACGTAAAGGGAAAATAAGAAAAGAACCTTTAAAATTCTTTACTTAGGGGAGAAGGGGGTCAAAAATCATGAAAAAAAGCTTTACGTAATTTTAAAGGGCGGAACCTAATCTAGCTGGTGCAGTTAGATTTTTTTGCTAAATCGTTTCCCACTCGAATAAAGGTAAATTGTTTTCCCCTAATTCTACACTTCCCATCTCTGCCCCATTAGTGTAACTAAATGCAGACAGTACTGAATGGGGGGTAAGAAAATGGTAAGGTTTTAGTTAGAAATAAAATCTTGTGTAACAGCCTCTGCTAAAGTTTCAGTTAATACTCTTATAGGCCCAATAAGTTGTGCAATGTAGACCGTAAGAGTCAAACAGAAGCATTTGTCGGTTCTGTTCCGGGAAGAGAAAAATAATTTGGTTTCGGGTTTTTTTTAGTCCATAATTAGGTTCCGGTTCTTCTAATTTTTTTAAAATAATAGTTTTACAACCATTTTAAAAATTTAAAAAAGAAAAACTATACTAAAAATAATTACTATCAATTTAAAGTTATCTATAAAAAAATTACAAAATAATACATCCCCACTCTACAAAAAATACCACGGAAACGAAAAAAAAAAGTATTAAGTTAAAGAAATAAGGGAATTTTATTGAATTAAAAATAACTAAGAACTGATAAGAACCTTTATGAACCCTTAAAATGCTAATTAATTTTGAGGCGACTGAATTACATCTCCTAGGAAGAGTCTTCTTCCGACACTTTATACACAAACAGCCCAAATGAAAGTCCTGAATTGTATCTCTTTAAAATTGGAATTTAAATCTCCAAAATCTTGAACTTACCCCTTCGAAAGAGTTCTCTTCCGTCACTGAAAACAAAAACAAAACCAAATGAAAGTCCTTATTTGTATCTATTTAAAAATGGGAATTAAATCTCCAAAATCCTATATGGTATTTACCTCCTCGGAAGTCTCTCTTCCACCCTTTTTCACACAAACAGCCAAAGAAAGTCCGAATTGTACTCCTTTAAAATTGGAATGAAATCTCCAAAATCCTGAATTTTATTTACCTCTTTGAAAAGTCCTCTTCCCACCCTTTACACACAAACAGACCCAAAATTAAAATCATAGGGTTACACTTTATTTAAAAATTACAGTTACTTAAAAATAAATGTAGTTTCGGTTTTCGCTCTGGTTCAAGTTTGACTCCCGGTAAATTGGGGGAATCATAATGCACTAGTTTTGACAGTAAATCAGAACAATGGATCATCCATGCACACGCCGTATTGAATGTGGCTAAAGCTGAGCAAGCCTTTCCTAGATTGAAATGTAAACATCATGTACTGAAGGATCTGCTCCTAGCAAATTATTGATCATGAGGACATTAACAACCAAGGGAAGTTGATACCCATCAATTTGAAAATAATATAGTTTTTTGGAGAGAATACTTTCTATAATATTCACAAAACGTATGGGCGTTTTTATAGACCGCCATTTAGGAGCGTTAATTTCATCTCGGAGTCTCGAAAATGGACAAACTTTTACTTTCTTGCAATCTATAGTAGAGAAAGTATTGTGATCGTCAAAAAAAATCGAGCTCGAGATTTTGATTAATTTCTATGTTTCATGAACCACCGAATCAAAAAAGTGGGTTTTTGAATTTCCGTCGCTGCTCTCGTAGCGAGTGGACGTGTATGGAGCATTGCTCCGTAAAGTTGTGTGCTGCGCTGTTTAACTTTGTGTTTATTAAACTCGAAGATATTTTGAGTTTTTAAATTAATAGTGTATTTGATGTGTTGTGTAGTCCCTCCATATGATTGGGCACTCAAATGTGCCGGTTCGGATCCTGTAATGTTGTGGGACCAATTGGTTTGTTATTTCGTTAAATATAATGGTGATGGGTGTTTTGTTATGGCGGGTGAAGATTGGGTAGTAAAATGTATGAAAATTGGGGTGTCCGTAGACAAATTTTGTTCCATTTCGAAAATTTGCTATGTTGCCACTAACGTATGCTTTCCAATGTCACACCAGATATTACAAATTATCTGTTTTTAACGACTTGTCTAGATATGAAAATTACGAGTCATCTGAGGAAAATTAAAATAACTCTGATTACCACAATTTCTCATGTCTAATCGTTTAGACGTTTGTTTATATTATCCCGACAGGGAAACTCACTTCCTTTGTAATTAATTTAACAATAGATACTATTGTATATTTATCCACCATGATCTCGCTTCCCGACACATGGGAAAGAACTGTACACAAGATGTGTCGGGCCCCTGAGCGGTCAAGTGAGCCCCGCCTAAATACTTCTAAATGATATCACTGGCATAGCAAAATGACGCGGTTACTGAGCCAGGGCAGCGCTGACCATGTTAAATAAATAATATACCATCTGTTATTATGACCACATTAGTATACTTACGTTCCTAAACATCACCCTCATCACTTTCAGAGATAAAACAACAACAACAAAAAGCAACAACAATAAAAGCTGAGGGAACAGAGTCCCTTTTGGGGGTGTGGAAACGGATAGTGTACTACAATGTGATCCAAAGTCACCCGATAAATTAAGTGAATCTCACATGGAGGATAGTATACTGGGGGGTTTTTTTTACCACTTAGTCTATCAGCTCTAATTTAGGGAAAAGGTAAACAATCCCCTTGAGGGTTTATCGGTGTCATGAGGAAGTGTAAAGCGTCAAGCATCTCTTTGTATTTTAATCCTAAAATTAGAGTAGTTTAATATAGAATAAAAGCGAAAAAAAAAAAACGATTTTTATAAAAAACGGGCCCCAACGATTTTTTATTAAAATTCATATCTAGGGTTTGATTAAGATTATAAATAAAAAGGCTATTTTCATATATACTATATTATATTATTATTTCGGGAGCTTACCGTCTCCACGAGGTTCTATTATCTTGAGGAGAAAAACTTTCCACACCATGGTTGCCAACTAGACATAAAACATACTCCAATTGTATAATTTACTTTCTCATAATTTAACTAAAC
Source organism: Timema cristinae (assembly GCA_039000515.1). Lineage (NCBI taxonomy): Eukaryota > Metazoa > Arthropoda > Insecta > Phasmatodea > Timematidae > Timema > Timema cristinae. The sequence goes on from JBCFYV010009898.1 coordinate 28,641, forward strand.
TTGAAAATAAAGTAATTTATTATATTTACTTAAATAAAACATTGTTCCAATATTATTAATAATATTTTAAAAACATCCATGGCGGATTAAAAATTTTGCACCCTCAGGGACAATTAAATATACGGAATCCCTCCCCCCCTTCTTTTTTTTGTCAAGGGCTTGAGGAAGTTTGGTGGGAAAAAGGTGTTTTTGGGTTTGGGGAGGAGGGGGTGGGGGGGAAGTTTAGTATCCCAAAAAAAGATTTATTCGAAAGATAATCAGGGATGACATCCCTACAATTGCTTAAATTAACATTTAAGAAAAAGGGAAGACTGACCTCAGTTACAAAGCGATTGTAAAGTAAAGTTATTTAAAAGAAATATTGTCGTTCTGACTTTAACTTGAACTATTCCGAAATTTAGGCATTAATTTTTAAACATAATTATTTAAAAAATATAATAAAAATAATTTACCAAAATGTCCGCCCCCCAAAAGAGCCGCCCCAGCCCTGCCTAGGGGGCCTTTAAAGGAAATCCCTTCTGATAACATCAATGAAATAGGGATGTTTTTAATTTTTAAAATGTTTCATTTAATTTTGAAGCACATATCACTTCAATACCGATCAAAATAAATAACTAACGTAAATTTAAAAATTTTTCCAATAAATAATAATTTTTTTCAACTTTTAAAAAAAATTAAAAAAACCCTTTTTAAATTAAACAAAAAAAACTCCGTCCCTGGGGGATTTTTTTAGTTTACACACAAATAACTGCTCACTTAAGACCTATAAAAACTCAAAATATCGCCTACATTTTTTTAAAAAAAGGGGGAAAAATTTTTAAAGCAATTGTTATTTGGGTACAATTTTTTTAAAAAATTTTTTACTATGTTTCTTAAGTTTAATGAAATACCGAATTTTTTTTTAATTTTTTAGACTGAAGGGTAATATATTAAATCTCTAAAATTCAAACTAGATCTTAGACCCCTTTTCATACCAGTTAACCAGAAAAATGTTTACTCATAAAACCCTTGAGTCGGGTCATCTCAAACCGACGGGTGCAACCAACCCAATTTTGTCCGCCACCCAGGGGAAAGGGATCTGAGGAAGGAAATAAGTTAATATAAAACACACTAAATTTAAAATATGTCTTTATTTATTTATTTACATACATTTATAAAAGGTAATTAATAGGAAGGGGGTGGGGCAACCTTTATAAAAAAGGGTACTCGATTAGCAGGGAAAGAATGAAAAAAAATCAAAGGGGGGGGGGGCTCCAATTGATCCGGGGGACATCCAACCTCTCTGGAGTCATTCTTTTGGGAAAGCTAACACCTAAACCAGCTGCTGTTTAAAGCTTTCAATTTTTTTTTTTTTTTTCCCAAAAAAATTTCCCAATTTTTTTTGTCGAAAACCTAAAATATGTTTTCCCGCTCGGGTGGCCTAAAACCCAAAACTTGGGTTTTATATTCCCATTATTTTAAAATTAGTATTTTTAAAAAATTTATTAATTAATTTTAATAACAAAAGAAACATACCTGGTGTCAAGGGTAAGTTAAATTTTCTGTGCGGCCCGGGGGCTCAATCCTGGTCCGGCACAGTTTTACATTCCCAAAACCCTTCCTTACCTCTGAAAACATTTTGTAAGGAGGAATGCCGGGCCCCACCGGGGTTTCGGATTCCACTTAAACGTGGGTCTTCTTTTCATCTCACAACCCCACCATTACACATTGGGTTTAAGTGTAAAACCCGAATGGGTATAAACGGGGTGCTAATAAAAAAAAATAAAAAAAATAAAAAAAAAAAATAAAAAAGACAAAATAATTTCAAATTCATTTTAATCAGACAAAAGAAAAGAAACATTCAGGGTGGTTTAAGGGGCCGTCCCAACCCGGGAGGCTCCCACCGTGGGGCGCCAAACAGAGTTAGACCTAACCTAACGTAGCCTGGAATGTTTTAAAATTTTTTCCCAAACCCTAACGACTTGGGGGAAAATAAAATAACCCCAAACCTCAACCCAAACCTAAAAAATTTTAGGGTAATATGGATTTGCTCACTTTTTTTAAATCCCAATATGAAACTTCTCATTTTGGGGTAAGTTTTATGGGAAAAAAAATATAATTTAGTACACTCAAAAATTTTTTTAAATTTTGCCATCTTGAATAAATGAGCCAAAAAAATTTTTTTTTGTTAAATTTAAAAATCGTAACCTTAAAAATTTCAAGTGTTTTTTTTAAATTTATAAAAAATAAATGGTAGGAAGCCCGCAGGGGACTTTTAATCCCCATTGTTTAAAAATTAAAATAATACTCAAAACTCGAAATAATTTAAACAAAAAATATCATAAAAAACCCGGCTATTTTCGCATTTTTTTAGGTTTCCTTTTAGGTTATGCTTGCTTTAATTCCCTAATTTTTAAATTTTTGACCAAAAAAAAGTAAATTTTCCTATAATCAAAAATGATGGAATAACTTTGTTGTATAAAAAATTTCCCCTAAGGGGTTTAAAAGGGGAAAATAACATAAATTTTTTGAGAGATTTGGGGAACCGGGCGCATAGCTACAGCGCATTTTTCCAACGGAGTAAGGATCCCCACTTCACAAGGGGTTACTAAAAACCATTTTGTCTTCGTTGGGGGCAGTGAAAAATGATGAAGCTCAGAGAAGACGAAAACTATTTTGTATGCATTGAACTTTGAGAAAATTTTTTCTCTCTAAACACAAAATTTCTTTGTAATTTTATAACCTTATATCTACATTTGATTATACAGTATTCCTTTAAAGGGGTAAAGCTTAACCGTTTTTTTTTAGCTATCAAATTTAAATAATTTGTTTTTAGATAACGCTCTAGGGTTTTCGTAAAAACAAAATGGCGATGGGGGACATTGGGTAATACATCACGAATGTTGGCAATTTTTGCTAACGGCCCTTTTGCCCCAAAAAAGCTTTAATATCACTACCTGTTTTTTTTTACTGAAAGGGATTTTAATAACAACAATAGACAATTATTTCGTCATTCATTTTTATTTAATTTTCTAATTATAAAAAATAAAAAAACCCAATTTAAAAAACAGTCCAATAACCTTACCCAGACTCACCTTGTCACAACAAAATAAATAAGGGGGGGAATCCCGCCTTATCAAAAAAAAACCGTGAAAGTACACATCGTTTAAATTAAAGAGCTCCCAAATTTTTGGGATACCGTTCGGAACACGGCTAGTATGCCCAAGAAAACCCGCAAAAACAACCTCGGCAAGATCACCACAGTCCGGAGGGGGAGCACCAAAAGCCCCAATTGCAGCAAACACCCCTTACCCAAAAACCTTGGGGAATACAAAGAAATACAAACCCCGGGATCTCTACCCTGGGGAATTTGCTACCAAAAAATGAAAGGTAACAAAACCATTGTGTTTTTTTATTTAATGATTATTGATTTTTTAAACCTCACTTTCCTTTATAGGCCCACTCAAAGAAAACGAACTAATTCCCCTGGCTTTTATGTCAGGGTTTTTAGCCGAAAGAGAAACTGCTTGAAAATCCTGAGATGGGTACAAATTTTTTCGGCCTGACACCCAAAAAAATCAGGGGAATTTTAACCATAGCTTTTTTTCTTAAATACAAATTTCCCAAATCCTGACTGCGTAAACGGGAAAGGCCCTGATTGGTTTTTTTGAAGAAAAACAAAACAATCTTGATCAGGTTACCACAAGCAACAAGTCATCTCATGCAACCACTTTTTAAACGAAACAACATTGCTTTTTTTTTTTTTGCAACACAAATGTTTTAAAATATTGAAAAGCTCCCCCCTGATAAAGGGCATTTATATGAAAAGCATACAAAAAGTGCAAAAGCCGAACAAAAAAATGGGATGTAAGGGGTTCAGGGAGACAGGAAAGAGACCGGAAAAAAGAGGGAAACCTTTTTATTTTAAACCCTGCAGTCAATGCTGTGGGGAAAATTACCCAATATAATTTTTATTTTCCCCAAAAATAAATTTTCAACCCCATTTTGTCCCTGTGTCACATAGGTAGGGGAGTGGAAAGCTCAACCCCTTCGAGGGTTATCAGAAACGTTTTCAATAAATAACCAGACATTTTGTTTCCATGTTCGTGTCTCCTACACCCCCGCCTGCTAACTTCTTTATATCATGACTCCCACCTACATAAACATAGACTATTCAAAGAAACGGGTTACTATTTAAACATTCCCCCCCATTGTAGCCCCAATATCAACCCGGATTGATTTTTTATGCCCTTAAAAAAATATGTCATACTGCTTGTGACCTTTTTTTGTCAACAACAAAAGCCCAAACCATAAACACATTCCCGTATTTTAGCTTTTTTAGCCCTTTCCTTTAGCCAAAAACACCTATGAAATTGTATCCGGGTTTTAAATCACGGGGATTTTTTTTGAACCCAGAAATTTTTTACGATGCGGATTCATGCCATCCATTCCCAGCAGACCCGACCCTACGCCACCAAAACGTAACCCCCCTCCTTCAAACACCACTTTCTCCCTCCCCATCTCTTTTCTGAGCCTTTAAACCTTCCCCAAGGGGTGAGGCCATTGGAAAAAGCGGGGCCAAAAAAAAACCCTCAAGGGCGAAAGAAGAAAGTCGGCCATTTGACCGATACCACATAAAGAAGGGTTTTTTAAAAGAACAGGAGATCAGAAAAGGAAGAAAGCACCGTTTACACAACAAATCAACGAAAATTGAATCTGAAATGAAGAAGGGACTCCTTTATTTTTTCTTAGTCCATATAGCACTTAAAACTGGTGAAGATTGGTGAAGTGCACCAATGTGAGAATGGCACATAAACTGCATTCCTGGGGACCTGATTTTATTGGGTTTTTCAATTTGTGACAGTACAATAGACCTGCAGGATTTTAATAAAAAGGTGCTGATATAATACATGTTTTTAAATTTTTGATAAAAATAGGTGTTGTATAGCATGCGTTTTATTTTTTTAACAAAATCGAAATTTTTAAAAAAGCTGTGCCAGCTGTCCCGTAAGGGGGAGGGGTTGCACAATGCTATACTTTAATTATAACGATTTTTTAAATTTAGGGGCAAATTTTAAAAATAAAAAGACAAAGATAACTCTCAGGTCCATTTAAAATTTAAAGCACCAAAAAGTAAGACGAGTGTAAATTTAAAAATTCAAAGGTAAAAAAAATCAGAAAAAAAAAAAACTAAAAGTGCCGATGGGCCCGTCACCCCTCATTTACTTACTCTTTGGTATTATGAATTTTTTTGCTTTTAAAACTTATGATATTCTTTACAACAAAACTCATAAAATGTATTTTAAAATTGTCAATATCTCAGAAACATTGGGTTTTTTAAAAATATATTTCAATTTAAAATTTTAATTTTTTTTAAAAGTATTCAATTTTTTCATATAAGTTTTTTGTATCGCAAATATTGGGAAAACGGAAATTCTACTTTTGAATATACCCTAAACCTATTTCATGGGAAAAAAAAATATCCCTTTTATTTTTAATCTTAATCTACGCCTAGATTCTAATTTTAATCAAAATCGTTTAGCCAATTTTTGGGGAAAAAAGATTTTTTCTCTTTAACCCTTAAAATAAACACCTTAATTTTAGGTTTAAATAACACAAACCGGCATTGCAAATACACTTTTTTTGTTTGTAGGGGTCATAAAACTCAACATCCATAACATCTCGGGTTATTTTTTTTACGGGCGTAAAACTTTATACCTCTAAAATTAAAAATAAAAAATCATATATATTTTCGATAGCTTAAAATTAATTTTTTTATAAAAAAAGTTTCAAATAAAAGATTTTATTATAAAAAATATCTACTAACGAAAATTAATTAATTCCATATCTCAAATAATATAAGATATATAAAAAAAAGAAGGAATTTACCACAACCGGACCCCTTAAAGTCAGTTGAGAAAAATGAAATAAAAAAATTTTGTTTGTAAATTGATCAATCTTGAAATTAATTTAATCAAAATCGTTGACCCATTTTATAAAAATCGATTTTTATCTTTTTTGCCCTTAAAAAACACCCTTTAAATTTGAGGTTAGTGTCCAATTCCAAAAACCCCCTGGAAACCCTAAAAAAATCCTAATCCCAGGTTTTACCCAATCGTAAAATTTGGGCTCTACCCCAATACAGATTAAAACAGTCCAAAAAAAATCATTTTTTTTTCGGTTTCGAGGGTCAGAAACGTTACACCAAACAAAATCCGAGTAGATTTTTTTTAAGACCCATACTTCCTACCTGTAAAGTAGCAAAAATTAAAAAGGGAGAACATTTTTCTACAAAACGGGGTTTCACATTTGGAATTTTTCCCCTTAGATTATTTTCCAAACACTTCCAGCTACTTAGTTTGGAGTTGTTGGGTTTTGGGGGTTTTAAAAATATTTTCTAGAGCCCAATCACCATCAAAATGTATTTTGGCACAAAACAAAATTTTTTTAAAGAAGGGTCAAATAAAAACAAAATTAAAAAAAAATTTTTGTAATTTTTACTGCCTAATGATAACAAATAAACAAAAAAGTTTGTCAAAGGGGCTTCTGAGAATACTCGGGCTTTTTACTATCTACGGGTAACTCCACTTCTATGGGAATGGACAAATTTTATCCACCGGTTATATAGGGGGGCGCCTCAAAAAACCCCCCCGGGGTACGAAATTATTTTCGGGCCCACCCCTGACACTTTAATTGAAAAGGACTTTGGGAAAGTTTAAATCAAACTAAGGGGCGTCTAAAGGGCTCAAACCAAATAAGATTTTGATAAGTCTATTTTATAAACCCTCCTTATTTTTTATCGACAAGCCCTTTTAGGTGGGACGTGGGGGACGCGAGAAAAAGACATACCTATTTTTGGAGTTTTTTAAATCAAAACATTTTATTTTAAAAAAAATTTAAATATTGTTCATGAAAATAATTTTAATGTTCTTCACATGGTGAATAAACAGTTTTTGAATATTTCTCAAAGTAATAAAATTTTTTCTCTTCTTTTAAAAAATTTCATTTAATACCGCTATGTTATTGACAAATATTAACAACTGTTTATCACCATTGAAGAAAATTCAACTTATGTTTTAATAAAACAATATTTTTTTAATTTTGGCCAAAAAAGTGTGCTATAAAAACTGAAAAAACACTACCTTTCTGGGTTTCCCTACATCCCCACATTAAACCCTTTTCACAGAGGTAGGTTATTTTGCAGAAAAATGAAAAGGGTTTGTCAATTCCCGAGTAGAATCGACTTACCTTAAAGGGGGTTTAAAATTAAAAACAGGGGGTTTTCGAACTTTGTTTCAAAACTTTTGTTTTTTGCCAGTATTCAATTTATTTATACACAACAATTTAAAAAATTTTTTGTAATTGTAACCTCATAATTTTTGATAAAAATTTTTTTTGTCAGATCTCCCACGACCTTCAAAATATTTTGGGTGACCCTCTTTTAGTCGGAATCTGATTTGGAACCACTGTTTTGGAAATAAACTAAAATCATAAATTTCGCAAGGGAATGCTTTAAATATTTACCTAATAAATAAAAAGTGGAAAAAAAATAAACATTACTTTAATTTGAAAATCCCAATATTTCGCATTCTTTCAAACAAACTGATGTTTTTAAAAATTAAAAACCAAATCATATCACTGTAAAAATAAATTTTTCCACTTTAAAATTTTATTGTTCCCTAAATTTCTCCTATTCTCTATGTTGCCCCTTTTAAAAAACAGGGAAACCTTTTAAAGAAAGGATAAATAAAGTTTTTTGTAGACCCCCCTATAGTTTTCTTATATAGATCTACACATTTTTTTTGTGGTAAATATAAACATAATTTTTTAATTTAATCAACCGCATGACACTCACTTTTCCAGCGAAATTTTTTAAATAATTTCAACAAAAAATTTTTTATCAATATGGGATTTAAAAAAGAAATAATCACCAAAAAATAGTTAAAAAAATATTTTTAATTCTATTTTAAAAAAAAAAATGTATTGAATTACACACATGCAAAATTTTGATTTTAAAAAAAAAAAATTTTCTCTAGAAATCTAATTTTTCAAATTTGGCTTTATCACCCCAATGGAGGTTTAAATTACCCTTCGTAAAGGGCCTCAAGTGATACTACTACCGGGAAGGGTTAAAAAAAACAAGAAATGTTTTTAAGTGGAAAATAACCCTAAAAGGTTCAAAATTCCCGCAAACAGAATACATAAGTTTTTCAAACGTAATGTCAAAAGACAATAAATAAAAATAAAAGGACGACCAAACACTACTTTCCAAAGTTATTAAAAATTTTAGAAAAAAAAACAAAAAAAAAAAATTATCGTAAAAAAACTTAAAAGAAATTTTTTTAGAAAAAAAAGAACAAACTGGGTTATTTATCAAGTAAAACACTACGCAGGACCCATTTTGTTAAATGTTTGGAACCATTTTTGAAACATATCAAATTTTCAAAAATTATCCACCTGAAACTCCCTAAACGAATTTTTCTCTAAAAACATACCTGAGTATTTAATTTTTTTTTATATCAAACCCCCTCAATTAATTTTAAACCTAAATTTAAACCATTTGCAAAAAAAAACGAATTTTTTAAAACATATTTTAAATTTGATGCAGTTCAAATTAAAAAAAAAGCCCCCCCAAATTTTTAAACCCCTAGATATAAAGCTTGAATAAAAACAATTAAAACCATTCAAAACGATCCCATCCAAACAACAACAACATTAGACAAAACCCAAAAATAACACCCATTTTTTGTGTTTCGGGGGCCCCATAAAAAGTCAAATTATCGTTAAAAACATGTCGATATTTTTAAAAGCGCGTTTTCTAACCCTTTTGGGGTATAGGCCTATTAAATTTACAAAAATGGTTTAGGTATTTTGAAGGCTTAATTAAAGGGCACCCGTATTTTCTTGAACAATTGTAAAACCATTTTTGGGGAAAAATATCCTCAGTAACCCGACAGGATCGAGCCTTAATCTCCCCGCATTGGAAAAATAGCCAACAAAGTTAACGCATTTAAACCCCCGGGCCCTGAAATGGTTTGAAAAGTGTTCACAAATTTCTGTTTTATAAAAAGAAAAAAAAAATATAGTTAAAACCAAAAATTTTTGAAAACATACTTTTTTTAAATACGAATAAAACATTTCTATTATTTTTGGGGAAATGGAATCAATCCAAAGCTGAGAGAAAAGTGGCAACCCCAAAAGCTAAATTTGGCCACCACCTGGAAGATATTTAGGCGGCGATTATCTTCTGAGGTTTAAGGTCTCCTGCTCCATTTAAAATTGGACCCGGGCCCCCAGCACGCAGAAATAAAAAAGCAATAACCCCAAATAAACAGGCTACCAAAGAGTGCCAATTTTTTTACACGGGGGCTTAAAAAAAAAATGAGTTAATTGTTGTATTTTAAAAAATTTTTCCAGCTAAAATTTAAATTTTTTTACACCGTATCTGCTTTAAATAACAAAATTAATAAATATAAAAAGATTTGTTAGGAGGACTTTTTATATAAAAAAAATTTTTTGGGGTCACCGTTGATAAAATTTTACAAATTATTAATTTTATTTTTGAATGTTAATTTTGTATATACTAAGTACAGTTGAATATACGCACTTGACGGTTACTATAAAGTTGGCCCCCTTTTAACTTTTGTAACTGTCAAAAATGATTTTTTTATGATTTGGACGTAGCTCCCCTACTCTAAAGATAAACAAACAAAATTTTACGTTTTACACTAAGCCCACCTCCATTTAAATTTCGTACAAATTTTACCTTCATAACCTTTAAAACTTTAAGAAACGAGTAAAATAAAATTAATTGATTTGTATCTACAGTTTTAAAATCTTTTTTAACCTATTTTTGCTACGGTTTCAATCCAAGAAAGGGGAACTCTATTTTTATAATCACATTTTTTCCGCATTTTTCTGTGGGAAAAAAAATTTAGGGAAAAAACCTCGTTAAAACTGACCAAGTCAAAACCGACCCTCATTGCACAAGCCAGTCTATTTTCCCATAACACCTTAGAATTTAATCATACACATCAAAAATTGTCGGGATGAAGAATATTTTATGATAACAAAATAAGTAAACAAATTATTACCGGGGTCTTCAGATGCAAGAATTTTTTTTTTAAGTTCTTAGTAATTTTACTAAGATAGAAAGGGAAACCCCTTTGGGCCGTAAAAAAAGGGTTTCTAAAAACGGTTTTTATCTAGTAACCCTGACGCAACGTCACTTTTTTCATAAAAAAGATGATTTTTTTTATTTTAAAAACCTCTTTTTATTTTGTTCGGTTTTACGCTTGTAAGGCCTACTAATTACCCTAATGATTAGGGAAAGGGTAAGGGTTTAATTTAAGGGAATGAATCCATTTGCCTGGGGGAAGGGGGAAAAACCCTTTGGGGAAAAACCACCCCCAGTTTACCCGACCTATTTTCGAATCTCGATCTCCCAGTCCTAGGGAGTCTCCAAAAAAAAACTACGCGTTAGCTAACAGTTTTCCCAGGGGGGTAATAT